>VXBR01006364.1:0-100263 GCA_013400215.1 Cisticola juncidis | reverse complement strand
TTTAAAAATTAAAAAAAAAAAAAAAAAAAAAAAAAAAAAAAGGACAATCACTCAAAACCCTCCCCAAGAAGACTGACACCCAGCCAGTCTTCAAGAAATGGCTGAAGTTCCCCAAAAAAATCCTCTGAGGTTTTATTGTTGTACATGATATATGTCATGGAATATCCCTTTGGTCAACTCAGATCACCTCTTCTGTTTGTGTCTCTCTCTAGCTTCTTAATGACTCCAGCCTACTTGCTGAGGAGGCTGTGTGAGAAACATGGAAAACATTGACACTGCAAATTCTGCTCAGAAACAGCCAAAACACCGATGTATCACGATTCAACACACAAGAACCACACGAGGACATGGTGATGATCAAAGCAGGAAAAGGGGTGAGTTTGTTTACAAAACTCAATTTTATGCATTTCCAAAGATACCTGTGGATTGGAGGATGGAATCCCACCTCTCAAACCACATTTGTCAAACCAACTGTCAGACAACTTTCTCCTCCTACCTAAAATATATAAACAATGAAGGACAGTTAGCAAAACAAGGCTATTGTTTATAGTAGAAAGTGTGAGAAAAAATTGTGACTCCAATATGAAGGACAATTCAGAAGGCTTAGAAAATTCTTCAGAAGCAGGGTGACACTGGTGTGTTATCAACATTGTTTAAGTCACAAATCCAAAACCAGCAGTATATGGCCTGTTATGAAAAAGTAACTCCATCCCAGCCAGAGCCAGTGAAACAACAAAAGCAGAATTTAATAAATTTCAAAAATAAAAACCTTAAAATCTTGAAATATTTGTTGGTTTATTTACTGGAGGGAAATGGTAGAGCTTTAGATATTAATGATAACAGAATTGCAGAGGTCACATTAAAGCATAATTTTGGGTCACTTTGGTCAATTTTTAATATGTCTGGAACTATCATCAAATATTTACAGGAGAAAAGACTTCTGATGAGAAAATACGAAAAATAAACAATGACCTGGATATCAGGGCAAGTTGTGAACTTAGTAAGTGTTCAGCCAACACCATGAAATGTGTTCATGGAGGGTGTTAGTGCATTGGAAGGCAGGACAGCTACTGAGAGGACCAGACTTGCAGAAACTGACTGACAGAATTTGACTGACAGAAAGGTCAGGAACTCTAACAAAAACACATAAAAGAAAAAAAAATTAAGCACCTGAGAAGGGTTAAACCCATGTAGAGGTGGCCATCTGGAAGGCAGCTTTGCAGAACAGAACCTAGAGGTCCTGAGAGACACCAGAGTGACCATATGCCACCAATGTGTACCGGCACTTTGCGTGTCACACAAGGAAGAGTTTTGCAAACAGATCAAAGAAAGTGAACCTTGTCCTCGATTCAACACCAGTGAGACCACGATTGCAGCGTTGTGTTTTCACAGAACCTGGGCTGCCCCTTACAAAAAGACATGGACATCCTGGAAAG
The DNA here is from genome assembly GCA_013400215.1 of Cisticola juncidis. Classification (NCBI taxonomy): domain Eukaryota; kingdom Metazoa; phylum Chordata; class Aves; order Passeriformes; family Cisticolidae; genus Cisticola; species Cisticola juncidis. The sequence goes on along the minus strand of VXBR01006364.1, from coordinate 98,827 downwards.
CATCCAGCACAGGACACTATGTCTGTCATGGGGCTGGTGCACATGACAGACAATGGGATGTGTCAGACCCTGGAGGTAATTCAAGGACACATTGAACTGACTAGACACAGCCCTGTACATCCAGACCAAAATAGATTTGCTTTGAATAACCTGAATAATTTTTCTTTTAACCAGAATAATCCTCTGATCATTTGATTTTGTATCATCTTTCTACACATTTTTTAATTTTGCAAATAATTAGCAAGTAACTTGAAGAATATAGCAAAATCAGACCTGTATATTTTCCCCTACAAATACTGAAGATTTTCGTTATGTTATTAGACATAGCTCAATGAAAAAAAAATAAATGAATAATAACAATATTATCTTGGAGGAAGGAATACAGGTGACCTCATCCCTGATAAGTAACATCTGTGTTAATTACCCAATACAGCCTCACCCCTGATGAGTCACAGCTATATCTAATAAAGATAAGTGTGATAAAAGGGAGTGGGTTAGGTGGTGAGGGGAAATCATCATGAAGAAGAAGGATTCTGGGGACTGAGAGTCACTGCTATGAGGTCAGTCTGGGTCTGCAGTTAGAGCCTCTTGGTGGAGCCTGCCATCACAGTCTAGCTGGGTAAAAGCTGCAGTCAGAGTCCGCAAACTGATCCCTGCAGAGTTTAGCAGGCAATAACCAGCAGTCAGAGGCTGCAAGGGAAACCTACAGCAGGAGCTTGCTGCAGCCAGAGTCAGGGAATGGTTGGAGTCAGGATGGCTGAACTGTAAAGAGGAATAAACCAGGACCATTTTCATGCTGTGACAGACAAAAAGTCTGTGTCTTGGCTCATTTCTGCTCTCTAACAAGAGAGCTGCTGCAAAAATATTAAGTGATCAGGAAAGCATTTTGGTGGAGTACTCGGAAAGCAAACATCCAAAGCTACATAAGAACATTTCTGTGATCTTGGAAGAGTAATAATTTGGAAACTGGATGTTTGATACACAATTACCTGAGGTGTAAACAGTTTGTGCTTTTAGATGGCATATCTATTCCATACAAAGACAGAAGAAAACAGGAAATAACCCCCCAAAAATGGGCTAGACTTGCAAGATAGAACACTTTTCCTTGTATGAATGACTCTGAACAGTGTGTAGGGTGGCTTTATTGTTTTGAAAAATAAAGAAAAATCCTATTGCAGTCTGACAAAAAAGGAGTAGATCAAAAAAATCTGATGGCATTCCTGGTAAAGGCTGAGGAGTGTTCTTGTATCAATGCTTGATGCAGGATCCTTAATTGCTAGTCTATACTTTAAACATCTTTGTGTCCAAAATCCACGGAATTCTCACTCTACTTTGAAAATAAGCAAAATTATTTCTCTGAAATGGTTCATCTCTTTGAAATCATTAACAAGTAATGTTCTTGTCTTTATTTTCTCATTTGGGTGTTATTTAACATGTAAAAACAATGTTGCAGCAATATTGCAGGAATCTTGTTCAACATTCCATAACTGAAATTATTCAGTCACAGAGTTATTGGCACAATTTAGAATATTTGCAGATGAATACAAGCTGTTGCTGGCTACACAATAGAATTCATGGTTTCTGTTTTGTAACACCATTACATTTCAGGTAGAAAATTCTTCCTAAGAAAACTTTATTGTTATCAAGTAAAAAAAATATTTTCCTCTATATGTATGTTTCAAGTACTATTACTGTGAGTCCTTTGACATAACATCCATTTATAATTTACTTGTTCATATAGAAAACCATATAGATTGAACTTTAGAGTTAGGTTATTGTGAGAAACTGGAGGAGGATCCTAGCTCAAAACATTTAAGGCACATGTGTGGAGAAAGGACCAAGTCGGGTCTTGCCCTGGCAAGACAATGCCCTGCCCCACACACCCTGCACCCCCAGGGCCTGTATCCCAGCCCCACAGTGGGGCCAAACCCTGGCATGTGGGAGGCAATGCTCCATACCCTGACCCTGGAACCCCTAACCCAGCTCTTGAGTGGCCACCTGACTGGAAGTCCCATGTGGAGGAAGGGCCTAGGTAAGCCAAATCAAGCTTAAACCAGGGCATGGGATGCACACAGGTCTTGATCCTACCTCTTCTTGGGTTTTAAATCACCGAAAGTCTACTGGAGCCATGGGTGATGGCTATATTTGTTCTTTTCTGTATCTCTGCTCTCTTTCTTCTTCTTGAAGTTTGACTAACTAAAAACTGGATGAATTGGAGTTTGCTAAGTGAATGCTTTGTGAAATGCTTTATTTTGATTGAATGTTGCTTTAAACTTTAGCAAAAGTTCCTTTGTTTTCTCAAGTTTGCAAGTAAAGCTTCTGTTCTTCTGACCTCTTAAGGAATATCTTGTTGGATACATAAAAGAATCTAAAGCCTTTTTAAGACCCTTGTTGAGCAAACTCTGGGGCCTTACAGTTTCCATCCACATTAATTACAGCTTTCTGGTAGTTGTTTTATGGGGTACAGATGCAGCACATAGAGTTTGCCAAATCCAACAAAGACACCCCATACAAAGAACTTTTCTTTAAGTAAGTGCAGCTACTTAAACTTGAAATAACAAATATACATCTAAATACACTTGAAATATACGAATATGAATGATGTCTAGATGCCTTAAGCATACACTTATTTTGTAATTTAAAATTCTGTTTAGGAAGATAAAAATAAATACCAATGAGATCTTATAAAAGTATCCTCCTTACTGAATGACTGCTGTTGATTTACCAATTAAAGACTAGGAATACTATACAATGAAAAGAAATTGTTGAGAAGAGAACTGCATAAGGTAACTTTTTTACTTTATAGGGGAGAAAAAAACATATTAATAAGAGAAATGGCAGAGAAATACAGACACTTTGAAATTATATATCACCAAATAAGACTGAAATAACATTCTTTTTCATATAAATATACAATTTTTTATACCGATCAAACATGTAGCTGGAAAAAAAGAAGCAAAAAAGAGAGGATAAGAATGTGGTTAGGAGATCTAAGAATGTATGCAAATAAAACATTTAAAGAATACTTTTTCTTTTCTTTCAATGAGAAATGATTTTTCCTTAGATTTTTTGCTTCAGTTGTACTGAATATTACTGTTTGAACTTCAGTAGAATTCTCTAAAAGTTCACATCAGACTTAAAATTCTATTTGATATTTATGTTAATGTATTTAATTCATGTTTTTTACTGTCATCAGTTTTCTTTTCACATATGCATATCTAAGTATAACCAGTATTTCTAAACTATCATAAAACAATACAGTGATGGAAATTCTGTTGACAATGAAGAAATGAGGGATTGATGCATATCTATACAGCAATTACCATAAAGGATTTTAAAAGATATACAATAATTCAATATCACACTCACTCTTTAAAAAGCAAATATAATGATATTACAGTTTTCAATAACTAGGTACTCTTTATTCTTCATCTATAATATATTATTGTTAATGACAGTTTGGGTACCTAGCAATACATAAAAATATACTGATTTTCAGTTTAAACTAATAATATTTCCTGATCAATCCATGGTTCCAATAATCCATTTTCAGCTGCCTATCTATCATCTAGTGGTTTGTTGTCTCTTTGTCTAAAAGAAGGACTTGGATATGAATCATCTTGTATTGTTATTGCCCATATGCTTCTATTAATACTGGAAGAAAATGGATTAGTCTCCATTGAAATGGGGTTTATGTCACTTCTCTTTATATTTAATAAATTTTATTTAATTTTCTGGAGTCAGTAAAGGAAAACCACAGATATGGTGTGTTATGAGGCTACAATGACATATAGCAATGAATCCTGACTCTGTCTGCACTTGTAGAATTGTGGGAACTGTCCAGGTCTGGGTAAACATTCTGACCTTAGAAGCACAGAATGGTACAAGTGAGAAGAGAACTCAGGAGATCTCTAGCCCAACCTCCTACTCCAAACAGGGTCCAGCTACGGGGTCAAACCAGGCAGCTCAGGGCTTTATCCAATTGAATTCAGAAAAAATCCAGAGATGGATGCTGCACAATATCTCTGGGCAATTTCCTCTGCTGTTGGACCATGCTCATGGGAAAAAAGAGATTTTCTTCATACTCAATCTGAATAGCTGCTGTTTAATTTTAAAACTCTTCTCTTTTCTTTTTGCTAGTAATGCTATTAACAGCCCATCTACTTTGTCCCATATACATCAGGTACTTCTCTAACATACCCCAAAAGCCTTTTCTTTCCTGGAGAGAACAAGCTCATTATTCCCTCACAGGTCAGGTGCTCCAATGCACAAGCACCCTGATGTCCTCTGCAAAAGTCACTCAAGTGTAGTAATATCTTGCTTGTAATAGGAAAATAGAATATTTCTAATTGTATTAGAAACAGTAGCCTAAATGTGGTCTATTGAATACCTAAAAATAAATTTAACAAAACCTGCATCTCAGTCCTTTATGGGAGCTGTATTGTCTTACAGCTAAATATTCCCCAATAACTCCAGATACAATCTCTGAAAAGAAAACCAAAAGGCTACTTCTAAAATAAAAAGGAAAGCAGCAGGAGTTTTTGAGATTCTTAATTTCACTTTTAATTATATCAGTAAATTCTTTCTAAAGTCTTAATGTAAACAGGCCAAAAGTAGGGACAAAGAGACATGGTTTAACCATACCTAATGTGTTGCCCACTTTTTCACTTCAAGTATGGAAATCTTCATTTCTGGTGCAGAGAAATAACCATATTGCTAATCCTTGTTTTGGTAATGATTCACAGCTATGTTTTTGGAAAAAACAAATAATGCAGCAAACTGTAAATAAACTGGGGTTTTTTTCTCCCCTCCTTCACACTTAATTCCAAATTTTTGCTTGATAACTCAGAGGCAAGCTTTATATTCTTTCCCAACAGCTGATTAGGGAGCAGAATATACTTTACTCTTCATTTCATTGCATGCAGTCTAATAGCTCTTTACTTTCCACTGATTATGCCACCTCAATTAAAGTGGTTTGTGCAAAATAAATCAACAATACAAACAGATTTATTTCTCCCTGACTGAATAAACTAAATTTAGTCACAAAACTGGAATAATAGAATTAAGTTGCTTGGATTGTTTTTGATGACAATGACATGAAAAGGCATCTCTCTCATTTTCAATGTCTGTTGATGCAATATAAATATTATGCCAATATATGTTACTTCTTCATATAGGAATTTATTTTAGAGTTTATTTTTTATTTGGTTTGCATATAAAAGTTCAGAAAATATATTTGATTAATCGAAGACCTAGTGAAAGCATGTGATAATTTATATGAATGACTGAAAGAAAAAGATTTAAAAGCATTTTTTTAATCAATACACTGCAAAGCCTGAAAAATGTGCTGAGCAGTTGATATACTTGGGCATGGCATAAGAAAAAATATATAGAGGAAGGAATGGAATGGTGGCATGACATAAAGGCTGAACTCTTTCAAGGCTTGGGAATGGTCAAAATTTTGACAGGTAGGAAATTCCATATAGACAGCACTTCCCTCTTTACATGGGAGGACTAAAAAAGTCTTATGTGCAAAGATTAGTAACATAGACTTCTCAGTTCTGATTTTTAAATATAAGACAATTAGACATAGACAAGCCTGTATGTCCAAATGCAATGTGTCCCTGGCTACCAGAGGAGCTGGCTGATGTTGCTGAGGGGCCAACCTTATAAATTTTCAAAATCAAATGGAAATCATGAAAGGCTTCTGATGACTGGAAAAAGGTAAACATCACATTCATCTTTCAGGAAAAGGATCCAAGTAAAGGTCTCACCTCATGTGTTATGGGGAAAATCTTATCAGAAGCTATTTCTCAAGACACAATAGACAATTTAAAGTAACTAGATGCATCTATCGTGTGTACCAAGGGTAACTCATGCCTGGGCAACCTAACTGCTTCCTGCAACAAAGTGATTATTGCTGAGGCTTCACACTTTGACATTAGGAAGGTTTTGGACACAGTCCCTCAGTCTCCTTACTACTGAAATTTTGGGATATGGTGTGGACAGGTAGACAGTAGGGTGCATAGAAAACTGACTAAACTGCTGGACTCAAAGACCAGTGACTAATACTGGAAAGAGCAGACGCTGGATTGGTGTGTGCTGATGTTGTGGCATCTTTCAGGAATCAGTCCTGGAACAAATGCATCTTAATGTCTTTATTATAGCCTAGATGGTGGGACAGTGTGCTCTCAGCAAATTTGCAAACAGCCCCAGAGTATAAGAGCACAGAGAGGGCAGGACTGTTACTAAGAGGGACTTGGACAGGTGGGAGAAATGGGCTAGCAGGAACCTTGGGAAGTTCACTAAAAGCAAATGCAGAAGTCTGCACCTGGAGAGCAGTAAACCCAATTACTAGTATGTACTGGCAATGGACCAGCTGGAAAGCAGCTTTGCAAAAGCTGGTGGACTCTAGGCAGATGATGAGCCAGCAGTGCATCCTTGCAGCAGAGGCCAATTGCCTTCTGGGCTGCACAAGCAGGACTGCAGCCAGCAAACTGAGGAAAATAACCCTTGTCCTCAATTCAGCACTGGTGAGACCATGACTGCAGTGTTTTGTTTTTTCACAGAATCTGGGCTACCCCTTAAAATAAACATGGACATCCTGGAGCTTGTCCAGCACAGGCCACTGTGTCTGTCATGGGGCTGGAGCACATGATAGACTGGGAAAAGCTGAGAGAACAGAGTTGACTAAGCCTTCAGAAAAAAAAAGGTTCAGTGAGACCATATTGCTGTCTGCAACTACCTTATCTGAGGGTTCAGAGTACATGAAGCCACCTCATGGAAATGTCCGGTGATTGGAAGAGACCAAAGGACAGTCATGAGAACATGGGAAATTGGACCAAGTTACCCAGAGAGGATTGCAGTGAGTGTGGAACCCTGGAAGTATTGCAGGATATAGTCCTACACAGCCTGACTGAATTTGTCCTGCTTTTAGCAGGATGTTGGACTAAACTACAAGAAGTCCCTTCTGGCCTTAATATTTTTTGATTCTGTGATATTACTTTATTGTTTTTTGAAAATAGTAGTTGTTTGATTATTTTTGACTGAAATTTTGTCATTGGTTAGGAAATCCAAGTCCATTTCCCCAGCTAGCCTACCTGGACTTGATTTATTTTAACAGCTCCAGAGTGTGACAGCAGATTATCTTTAGATACTAAAAAAAGTCTCATTTTAGAAAAAAAAACTTCAGTTCCACAAAGTATGGGTTGGAACACTCATGCTTTATAATGGTTTCTGAATTTTCATTTAAGGTTTACAAAACACAATGAGTAAGCAGCATTGAAACAAAATACAGAAATTTACCATTTTAGGAAAAAAGGTATCTTACTAGGCTGAAAAATTTCACTTTTGTCTTTTTTTTTTTTTTTTTCCTTGTCTTACAATTCTTTTCTTCATTTTCTAATGCAAATCTAGGAAGAAACCTGGAAGGAACAAAAAAAGTTTTTTACCTTTTACCAGCACAGGAATTATGTAGCTAACTGGGAAATATGGGTATCAACTCTTACAGATACAGGACCTTGATCTCCTGAGATTTACTGAAACAATCTGCAAAAAGCTTATTCCTGTGTGTTTTGGCACCTTTTCTTGCTGAGCAGACAAGAGCCAACATCTGAAATTAAAATAAAAATAAAATTAAAATTTTTTTAAAAAAGGAAGAAAAAATTTATTTGAAATCTCTGTGTTAATTATTTTTATAATTTTGGAAAATGTGAATAGAAGGACTTAAAATGTGAGACAGATGGACTGGATGCTCTGTGATTTTAGCAAAATCTTTGCTCTTAATAATTCATGTGTCTTGATTTCACTGTCACTATTTAAAGCTGAAACAGAAACTGGAAAACATTAAAGAGTTATGAAAGCATAGGATGTATATATTTAATGAGGCTCATGCCAAATGATATAGGATATTTTATCATCAGCATGAGAAGAAGTTAAAAACAAAAAATATCTTACTCCTCTGTGAATTAATATCCAGTTTTTGTTCATCAATAATTCATCTAGTTCTTGTGGCTACTACACAGTGTGAGTTCTGTGTCCTAGATCTGAATAAAGTAAAATTTCTGCCCCAATTTTCAAAAGAATTATATAATTTCTTGACCGAAAGATCTTTAGGTGCATACAGAAACTGTAGCTAGAAGGACTTCAATTTTTTAAGTTTTTGGTTTCTTTTACAAGTTTTTGCTCTTTGGAGGTGTGTTGCATTCTGACATTTTGGCTTTAACTGTAGAACTGTGAGGAAGTATTGCAATAATACCTGTGANTTTTTTTTTTTCCTTGCCTTACAATTCTTTTCTTTATTTTCTAATGCAAATATAGGAACGAACTTTTACCTTTTAGCAACACAGGAGTTATCNCAAAAATATCTTACTCCTCTGTGAATTAATATCCAGTTTTTGTTCATCAATAATTCATCTAGTTCTTGTGGCTACTACACAGTGTGAGTTCTGTGTCCTAGATCTGAATAAAGTAAAATTTCTGCCCCAATTTTCAAAAGAATTATATAATTTCTTGACCGAAAGATCTTTAGGTGCATACAGAAACTGTAGCTAGAAGGACTTCAATTTTTTAAGTTTTTGGTTTCTTTTACAAGTTTTTGCTCTTTGGAGGTGTGTTGCATTCTGACATTTTGGCTTTAACTGTAGAACTGTGAGGAAGTATTGCAATAATACCTGTGAAAGCACACATCAGTCAAATGAAATACACTATTATTTGAGGCAGTTTGGGTTCTGGTTGCACTCATGGAATTAGATGGCTGAGTATCAGATGTTCAGACCTTAGGGGAGGATAATCAAAAGGCCCTGAATAACTTTGTAACTCATAGCAGAAGTGAACAAAATTATAAACAATGTCATCTGAACACTGATAGCATATCAGCAGGTAACTCTCAAGCAATGAAGGACCAACCTATTGGTTGACAGGGTAACGCAGGCACAGAAATTGGTGTTGAATGCAATTGCAGCTAGGTGAGTTAACTGGCCATATGCTCTTGGAAATTAGGGAGTAAACTTGAAAGGAAGTCTAATGTTTATTCTCCTTCTCGGTAAGTTAGGAGCTTTCAGATATAATGTATCTCATTGGAAGGACTTTTTTTTTTTTTTATCTTTGAACCCAAACTCTTTGTCAGAAAATTTATTCTAAATTCATTCCACTTAACTTCTGGCACCTTCCTGAGGAGTCTAACCTAGGCACAAAAATGGCATAAGCTATTTCTGTACTTAACAGAATGACACCTCAAGAGAGAAATTTAAATGAGATAAGTTCTGAATCATCCTGTGGAGAGCCTACTTCTCTCCAACAGGTATAGACACAAATAAGACTAAATTAAGATGGAATAAATCCAGATTTTGGGCTGTTTTAAGCAAATGGGGGCTTAAAACCATTCAGAACCGTGTCAAGTTAATTGGGAAGGTACTAGCAGGATTGCATAAGAGTATAAGCAGTGTATTGCCTGTTTAGTTCTGTCTTTCTGGTGCTACACATTAAGATCAGAATTTCATCTTTCCTTTGCCCCCAAAAACAAAAACAAAAACAAAAACAAAAAAAAAAAAAAAGGAAAACCAAAACCAAACAAAATCTAGAATGTACAAATCTACTCACAACCTCTGAAAATAAAATAAATTTAAAATGTGGTCTAACAAGTAATAAAGCAATATTTCCCTGAGCAGGGAAGCAGAGTAAAAATCTGTCTCACAAGGAGATATGAACTTTGTAGCAAAGCACTTCTACCAGACTAGAAGATGTGGATATGAAGGTACAAAAGATCCCACATTGACTGGCTGGCTGCACTGATTGTTTTATCTGTTCACAGCACTGCTAAGGTTGCTCTAAAGATCAGAGGTACCTAACTGCTGTATTACCTACCCGAAAGTCAACCTCTGGAGAGTGATTCCACTCATTCTGAAGCAGTTGCCTGGTCTAACCTTCCCTTACTGATCCACAGCTTATCCAGGCAAATTTTACTCTGTGCAAAGACCTTGAGACCAAGATGCACATTCTTGAGATCACCCAGAACAATTTTACTGTCTGATAGGTGCAGCTGAGAAGTAGGACTTGCAAAATACAGGGCTAATCATTAATTTTCTGCCTAATCTAACCTCTAGCTAACTCGGGTCTCATCAGTCATCTGGGAAAGAGTTGGTGTCATGGGTTGAAAAATGTAACCAAAAATGTGTATTCTATTTTCATCTGTTGAAACCGGTTGAGAGATATTTTTCTTCTCCTGTACCCATTCTCCTCCCAGGGACCTGTGAATGGGCCATTTAAGGCCTCTCACATGACTGATAACATCACCTCATTTCATTGTGAGATGCTCCACCCAGTGGGAGGAGCCAAAGACTTTTAACCAGGATAAAACTAGAAATCCCAAACACTAATGCAGCTGGTTTTCTGTCGAATCCTTGGAGGAAGACCGGACCCATCTCGCCAGCACTGGACCCTTTTTTCTACAGGATCATCTCTACTCCACAGAACAACATCTGTTACTCCAGGAAGACTCATTTGGACTGCTTCCAACACCCTGAAAACAGGGTGTCAGGCCATATATCTGACTCTCTCAAGGTTTTCTAGGACTTTTGTTTTGTTGTTTTTCTGTTGTTTTTGGTTTTTTTTTTTCTTTTTACTACTGCATTTTTATTTTTTAATATTCCTAGTAAACAGCTGTTATTCCTATTCCCATATTTTGCCTGAAAGCTCCTAATTGCACAACTGTAATAATTTGGAGGGGGAGGGGGTTTTTACATTCTCCATTCCAAGGGAAACTCCAGTTTCCCTGACAGATACCTGTCTTTCTAAACCAAGACAGTTGGCTTTCATTGCTTCTTGGAACAGTATAGCTGCTATATTGTCAAGTTGAGATCTCTCATGTCCATGCTCTTTCTTTTGCTTAGTTTTTTATACATTCTACTGCATTGGTGTTTCAGTCCTAGATCCTTGTGATGGTATTACCATCTCAACACTTCTATTTCTCCATTTTCACTCTACTTATCTTGCCTGGCTTTGGCTTCTGTAGTCTGTCACAATTCAGCAACAGTGTTTGTGATGAAACTTGGTCAATGTAATACACTCTGCAAAGAGATTAGCTTTGAATTACAGGTCACTCAATCCCGGATGACTGATCACCTAAGGGTTGACTCAGAAACCTAAATCTAGGCCTATAACTACCATTAGGGTAACTTAGGATGTAGTTATCATTAAAGAACAATATCAGTCTCCCCTCCCTCTCCTCAGGTTTGTTCAAAGTAGGTGCTGTTCTCCTATCTGAAAAATGTCTTCTTACACGGGTTCACTAACCTTCCTAACTTTGATGGGAAGTAATGAAATGCCTGCTCTCTTGGCTGCTCTGAAAATGTTGATTTGCCTCAATCTCTTTGAAAGCAGTTATTTCTCCTCTTTGTTTATCAAGGAAGCCCTTTAGTACAAGATGTTTTAGGCTGTGGAATGCCTCAGCTGCAGATTCAGATATTCTTGTCCTGGTTTTGGCTGGAATAGAATTCCTTTTCTTCACAGTTGGAAGTGTTTTGGATCTGTGCTGAACACAGTGATGGTAATAGAAATGGTATTGCTATTGCTGAGCAGGGCTTATAGAGGCCTTTTCTGGTTTTTGTACTGCCACACTGGTGAGGAAGTTGGGGCTGCAGAGGAAAGTTGTAAGGACATACAGCCAGGGCAGCTGACTCCAAATGACCAAAGAATATTCCAGGCCATACAAGGTCATGCTCAGCATTAAAGTGAGGGAAAGAAGGAGGAAATGGGGAACATTTGGAGTGATAGCTTCTGTGTTCCCAAAGAAACATGTATGTGTGATGTGCCGCAGCTCTCCTGGGGATGGCTGAACAGCTGCCTGCCCATGGGATGCAGTGAATTAATTCCTTGTTTTGGTTTGCTTGTGTGTGTGATTTTTGCTTTCCCTACATAAACTCATTTTTATCTCAACTCACAAGCTTTCCAGCTTTTAGTCTTCCAGTTGTCTCCCTAATGCTTCTGGTGGAGGAGTGAGAAAGCTGCCGCATGGGACTTGTTTGTTGGTTGGAGTTAAAACCCCAACATATTCTCAGGTGTGCTGTAACACAAGAGTCATGTAAGTGAATGTCCTTCCTCAGTTGGCAAACTCTCTTCATATTATAAACTGTCAAACAGAAAGCATTCCTTTTTTTGGTAGTGAAAATTACCAGAATCACTCCTTATGCTTCTCCAGATGGAAATCATGTAAATGGAGGTTTTTAACAGATCAAATTTGAATTCAGCTGTCTTAATCACAGACAGTGTGAGATTCCACCTAAAGTACTGTGTCCAGGTCTGGAGTACTCAGCACAGGACAGACATGAATCTGCTAGAGTGGGTCCAGAGGAGGGCCACAAAGATTATTCTGGGACCAGTGCACTTCCTACAAAGACAGGCTGAGAGATGAGAAGGCACTAGGGAAACCTTTTTGCAGCCTTTAAGTACTCAAAGGAGGTTTTAAAAAAAAATAAAAAAAGACGGAGAGTGACTTGTTCATTGGAGAGACAGTGATAGAACAAAGGGTAACCAATTTAAACTGAAACAGTAGGGGTTTAAATTATGTTTTAAGCAGAAATTCTTTGTTCAGAGGAGAGTGAGACACTAGAACATTTTGCCCAGAGTTGTGCCCAGAGGTTGTGGATGCCCCATCTGTGACAGTGTTCAAAGCCAAGTTGGATGGGTCCCTGAGCAACCTGATCTAGTGGCAGGTGTCCCAGGCCATGGCAAAGAACAAGGGTACTGGAATAGATGATCATTAAGGTTATGCAGCTTTTTGATTAAACAAGTCAAGTATAGTCTTATTTCTATTATATAGCAAAGCAAGGAACTAGAGTCATTGAAAAAGTATCTCTACATATTCACTATAAATTAAGTCATGCCAATTGCTTTATATATCATGTGGCATACCTAAATTTTATTAATACCAAAAAAAAATCCTTTTTAAAGTCCATTTATTTCTTTGACTGGTCAAAATTTCAAATCACAAGATTTTGTTTCCATAGGGATTAATTAGAAAAACAACTACTCTGGCAGTCCTCTGCCTTCTGCAATGCAAGCTTTCAAAGACATTTGGTACTTAATGTAAAAATGAGTAGGCTGAACCCAACTGTTGGGTGCCCTGAGGTGGACATAAAAGTTGGGCTACGAACAACAAACAGAATTCTCTGGTGATGAGATATAACATTTTCCCAAAGAAGGAAATTGTAACTGAGCTGCTCTGGTGTGTGGGATTTATAGGTAAGAAAGTGCATGGACTTCCACCCTGAAAGGAATTATCTTTGAGTGACACAGAATTTTGCCCTTAAAAAAAGCATGAAGTCTCCTGATAACTGATTTACTCATCAGTCACTTCTTGGCCTCCATAATGAACGCAAGCAGCATTGAACACTCTCAGTATCTTAATAAGATTGCTATAATTTTCTACGTGTTACAAAACAGGCTGTTGTCATACTAATTTTGAGACTTATCAGAAAAGTCATTATTGGCAGGAAATTTTAGTAGTACCTGTGGCAGGTTTTGTCTAACATCTGAGGAGACTTTATCTCCCATTGTTTTTGCATGCTAAAATATAATTAAGAGAATCAAATTACAGAGATGTCATGAGGTGAACAGGCCCAGGAGAAACACTCAGCTGCAAAGCACTATAAACTGAAAATGCATCCCAAAAATGTTTATAAAATTATCACATAAATGAAAAAAAGAAATTCCTGATAAAGTTTTGGAAATTTGGAAAGGAGAAATAGCTGAAATGATCTGAGGACAATAACAAAAATATTTTCTGTGTGATGGAAATTATTACCAAGAAAAAAGGAAAGCAGAGGTATTGCATGGAAAATAAAAAGATTGCACACAACTAAGCATGAAGGTTGTATAAAAGGGCAGGCCACAGGGAGTGAAAGTGCCATTTCCCTAGGAAACAATGCTCTGAGAAGGTAGGAAATGATTTAAGTTGTTTTTGTTGTTTTTTTGTTGGGTTATTTTCTTTTTTAATTTACATAGCTACTGGTAGGTAAAGAAAAGAGGCACTGTATGCTTAAAAAACCTTGCCTTCTAGCTAGGTTTTCTACAATTTTTGTCAAGATTGAATGAGAATAAACCAATGACACCAAAGAAGTTTGTTTTTTTTTATTTTATCCACGCAGATCTCTAAGTAGACAAGGATTATGGCAAGAAAATAAATAGAAGCCAGAACAAAACAAATAAAGGAAGGGGGAGAAAATAAACAATTTTGACTGAACTAATATAACAGCCTCAGTTTTATTAGGTCTCAAGCAAGTAATTGTTAAGTGCTCACTATATTGTATGCATACGAATATTACAAATAAATGCAATGATACAATCCTCCTGTAGCCTTGTTCTTTTATCTGCTACAGGGGAAATGAATGTAAAAGTATGTCAGCAAAAGTAAATCTCAGTAGAACAGAAAGTCAAAAAGTAAGGAAAAAATTTCTTACTTTTAGTTCTAAGAAATACTTAGTTGTCCATTTACATCCTCCCAAATGCTATCTTTTAGCAACACATCATATATGCTATATTTTGTGCTCAGATGCCAAAAAGCATGAACAACAACAAAAAAAATCCATCATGACAAGGGTGAAGAAAAATGTTAGCCTACACAACAGATTTTCTGGGAGTGTGGTTTTATAATACAAAATAGATAGAACTGGAAGTAATGTTCAAATCTGCATGCATGTTTTGAGATTTTCTGCACTTACATATATATACCGACCCTGCTTGCAAGTGATAAGGAAATCCTACTCTTCTACAGAATAAAAAACTCCAACATAATCATGCCCTATTCTTGTTTCAATCATATTTTCCTTGGATTTTTATTTTTTTTTTAACCTTATATATGCCAAAGAATTTCACTGATCTATTGTGTGGCAAATGCTAAGAATCTTAGTTAATAGTGAGCTACAAGCTGAAATTCCAGCCTGCCCTGTACTTAAAACTGTGATGTGGATGGACATCAGGGTGATGATGTTAATTGCAGGGTGCTCAGGAACTCCCCAGCCAGGGATCTGCGTATGTGAGATAATTGATTGCAGACGAAGAACTTTTAACCAGTTGACTGACTGCATCACTAGCCAGCTTCATCATCAGGCATTTTGTCCAGAAGGATACCATGAGAGATAGTATCAAAAGCTTTGCTGAAGGCCAAAATCTACTGGCTTTCCTAGATCACCTAAGTGGGTCACCCTGTCACAGAAGAAAATCAGGTTCAACCAGCAGGACATCCTCCTCATGCAGCTGTGCTGTCTGGTACCAATGACTGTTGTTCTCCAGATGTTTTTCAGTACTTCACAGAATAACCTTTTCCATGATTTTATCAGACACTGAAGTGAAACTGACGGGCTTGAAACTTCCAGGGCCCTTCTTCTTTCTCTTTTTGAAAATTAGGATATTTGTTGAGCTTCCAGTCAGCTGGGGACCTCTCTGGACCCCAAGGACTGCTCAAAAATCAAGCTGTCCTTAAATTTGCTGATTTATATCCCATGTGAATTATCCCAAGGACCTCCAGGCAGCTCCTGCTGCAGAACTGATCAAACTATACGTAGAACAAATATTTGTAAAGAGCCAATAGAGAACTCCTCATAGAGGTACAAAAAAGATCATGCAGAACAGCATTTGGTACATAGTTGAGATATTTGAGAAATGTTTTATATGTAGTTAGGGCGATTGATACCAGTGGGGTATTAATATGCTGGAGTGGTCGTACAGGATCATGGAGCAGCTGGAATTTTAGCAAGCCCTGCTGAAGATGCCACTGCAGTGATTATTGCAGTGGAGCCCCCATTGCCATCAGACAACAATTGATCATGCTGTTCAAGAGGCTTGATTTCCCATATGAGTGTTATCATTTGCCAAGATCCCGAAAAATTACTTTTGCCTTTTAACAAACACTTTGTCCATGAGACTGTGAGTGCCTCCCTAAGAATTCACATACACATAATTACTATAGTAGGATTAATGTGTCTGGAAAAGTGCAGACCATTTTACTTATGTTTCAGGTCAAGAGTGCATTTGGAGCTTAGCTGCAAGGGAATTACAATTTCAGGGACAAAACCCAGACTTGAAGGAAAAATGGCCTGGTCAAATGCAGTCTTTTATGAAATAGGACAGCAAAATTTGAAAAAAAACAAGTTAAATTATTTACCAGGAAGTCATAAAAAATCTCCAGCTATGCATACTTGCCAATAAATTGACCACCACTTTGAAAGAAGGTAAAGCATATAAGAACTGAAAACAGGTGGATTTTAAATATGTGGATCTTAAAATACATAGGTTTAGCTCAAATACTCCAGTTCTATGGATCATAGGAAATTCATGGATGTGGCAAGGAGTCTTCTAAAAATGGATATTTGGTGCAAAGAGGTACCTTCCCTAAACATAATGGAAGTTCTAGCATGCTTGCTAAAAGGTCTGTCTCTGAACTTTAATAGCAGAGTTAGTATTATTCAAATCTCCTCTACAGTTGAATTACTTTATGAAATGAAGAGATTTTTTTAAAAAAAATCTGACCATTGATGTGGTGTATCCCAGGGCTGGAGAGCTATTACATGGGGAGGAAAAATAAGATGACCTCTATATTTTTTATAAAAAAATAAATGTTTTTTATACATTTCAATTTAAAAACCATACATTTGCCACTTTTGACACATGAATGAATCAAGAAATTCTTGAGGTGTATCTGGGATTTCATTTTCACTAGTATATTCCTCTCTTCTAGGCCAGTGAATACCATCATATTGTTGGAATGCTGTGCTAAACCTCTCTGAAAATAACTTTTTACAAAGCATAGATTTTTTTTCCTCTTCATTCATTGATAAGGTGAAAATTACAATCTTGAGTAATACTTCTTAGTAATCTTGACTTCAAAAATAAGGTAAATTTGAAAAATAGGATTTCATTTTTTTTCAAAAGAGTCAAAGAGTTAAAGATAAATATTTAACCCTCGCTAGAAGATCACAAAGACATTAGAAACTGTTATAGGAAGGAAGTAAGCCCTTGGTAGATCTAATCATCTGGAATACTTCAGAGACCTGCCATCACCTGATTAACACAGCCTCTCTTGCAGTGGTATTTGAGCAGAAAACATCTTTTTGTGTATTGAAATAACCTTGAAACTCCAATTCTATGATACATAGTCATGCAGTCTATTTTTAAATGTTCACTACATCCCACACTTTTGAATTAGCATAAATAGTGTCATTTGAGGTTTCTTTGTACTCAAATACAAAAGCATCCAATTAATACAAAGCTTCCAGATATATGTGACAGCACATAACCTCTGTGGAAAAATCAACGCCAAAATCAAGAGATACATCAGAGATAAAGTCAGTCCTTCACTTATGTATGAACTATCCATTACTATTGACTGAGTTCTCAGCACATTGTGTCTCATTATTTACCTACTTTAAGTGAAATAGAAACTGCGTTTCAGTTAACTGGACCCACTGCCAACAGTACAATTTGATTTGAAAACTAATACTTTGTATGACTTTGTACTTGGGTAACTGGAGAGGATTGTGACATTATAAGAAGACAGTAACAAGGACAGATCACTTTGTACCCATTGCCCTTTACCTTGCAAGGTTTGTCACAAGGATAGATTAACTTTGTACTATTTTCTGGTCTCATTGTGCTCTACCAAAAAGAGAATGAGGCACCAGAATTTAAATTCCTCCTGTTTTTAACACTTCACATGTTCTGCAGTTTCTAGTAAGATGATAGCTTTTCTTTCTTTATTCACTGCTTTGTTTTAAGTAACTTAATTGTTTGAGATATTGTGATAGTGTTTAAGTTCTGTTGTGCATATTCTGATTCTCATTGATATCTTTCTGACCATTGTGAACTAGAAAAATAGCACACATGTACAATACTGACATGAGGTTATGAAAACACTGTACTCCATGTTTTATTTTGAGCTTGATTTTGGGAAGCAGTTTCCATTTTCTTCTCATGATAATTTGCAGGCATAATTAGTCAGGTACATTATTATCTGGCTTGCTCTTTGCAACACTAATGAAGTCAACACTACAGTCAAAACGCAATGGATTACTTCCAGTAGTCCTAGGTATGAAGGTAAATGCCAAACGCAGGAAAAAACCTCACCAAACAAATATCTCTGTGAACCTTGTCATAAAAAATACAATATTAAGCCAGTGATAGAAGTTTAATAGTTGTTTCTAATTTTGTCAGCTTCAATCCAGATAAATCTATTTAGAAACAAATGGCTTTATCTGTCTCTTTACAGATGCCAACCTCTGCCTATATTGACTACAAAAAGAATTTGTATATCTGAGCTCTTTTTTTTTTCTCTTTTTCCTAAAAACCACATTTTAAAATAGCCCACACAATAGTATATGAGCATCCCTATCATATCAGTACTTGTCTGGGGCATACTAAAAAGCATCCATGTCTGCTGTAGATTACAGTTGAAGCAATTAGTCCCAAAAATCAAAAGTATTTAAGTTTTGAGGTGTTCACAAGTCTTCGTTAACATACATTTGTTTTGTCTATAATCAGAAGGTTAATTTCTGTGTAGATTCTTTCCTTCAACAGAGAGTGTATCTTCCAGCATGCATATAGATCAGTCACTTTCTCTTTCACATCAGATTGATTACAATTGAATTACTCACAGATTTCACAGAATATTCTGAACTGGGAGGGACCCACAAAGACCACCATGTGCAGCTCCTAAGTGAATGATGAATTATACAGCCTGTAAATTTGATGGTGCCTTGAATATTTTTTGTTGAGTGATTTTTCAGAAAACAGAGCCTGACATAAACCTTATTCCTTGGTAGCTTGTATTTAATTTTGTCCTTTTACTGGTAGATTTCAAGTTCCAAATTAAAGAAGATTTGAGGGTTTATAACCAGAGGAAAAAAAATTAATATTGCAAGGGCAATAAAAATAAAATAAATATTAATAAGAATTTTCCATATGGTCTGAAATGAATCTTTCTTTTTCCAGTATAAGAAAAGGTTTAGTTAGGCTCAAGAATGACACATTTCACCCTAACAGGTGCACATTTGTTCTGTTGCTGAATGAGAGGATAATAAAGATGGCTTCCAAAGCATTAAACAGTAGTAGTATATATCAGGTATATGATAACATCCCTTGAATTTGTATTTTGTCATATTGGGTAAGTTTCTTAATTTGACAACATTTATTGAATTTAAAAATAATAGATATGTTTATACTTTCCTTTCTAATTTATGACCAGAACTAATTATTTCTCTGCTATTAATCAAGGAATCCAAATAACTGAGCCATTCACAAATTATAGGTTTTTATACAGTTGTGCAGAGTCTTCGATAGGCCCTTTCACAGCTGCATAACTTTACATTTTGCAATAAAGAATAAGACAGAGGCTTGAAGACAGGTTTTACAGTGTTCTAGTTTTTGTGAATGTCTCAAGTTGTCTTTGTGGGTCTGTTTTGTTTTAATTATCACTATTATTGTTTATTTTCCATATTTTGACAACCAAGTTATGGATTTTTCTGTGAAACCCAGTCAGATGAAGCCATCCAATTGAACACCAGCTGAGCCTCTGGTATATGAAACCATCATAGCAGTCTCTCGGGGTTGCTGTCCCCCGAGATTCTCCTCAGGGCGGCCGTTCCCTGAGGCTGCTGGTTCTTCCCCCAGGGTTGCTGTTCCCTGGAGATTTCCCTGGGGTTGCTGTTCCCCAAGGTAATAAGCTTTTGCATCTTCCCTTTGCCCCAAGTGTTTCACACCAAAGGCAGAGACGACAAACAGAGTCCGCCAGTGCATGTTTCCAAGGTTGTTTATTCTTCATTATCTCTTAGTTTTTTCTTCTCTGCCAAGTCTCCCTGGCAGGGCACATTATCTTAGTTCTTTCTCTGCTCCCTGAGAGACATCCCCAGCAGAGCAGGGCACACGGCAG
The DNA here is from genome assembly GCA_013400215.1 of Cisticola juncidis. NCBI lineage: Eukaryota > Metazoa > Chordata > Aves > Passeriformes > Cisticolidae > Cisticola > Cisticola juncidis. Next base: position 78,909 of record VXBR01006364.1, on the reverse strand, counting down.
GACTGGGCGGATCAGAGAGCCCCATACCTTATGTACAGTACCCCTGACCCAACCACCGTCCAAAACGTATTTATTATTTACAAAATTTCACCAATGCCTACTACCTACGCTAACATGTCATTTCTACTCTAAACCAATCCTTGAGATCCAACTCAGCAGAAAATGGGGGACAAGAACAAGAACAAGGAACACCAGGGCCACTCCCCAATTCCTCCATCTTGTCTCTTCAACCCCATATACTAAAATCCTAGATTCTACATTTACATTCTATGATAGACTAAATACTACTTACTTTGAATTCACTCAACTTGTGATTCTTCATACAATGTGGGTATTCACTCCCATGGGCAGAGGCCAGAATCTGAGTCCTTCTGGGCTCTGTGGGAGGCTGGTTGACCCCCCTGTACAGACCCCAGACCCCCCTGTACAGCCCCCAGATTCTCCAGGGCTGTCAGAGGGATATCCTGGACTCCAACAGCAGTCCCTTTGTGGTCACCTCTGCTCTTCAGAGAACCCAGTGTGATGTTACGAAGAATGGTAACATGACTGTGATCTCTGCTTACCATCTCTGTTACCATACACTTAAAAGAGAGAGAGAGAGCGCTTAACACCAACTGCCTCCTGACTTGGCTGAACTTGGAGGAAATTGTGGCAGCACAAGTTACAGGTTCCTGTGCTGCAACTGTCATCTGATAAGAACACATTTCTCTAAAAAAGAGAGCACATGAAGATGTGCGATTCATAATTTTTCAAAGATACAATGTAACAAAGGGAGGGAAAATAAAACCCCAACAAACCAAACAAAATTTTAAAAAATCCAACCAATCAAGCAAGCAAACAAACAAAAATCCCAAAAATCCCTGTACACTTGACAGTACAGAAAACCTTCTGACACTACGGAAGCAATGCAGAATGCCATCACTTGTGAATCAGAGCTTGGGCATTTTTCTGGGCACTTTTTACCATTATGTTAATGCAGTATAAAAAGGAAAGATATTTTCCACTCAGAATCCTCAGATGACACAAAATTACTGGTTAAATGCTAACATACTCCCACAGAAAGCAAATCACAGTGGCTGTCAAGAAAATTGGAGACTGACAAGAGAAAAATTTAACGCCACAGGGCACTTACAAATGTGGATTTTGGAGCAGTGATGTTGATTGGATTGCCTAAACCTCTTGTTCATCTTTGATATTGAAAATTCATCATCATCCATAGGCACATTACAGAAATTTCTCTCTTGAGGCATAATTTGTCTTTAATAAGAAAATCTTAAGACTAAGAATTAAGATAGGAGAATTTACAGCATTGTGATTACTGTGAACTCCAGAAGAGTTCTATATTGATCTAATTAAATAAGATCTGGGTGTTTAAAATGGTAGCTACTTTTTTTTTTTTTTTTTTTTTTTTTTTTTTTTTTTTTTTTTTTGCATCGGGTAGCAACAAACATTACTTTTTTTTTTTTTTTGTGAACATCCAGGGGAAACAGCATGATCCATTTTACTTCTTTTGCCTATTTCATCTTTGTTTCAGATTTCTGCAGGACGTTTTTCCAGCTATAGTTATTTTTAGATGTTTGAGATGGGTTTAGAGGCTGCTTTGTACCTGCAACAAAACTGTACTCAGGACAAAATTATAAAATTATGCAAGTCCTATCATAAAAACAAGCTGTGTTAATATAAGAAACATTTTAATGAACACAAACAGCCCTGTATTCAAATTCTTGTTGCAGACATTGCGCATAACCATGTGTCTTATAAAAATATATACAAAAGAATGTTGTAGATAAGGATCAAATTCATCTTAAATTTAGGCCTGCCAGTTCAGCTATAGAAACATTGGGCTCTAAAGCACTGAATTTCGGCTCTGTGGTCCTCAGATTTACTTAAAGGAGGTTACTAAGCAGATTCTAGGGCATAATTTCCACATATACTGCACTTATCTTGGAGTATGTAGCTTCTGCAGGGGAAAGCTGTCACCATGCAAGGCTAGAGTAGGCTGATCATGTGACTGATTGGAAAGGTCTTCAACATTTCTTATTCTTATTTGTAATTAAACTTCATTGTTTCCTTATGTTTACCACAGTAACGATTTATATAGTTAGGGTAAAATCAATGTCAACTAATTTAAGTGACAGAAAGATGGTCTACGTTTAAATTCAGCACTCAGAATCCCTTTAACTCTAAAGAGTGCAATATATGACTGATAATGTTCTGGAATTTTTCATCTATCCAAGCCCTTCAAGGTGAATTCTGCTCTAGATTGTCTCAATAAAAGATTTCTAAGACTTTAATAATTATAACTCAGAAGACCAGTGTTATGAACCATGAGAAAAAATGGGGCTTTTGTCTATATAGCAAGTTTCATGGTTATTTTAGAGGTTTTTTAAGGACTGAACCTGAACTTTTTTTTTTTTCTGGCCAATGTTGCTGAAAAATAAGCACCTTCACTAAATCAAGTTGAGACATAAGATTAGTTCAAGAAATCTCTTTATTTTTAGCTTACATATTTCCCTACTTTTACATAGTCAGATATCATTTGCTAACAGCATTACACCTTGCAAGAGATACATTCAGTAAAATTGTCTTTGGGAACAACTAGTCAAATTTGAAACATCTGATTGAGGGGTTTTTTTTTAATAGCTTTTCTTCATTTATTGTGTGTAAATATTTGCAAGAAAAGGCTTTAGTGTTCTGATATTTTGGGGAATTGCTATTTTTTCATGGAAGTAAATGTATTTGCAAGCGTTAAGAATTATTTCTGCCAAAAGGACAACATCTGATACTGTGACCACTGTGAAGGGTGATTCAAGACATCTCCCTTGACCTTGGAATTCCTTTACCTTATGTGATTTAGTGCTACTTAATCAATTTGCATGAGAAAATGGATTTTTAAAAAAAACTATGTGGCTGCTTGCCATAGGGGAAGTTTCCCCTTTTGATAGAGGGCTCAAGGTTCTTGAATTTTTTTCCTTTCTCTCTTTTTTTGGCTCATTTGACACATATATAACATTAAGCAGCTCCCTGGCTGACAGACAAGGCCATCTCATCATATGGTAAATGGTAATACGCTCCATTACCCAGTAAGTTTAAAATCACAGCCACAATGAGAAGGCTGTGTTCTGAAATTAAATGCCTCTTCTGGAAGGTGTCAGCCATCAGCTAATACATGAATAAAGCAGAGCCCACCTAGCTCAGGACAGGTTCCAGAGCAACTTCTTGCACATCCTCCCTGGAGTGTTCTCCTTTGCATGATTACCCTTTGTGGTCATTCCCATTCCATAATTCTCACCCCACAGAAGGTGTTTCTTTTTCTCCTTTCCCAGCATCCACACATACACTTGGAGTTTGTATGTAGAAAAGTACAAATTTTTACCACGAAAGTGTCAGATTTTGGTGGAAATGTTTTATTTTCTTCATCCATATATGCTCCTCTCTTCTACCTGATATTTCCCCCACCCACAGTATCAGCATCTAGGACTAGACTTATATAAGCTATCACACTGTTGTTCATAGTTGGCCCCAGAGGATGCCAGTCTCAAAGTTTGGAGGATAGCAGAGAAGACTCAGAGATTACATAAAAGAAATTTAATTTCTACAGGTCTAGCATATGATAGTTCTTCACAGGAAACAGTATAGCCAAATCAGGGAAATATTGCCTGCACCACATTCAGATTATATATATATATGTATATATATTTAGTACCTCACACAGCCTACACGTTTTGAAAAGCACCAGGAATGAAAATTAAGTCTGGCACCGTTTGATAATTACACCTACTCAGAAGTAAAAACAGAGTTGGATTCAAAGGTAGGAATAGTTAGGAAGATAAAAACTCATGGGTTTTATGGGGAGATATTATTGGCAGGGAAGGTATGGAAAAGAAGAAAATTCTACAGTAGGGTTCACACAGTACTAAATAATTTAATGTTATTATCTAGGTAATATTAAATTTTTAAGTATTTAAATGTCATATGCATGAAAGTCTCAGCACTGTTGAAAAACTGAAGCATTGTTTGGATACACTGACAAACCACTGTATATTCCATAGCTATATCATTCTGCCATTGAAGTGTAATTTCATACACTAAACAAAAGCTCCAAATTTTTTAACAAAAATTGGTAGTAAGTCAGCATACTATCAAAAAGATTAAAGAATTTAGAGAGAGCAGAGTCAAAAAATAAAGGGGTCACAATACCTTACAGGAAGAATTAATCATGTGTAATATTGAGACAGCAGAGATGTGACAACATAAAGTTATCTGTAATGTAATTTCATGAGCTTTATACTTTCTATTATAATAAGAATGTCTCTATAAGTTAGTAACCTATAAGAAGAGATACAATCTGTATGTATGAAAAGTCTAATCACATTATTGTGTATTGGACTAATGGGTTATGATGAATAATCATGTCCATTGGTTTCACCATCTTTGCTGAAGAATAAGATTTTCAGATGTGTGGATATGTTGAGACCCAACACCTCAACATTATTGCACTCCAGTATGAGCTCACATGTAATTTGAAATATTGAAGAGCTTGAAAAAAGAAAGGTATGTTCAAATATTTCCATGCAACTCCTAAGAATTTAAACAAATAACCCTTCAAATGATAAAGATTGCAATTATAATTATTTTTGCTAGCTGACGTCCATTTTAAAATATTTTTTTAGCTTCATCTTTTTTTTCCTTGCCATGATACATAGTACTGTGGATTCAAGGAAACTTGTTCATTGTTCTTTTTTTCCTGTAATATTCAGACATATCACCTCATTTTAAATGGGGAAAATTGTTTTATTCCAAGTGCAAACCATGATGATACTTTGCAAGTCTGCTTGGAAGAGTTAATGGAAGATGGAAAATTATAATTTCTCAGGCACATTGTCAAAGTTAAAATTCAAACTTTATTGGCAATAAATAGACAAACTCAACATCTGACATTTTATTTAGTGATAGGCTTGATTGACAAAGTTGTAAAACTCAGTCATATTCAGAATATTCCTGACATTTTAAGTAGCTGTGATTTGAGAAGGTTGTTTAAGTTTCACAGTTACAGCCAGATTTTGAGAAGAACTCAAGGCCAGGTTTTTAAGTACTCTTCCTCTGAAACTGGAAACAATTATTTTAAAAAAATATTTTTTCTTCTAAAGGAAAAAAAAAAAAAAAAAAAAAAAAAAAAAAAAAAAAAAAAAAAGAGCAAAATACAGTAACTCCAATCATACCACTTATGATCCACTTTTGTTATGCTATCTCTTTTGGCAGTCTGGCCAATTAATTTGAGCCCTAAAGGGAAGCTGATTCTTTAGAAAACAGTACCTCAGTCAGAGGTGTTGAGTCTTTATTAGCTGTTACAAGTTTTATCTTCATGACATTCAGACACTACAATTTTTGACATCTAAAGAAGGAAAAAAAAAAAAAGTATGATCAGTTGTATCGTTTAATACTATATGACATAGAGATATGTATATATACATAAGATATATATATATATAGAGAGAGAGAGATATGTAAATATATGTAAATATATGTAAATATATGTATTGCCTGGTCAGTAACATCTGAAGATTCTAAGGGCTTTTTTAAACTTAAGGACATAAGGATTATAAGCAAGTGCAGTGAGACACCTAACACAATGGAATCCAAAGAGTGATTGAAATTTCCTTCAAGTGTAAAACACCATGATCACTTCTTGGATTTTTTTAAACTCAACTTCTTGAGTAACTCACAGGTTCATTAAAAAGAAGGAAAAAGAAAAGGAAAAGGAAAAGTTTGCTCACATTTTAATTTGTTACGTCAGAATTCAAGCAAGGTATATATTCAGCATCTCTTTCCACATTTGCACAAATACGAGTAAACAAATAACTAAGTTTCAGACTGGTGACCATGGACTGACCATTTGTGAGGACAAAGTTTTTGTGCCAGCAACTGCTCAAAAGGAAGAGGCTTTCTGGTTGCAATAGCTGGGTTGTGAGATAAGATCTAATTTGAGATATATCCTCAAGCAGTAATTTTCTTCGAAATAGGGGTCTGACAACTTTTCTTGCCCATTCAAGACAGTGGAAGATAAACTGTACTAAAACAGATTCGACAACATTGTGAAAGCCAAACACACATCAAGAGACTACTAAGCAGGCAGAAAACTGTTCACAGGGGTTCAGTTAAGCTACTGGAGGATGAGTTGACTTAGGAATGGGCTTAAAGTGCTTTACTTCAGGACCCATGCACTTAATGACCATCTTTTTAGCTATAAGCTCCACAAGAGATTCACCTCAAAATGCTTTCTGTGCATAGAGACAGATGTGCTTAGAGAGAGAGATGGTATATATTCCTTCTGGATAATAAGGCCAAGTATCTGTCTATGAGGTAAAATTTAAATTATGCTGAAGTACTTTATTTCAGCTGCAGCCAGAGATATAGTGGTCCATTGAGCAAATATTAGGGGCAGCAGGTCTGTTAGATGGACAAGTCTGAAATATGGCTGAGGTTTGTATCCATCATATGTAGACAGAAAAAAATTTCCTTCATCTCCACGGTTCTCAAAACAACAAATGCAGACAGATGAAAAGACAATACATGAAAAAGAAAGGATGTAATTATGGGTGGCATAATAGTTATAATCAATTGAAACCCCCACTACCCCAGTCATCAAAAATTACAGAAAATAAGGAAACTAGGGAACTAAGGGAACTACTTGGGAAACTACTTAGGGAACTACTTAAGAAGATAAGAAAATAATTTGTTTATTCATTTCTTGTAGACTCTGATTTTGTAACTCTGAGCAATACAGGTGAAAAATAATTTACATGCACTGTCAACATCTGTATGAGATAGTTGCAGTTATAATTATGTGGATGAGAACCTGAAATGATTATTGGATAGTCATTACTCAGCTATTATGTAAAATTAAGAACCCAAGGTAACAGATATTTACTATATTAATCTGATGTTGTTCGTAGTATAAAAAAATATTTCAAGAAGTCTACCCTTTTCATACATACATTGTAATGGTTTTAAATTAATAACCAAGTGGAAACACCAAATTATGTACAGGTTTTACATGCACTAAACTTTGCTTGTTAAATTTAGCATAGTGGGTTAAATATTTTCTTAATGTGAAAATAAGATTATGAGAAATGGCAAAACAGGCTCAACTTAAATGTAAAAATATAGATTTATTAACACACACCAAAAGAAAGAGGAAAAGAAAAAAAATTAAAATGAAAGCTTTCAAAGCACTCTCACCTGTCCCCCCCCAACAGTTTACTTTCTCACATACAACATGAAGAGAAAAAACTTGTAATTTTCAGTCAATTTAACTGTTCAAAAATAATCTTTCATTAGTTTTTTTAGGAAAGGAGTCTCTCTTAGAAACTTCTATGTAATTTCTCCACTGAAAACATAAGAGTTGCCTTGTGGGTCTCATCTGTCACAAAGACAGCTGCCCAGAAACCTGCCTTTGTGAGGTGCTTCCCAATAGCAGCTTTCCCAACACTGCATATGGACCATATCTGCCTATTAGGGGTACTGTTTAAGGATGCCTCTTCCAGTATAAAACAAAGATTCTCTTCTATTTCTAGAATCATCTTAATCTCAAAAGCTATAAATCTTCTTTTCCTTAGGAGCAAAGAGCTTCATATCACTTTTAACTAGAGCTTTACATCCCCTCAACAGCATTTATATGTTACAGGAAAAATAGTCTGTTATCCATAATTTACTAGAGACATCCAGCCAAATTAGGCCACTCCTCCTCCTTTGTTCCAAATAGTCTTTTCACCCACTCTTCAGTGACTTCAGTTTCATGCTATGTCTCTTTATAGTTCCATTACTTTATCTGTTCTCATTCGGGGAAGGGGCAGTGTTCTGGGGTTCCATTTGCTGGCAGGAATGAGTTAAAACTTGCCCAGGCCTGCGGTGCTCATGTGGTCTCCATGGGTGGCAGCTGCGAAGATCTCAAAGCCGTGGCAGTAGAAGGGGCTGGTGGATGCCTTATTTCCCCCCTTGACCTGATCTAAGATAGCTCAGCTCGGGGCAGCCAAGGAGAGAAGAGGCTCAGCTGCCCAGGCTGCTCCCCGCAGCAGCGGCTCCCGGAGACCCGTCCGGGCTTAGCCTGGCCACCCAAGCTGGAGCAGGCCTAAGTAAAGGAAAAAATGCTTACATGAAATAATAAAATGCAGTATATTGTTATCTAAGAAAGTTGCTGATTATCCACATTTTTGTTTTTATTTAAGGAACTGATCACTACTATCTTTAATGATTGAACAGAAAGGATAATTATGAAAACTGACAGCTCAAATAAGACTAGGTTCTGTTGCCTTTCTACACAGTTATTTTATTTAGGTAGCTGTCAGGGAGATCAACTGTGCTTTAAGGTGTTATTTAGTGTGACTGAGTCTCATAATCTTGGGTTGAAGCCTAATTTAAAAAGCCAAACCGCTGTTGACAAACAGCTATAGAAAATGTGTGTAACAACAAGTTAAAAATCAGAGAAGCTTCAAAAATACAAGCAAACGAGGCTTCCTACTCCTGCAGCACATCATTAACCAGTCTGTGTGCAATTCATATTCAAGTTCTGTTTCAGATGTTTCTTTTTAAATTCAGAACTTGAATAAGCAAAGAAGGAGCAACTAGTTTTCTCCATATCCTCATAGTCTAAAAATACATTTTATAAATTAGATGTTACAGAATATGTCTATATTCAATTCTTTTAGAGAAATATGATGGAACTTGCATTCAAAGGATTCAAAGCTTTGCACAACTGAGGGCAATGACAGTCCCTCTGCTAGAAGACTACATTCACATACTTTTAGGTTAATTATAGCAAAGATGGATAGGTTATGTGATGACTTAATATATCATAGAATTTCTAACATTTTTAATAGAAAGGCAATGCCAGATACGTGCTAAATTATCACCTTCCTGTGCACACTGCCAGCAAGTATTGGTATCCAGAAAACATATTTGAAACATGCTGTAGATCAGACCTTAAGTTTAAATTGTTTGACCCCACAAATATCTTTTTATTCTGTCTCTGATATATTCAAGACTATGAGAAATCTAGAGTTTTAGGAAAGAAATGTGAACTCTGATGCTGGGCATTAGCTCATATGATTGGCAAATATTGGTGGAACTGAAAGTGCTTTCACTTTTTATTGGAAAATACAGAAGCAGGAGCACAGAAATTGCGTGAGGAAAATTGTGTCATGGAGGGGTTTGGGGGAAAATTGTTTATAAAGAATTGTTCATCAAAAGCTAATGGAATATGTTTCTCATTACAACATTTATTTAATAAAACTTTTTAAAAATCATTTAAATAAAATATAATATTTGATAAAAATATTAAGTATTTTTCTGTTAAATAATACATAATTCCATAGTATTTATTTTTCGTAATACAAATTTTGATTATATCAACACGTTAGCATAGAATTCTATTAAAGTCATACTATTTTATTATGTAAAAATAAATCAGAAGTAAATTATACTTATGTATTGTTTTATTAGATATTTTGAAATGCATTGTTTGGAATCCAGGAAGCAGAGAAATTTCTTGAGACTCTGAAACATCCTCAACAATCTAATTGAGATTTTGATACTGCTTATAAACTCCTTGTGTCAAGTTAGTGCAGCAAAACTGAAAGACTCAACTTTTCCCAGACTTAGTAATTGAACCTGTTTTCAGCTTCCACGTAAGAAGGAAATTATAGTCTCTCTATAATAAGCATGTGTTTAATACTGGACCATAAGTAATTTGATCTAGAAGGCAAAGTACAATAGACTACAGTCTTATATAAAAGATCTCAAAAAAAGTGATCTTTAGTACAAGATCAAAACTCACAATGCTCAAAAACTGGTAATACAGTGGATAAAAATACTATTTTAATTAGCATGTGAAAGAAAATATCCATTAGTTATTAGATAAAGAAAAAGAGAACTAATAAAGTAGTTTAGGTGTCCACTGTGGAGTCATGAAAGTCATTAATCTCTCTTAGAAAATCTCTTTGAGTGAGCTGTCAGTTCTAAACCTGAAATTAAAGAGAAAGTCTATTAGTTCATGTGCCTGAAGAAAAAGAAAATCTGAACAAAAAACAATATCTTAAACAATTTTTTGGAGGAGAACCACTACACATAAGCAATAGCAAAATGAGAATTGAAGGAACTGCTGTTTCTTTGTTTTCAATTACATATACTAATACATATTTAAGTAGTTGGAACACTGATAGAAATCTGTCTCTGACACTTACATGAAGGGCTGGTGTAGAAATTATTACTTTTAAGCCTAGAGATGTTTCTTTTATAAATGAAATTACAGGGCACTGCCAGACCATATACTGTAGATGGTACAATTTAAGTTTGATATAGAAAAGCTTTTGATATGTGACAAAGTCTAATGGTTGGGGTGTTTTTCAAATAAGTACGTGTCAAACATTTCATACAGTCACCCAGTAAAACAAAATCCACATAATTTCTCTACAATACACCAAAGTTTTTCTCAGGTTTTCACAAATTTCACTATTTCCTTCCATGTTGCCTTCTTAAATGCTAGCAGGAAAATCCCTTGGAATTGCATCCCCAAATTGGAAGTAATATCACATAGCTGAGAAATAAGGCAGACCAAGATACAAGAGATGAAGAAAAGAGGATGAACACAGCCAAAAAATAAAAGACAAAGGATGAAATGAAAACAGATGATAGCAGTTTTAGGTAGCTCTTTACAATCTTTATTCAGACTGGTCAACAGCAGTGAAACTGTACATGGTTATGAAACAAAAACACACTACCTGAATGCAGACCTACATTTTAGTTCAATAAAGTGAACCATGATTGATAGAAAATCTCAACAGAATTGTAATTTGTTCTAAGTCACAGAATATAGTTTTAGAAATGCTTTCTGAATAACTGCTGGGGTTTGTAAGTTTAAAACCTCACAGTATTTCCCAGCTTGGTTTTCCCTGCACATTTGCTAGCTGGACTCTATTTCCTGTGATGAATGTGGACAAGTAGGAAACTGCAATAATTATGAGCCGTATCTGATTATCTTAATCTATCTGAAAATTTAATCTAACTGGAGAATTAAAACCAAATGACGTGGACAGGAGAATTGCTGTTATTTGAGACACCCTGCCATTGTAATAAAATTTAAATAATTTCAGACTAGGTATTTAGCATTTTGAGTGTCCAGTTCCTCCTCAAAATAAATACATGGAAACCAGCAATGACAAAGCAATCACAATATTAGACCTTTTGCCTAACATTATTTATGTGTTTACCCACAAACTTACATGCTCTCTAGGCTTAGGTATGTACAGCTGTAATCTCTTGGCCTACAATATATAACCACAGCTGTTTTTCTGGAATCATAAAATAGTGAAAAATAGTTCTATTTTCCAGGCTGCATCTTGTATTTATTATTTGGGATGTAACTTCTCTCACAAGGCATCAGTTAACAAAAGGTTAAGTTCCCCAAGATAATCATCTGTGTTTCTGTGGGAGTTGATAAGAGGCAGAGAAGCTGTGGTAGTGGAAAATTGTCCTTAGCAGGTACCAGCCCTTGGTGTCAAGTAGAGAAAGAATTTAAATAACTACTTACAATTAATTTTATTTTATTTTCTCTTCTGATTCTTTTCTTCTTTTTTTTTTTTTGTTTGTTTGTTTGTTTTTGTTTTGTTGTTTTTTTTTTTCCAAATATTTTTTAAAAATCCCATGCATTTTTATTAAAATGGTTCCATCAGCATCTGGGATGACATTTCCAGTTCATTGGTCGCAATCAAAAACACTGAATCCAAATATAAATCTATGTTCTGTCAAAGCCAACCATAAAAATATGGACTTTTTTTACAAGATCTTGTCTGGATTGCAAATTCTCTGGTCCTCTCAAAGTCATGACAATATATCTGCTGGTGTCCTACTTGATAGGTGAGAATTTGTCTGAGTAAGAAATTCATGTAATAAGGTAAAATCAGCATAGATTTTGAAGACATTAGAGAACTTAAGAGGTGTAGGTGGTGTTACCATAGCAAAACCCACTTTCTGCAATCTAGTTCCCTAACATCCTGGAGTACCTTCACAGCTTTTAAAGAAGCTGCTGATTCTCCTTACTGATTTCCTGGCTGTGCATCATTATGTGCACTTGTAAAAAAATACATTTCATGGTTGAGAGTTCTCAAGTTTCTCCTTTTAAACCACATCTGAAGACAGAATCTGAGGGTGGTTTTTACACTTTTTTTAATAATGACAATTCATCTGGTTCCTCTTAATGTAAGGCTGATGTCTTGAACACTGGATTATGATTTCAGGCTGAGAATAAGCAGTAGCAGATGGACTCCCGAAAAACAAAGATCCTGTTTTCATGCAAATTCTGCTAGTAGTAAAGAACAATGGAAGATAAATATTGAAAAATATATAATAAGGAAACAGAATGGCTTATAAACAGTATGCTTTCAGAGTCAGCTGCTCTTTAAGCAAACTAGAATAGAGTAGCTCTAGAGACACATTACATGATTCAGTGTAATTAGTAGCTTGTTCGAGTAAGTGCATTTTATCTGATTCTAATCTGAATCCTTCAATTCAGCTATATGGTGCAATGATCCACTTTACATTTTGGAAAATGCACCATACAGTAACACAGACATCTTCACAATTTTATACTATATCAGATGTTATGACAGAAAAATGAAATGCAGAAGGGATTTTCAGCAAAAGTAATGTTTTCAGATTGGAGAGTTTGGAGACACTGTAAAACACTTTTTTTTTTTTTTTTTTTTTTTTTTTTTAGTCTAAAAACCATAAAAAATTACCTTGTTTGCAATTGCTTTTATTAATTTAATTGGAATATTTTCTGGGGTGATTTTTGTTTCCTCACAAGGTTCACAGAAAACAAAAATCTTTTTAATATGTAAACATAATTGTACACATTCTCTTAATGTAATTTTTTTCCCCCTCAAAAACATCCTAACCACTAAGCTATTTGATACAACGATATTACAGGTATCACTCACATCATCTTCACTCAATTCTTTTTAAGTGGAACATGACAAAGTAAGAGAAAATGAAATAAATTAGACCAGAAAAATGAAGCAAGAATTCTAGAAAATGTATAGCTCAAAGAGTTGGAGAGGGAAGTCCAACATAATTTTCTTTGTGTTGTGAGTGCTGTTTTTATACATCACATACAAATTTTTGCCCAGAGAAGCTGCTGAACATCTTTGGAACTGTTCAAGGCCAGGTTGTATGTGATGTTGAGCAACCTGTCCTAGTAGTAGGTGTCCTCGTCCATGGCAGGAGAGTTGTAACTAAATGATCCTGAAGGTCCCTTCTGATACAAAGTATTCTATGAGTCTGTGAAAGTGACGTGGATACAAGACCAGGATATAAATTATTATGTTAAATCATATCATCTAATGTTTCTCTTTCCATCCCAAAATAATTTATTTTCTTCACTAAAAAGAACGTTAACACTTTGAAAAAGAAAAATGAAATATCTCAGTGCAGGACAGTCTCTAACTAGAAAGTCATATGAAATTTGAGGATGTCAAGTTGTCTCTATTGAGACTGAACTTTGACAGGGTAGATTGGATCAGGGAAAATGTTGATCTCTTAGCTTGTCCCATAGCTGTGTATGTATGGTTGCATTTATGTGTAATCAGTTTTTTAAAGTTTCACTATGTAACAAGCTATGATCACTGGAACACAGTGGGATGAACAACATGATGGAACATTCAGAACTTTTCTGAGCAATGTTTTCCAATGTTTCATCACCCTAATTGTAAAACATTTTTTCCTTATATCCATCCCCTTTTAGTTGTTATTTCCCCTTTTCCTGTCACTACAGGGCTTGGTAAAAATTCTCTCTCTCCATCTCCTTTTTAAGCTCCCTTTATATACTGAATGGCTGCAATGGAGTATTCCTAAACCCTTCTCCTCTCCAGGCTGAAAAGCTAAAAAACCTTTGAGTTTTCTTATGAGAGCTTTTCCAGCTCTCAGGCCATTTTCATGGTCAGAGCACGATAACTGCAGTCCAGGCTGCCACCAGTCTTAACCTCTGTAATTAGTTCTTGTAAGTTGGCAAGCGCAAGGCTAACAACATTCATTTTCTGGTCAGGCTGTATCACATAAATTAAGAAGTTATCCTCAATACATTCCAAGGGTCTTCTGGACTGCTTGCAGATTGCTGTGCTGCTTATTCAGATGTCAGTGGTTTGCTGTTCTGCAGCAGGATCAGAGCATGCAAGTGTGATTCAGCCCAGGTTTCTGTGACAGTGAACAGAACTGTCGTAGCTTTCCAGCTGCACCATGACTTCCAGATACTCCTCTTTGCTACCCGTTGGTATAGAGACACATCAGCTGCATTGCTGCCTGCCTCACACTTTTGGCACAGCTTTTTGGAAGACATTCCTCATTACTTTCATAGGTAGCATCCGGCCCGTTGCTCGCCAGTACGCAAATGTTACAGCTTTGGACCCCGTCCCTCAAGTTTGTTAGCTTAAATTGTGAATCACTAAGTAAGCCAATCCACCAGCCAATCTGCCAGTCTCCTTCCCCTTCTAGATAGGTGGATCCAGGTGAGATTATGGATTCAGAAAGGCCTGGTTTTTGGTTTTGTTTTTTTTTTTTTTGCTTGGTTGTTTCTCCCCAATGAGGGTCAAGTCAAAATGCATAAGTAGACCACTGTCTGTTTCTGCTTCATTTTCATTAAATGAACTGAAGAGGATAAGATTCCCTTCTCATTATTTTCTCTCCATACCTAAGATTTGTGGGTAAAAATGGCATTAAATTAATTTTCAGCCCTAAACCCCCTATGTTTTCAGTGACATGTTTTATAGTACTTCCAGCACAAGTACTTCAAATTAGTAAAATAATAGGAAATGCTCTTTTAGGGTGTAGGAGGGAAGGATTCTAACATAGTTCTCTAACTCCTTTTTTTCAGGATTTAGGCAGAGCCTTAGTGAATATAAAGAGTACAATAAAAAAGTAAGTTAAAAATACACATATCTGTTGATTGCACTGTACAACAGATTATTTTGCTGTAATAATTTGCTATCTGTATCATAGGAATTACTTTATCTTGATGTGATAAGCCTAAAAATAGGCTTATGCTATCACTCAGTCATTTTTTATAGCAGTTCAATACTATTTGTTTATTTCCTTGCAAACTCTTTGCAATTCCACAGACCTTTATTGATTTTCTTTCAATCATTTGACCACAGTCTTACAGAATAACATAAATAGTCAACATACTAATGAGAAATTTGGACCCTTTTCAAATGAATACTTGACCAGTTAGTGGAACTCTCAACAAACCTGTAACTTCATGACTAGCAGTAATGTCAGTCAATAAAAAGGTTATCTTTTAATGCTGTTTGAAAGACAGAGACAAGAGGAATTGCTTAAGAGATACAAAGAGACAGATACACTCATTCTGTATACAGACAGGGAGGCTGCTGGTCACACAGATCATTTGAATCACATAACTTCTACTGTAGAGGTGCTCTTTCTCATTTATAAATCAAAATGAGTGGTTTCAGGGCTCTGGAATGTTATAAAAGAAACTAAAAACCCCAAACAGCCTTGCAAAAAACCCCCCTTTTTTTTCCTCTGAATGCTTAATTCTTTATAAGTCCGATGGTGCAAGGCATAAATATTGAGTTCAAACTCGTAACTTTCACATCTCTTCATAAAAGATTGCATTAAAATATTTTAACAGACATTCTTTTATTCTACCATTCTTTGAGTTTATTTCTTTCCCATATTATTATAAAGCCTAAAATGTAAAAATACTCTGGACTTTCTGTCAGTAGATGTAGATAGTAGGAACTAAATCCATAAATATTAAAGCACAGAAAACATCTTGAATATATAACAGGAAAAAAAAAATGGTACAGTCCTCTTGGACTTCTCTCAGCTTTTTTTTTTTTTTTTTTTTGTCTCCTGGAATACAGAGAATTTTTAAAATGTGTGTATGTATTACTACACATTTTCCTTCAAAAAGAGAACTTGCTTGGAGCCATTAAGTAGGACAGCATTTTCTTAAGCAGGGATGGAAATCTATTTCTTTCTTTTATGTTAAACTGTTTCAGTTTTTTTGAATTACATTTGTGATAAACTATAGCATATTTGCAGGTATTGCTATTTGGATGTTCATTTAATTTAACTTAAAAATATTTTCAGGTGTGTATTCAAGGAAAAAAAAAGGTATAAAATATTATCATTAAATGCCTATTTCAGTCTTTTTGAAAAACAGATGGTGCAATCTTAAATAACTCAGTCATAGTCCATATTTTAAAAATCATGCATTTGCCACAACTATTAGGACCTGGAATGAAGGAAGGAGAAAGCAGCAGCAGAGACAACCCAGGATGAACTGACCATAATCCTGTTCCCAGTCTCCTTGTGCTGCTGGTGGGGAGGTAGAATCCAGGAAAGAGAGATGGGTGGGGGTAATGAGTTTTTAAGATTTGTTTCACTTCTCACTATCCTCCTCTGATTTTGATTCAGGTAATTTCCCCAATTCAAGTCTGTTTTTCCCATGATGGTATTCAGTGAGTGACCTCTCACATGATCCTTAACTCATGAACTTTTGCTGTATTTTCTCTCTGTCCAGCTGCAGGGAGAGGCTTTGGTGAATGTCTGGCATCCAGCCAGGATCAACCCACTACATAAACCTGAAATAAATTTCATCTTTTCTTCTCTGCTTCTCTACTGGTTTAATCCTTTGCATACTATTGCGATTCACAAGGTCTAGATGGAACTTTGAACAAGTCAGTTTACATTTCACACAATGGATGTTTCAAATAAATGATTCTGGGTTTCTTGTTTGTTTTTTCCCTGACTCCAGTTACATATATTTAAATTTTAATAGATTTTTCTTCACACATGCTTCACTTATAAAACACTATCTAGTGGAGTCTAAATTTCTTCAATCATTCATACCTCCAGATTGTACATGTGTTGTTACTTCAAATACTGATGCTTTTTAACCTTTTTCTAAAAGACGCTAAATCTCCCAGTTTTAATACAAGACCAAGTAAAAGATATTGATTTCACCTGAACTGAACTTTTGCATTTTCTTTTCTGCTGAAAGTGAAATTAATATCACAGCTGATGTAAATATCCAAGAAAAAAATGCTTGACAGAAAGTGCTCCATAACCTGATGGATTTATGCACACCTTGGGCCCAGTATCAAGTAGAATCTTTTTTTTTTACTGCTTCTGTTCCAGAGCTTCAAAACATCCATGGTTTCTTGAGAGCAGATACTTTTTTTTCTTCTTCCATCACTAATCACCAAGCAGTAGAGTTCCTCTTCTGAAGTAACACAAAAGAGAAAATGAAACAAAACTTCACCAAAGAGCTTAATCTTCCATATTCTTCCATACTGCAATTGAACAGGACCACACCTTGCAAAGCTTTCCCCAGACAGAAGAGGGCAAGATTGCTGCCATTGTGGAGAGGACTTCACAATTTTAGAGAAGCTTAAGACCTGTGCTGAGAAAGTAGGAACATGAGACAAATGCTTAAAAAAGAAACAAAGAAGAAAAGGAATCTGTGATTTATTGAATTCCTGCCCCTCAGCATGAGCCACTACCTCAAATCATAAATTATATCTACTTTTAAAAGTGTATTGCAGGTGTCTGCTACTTCTGTGCAATTCATTGGTGAGCATTTTTCAGATTCTGCTGAAAGAAACTTACTTTTTTAAAAGCTCCAGTTTTTCTTTTTGGTTTTTGCAACACCTGTAGGACCTTTTTTTCTGGTAAGGATGACAAAGAAGACTGGATATATATAGAAGATTGTAAATGAAATTTGAGGAACAGACTTTACCATAAGATTTAGCTGTCCATTCCTTCTAAATCCATTAGAGTCATGAAGGATTCTTTTCTTCCCCCAGAACATAAGGGGTCAAGGAATAAGTTTTTGTCAGACAGAACAGAGAATGTATCATCCTGATATATCACTATGAACATTTTTCCACTTAGACTTAAAGGAATCAGGCTTTGTAAGAATGACAAGGTGACCACAACAAAAATAGACTCATCACACTAAAACAAGACAGAATGACAATGAGAGTTGTATTTTAATTGTGAATCAATTTATAAAATGAACACTATTCTAAACAGGGTCTGGATAAAAAAATAATCTTAAAATAAAGAAATTCTCCAGTAATGTATTAGCCAATACAGAGAATCAAAGGGGACAGGAATAAAACCTGAAAATTGAGCAGAACAGAAAGATATTTTAGTGCAATAAAATTAATTCTTCATTTTTGTCTAGCTGACTAATATATTTGGTTCAAAAAGTTCTTGTATTACTACTTCCTGAAGCAATTTTTTAAAACTATTTTAGACTGGTATTTTTGTAAAAAGAAAATTATCTTTTTTTTGATACATGAAAACTGACCCAAGTTTTCATGGGCTGCACCAGGAGCAAAAAAAAATAAACCAGGAACTTTCTGAGGAAATACACTAATTTATTTTTTATCTTTAATCTTAACTCTGCTCAGATTTTTTTGACTTCTGCTACTGTAAGAAAAAGCCAGAGGACAATAAATTTTGAAGACATATGTTATTGTTTTGTGTAATTATTGTCACTGAAATTCTACATACTCATATGTTCCCTTACTTTTTTCATTACCTATTTTTATAGGTAATTTAGAGCTCTCTATATTGTAGCTATAGGATGCTCTGCAAAGTTGAACAAGTCTTTAAATACAAATAGATACGACTTTAAGCACAGATGAGAAAATTCAGAATCTCTTCATGTAGAAGATTTTATTAGAAGCCTTTAATTTTCAACCTCATACATTATGCACATGTTTGGAAATTAAAGTCCTGTCACATATCTGGTGATATTTAACTGGTCACTAATCCAAAACATTTATATTAATGAAAATTCAGTTGAGTTGAAATTTGAGGCTTCTGTGGTTAAAGATGATAGTTTCCAGAGATTTCAGGTTTTACACTGAGAAGAAGAAAATAATATAATGACATAAACAGGAAAAGATTGTGCACTTCAGTTTCTGTCTAATTAGTTTTAACTGAGGCTTTCAAAGAATGATTCTATCATTCCTTAAAATGAAACTCTACTATTTCAGGTTGAAGCAGTTATCTTCTTTAATTTTACCTCTTTTTTCAATGCATCATCACAATGCATATAAATATGCTTTTAGTAATATTTTTCTGTTAATAGTAGTAATTTCATAATAAGATTCTTCAGACTTTAGTCAATAGGAGGAATAAATATGCAAAAAAACCCTACTCAAATATTGTGAAAAACATGGGTTTGTTTTTCAGAACTCAATATAAATATATTTTCATGTGAGAAAATATAATATTTAATTGAATGATATAAATTTGAAAAAAAATATTAAAAAAGGAGGTTGCGACATTTAAAAATCTCGTCAGCTTTATTGTGAGTCATTGTGAATATGTATTGTTAGCTTGTGCTTAAATGCATCAACAATATAGCTGTACTGGTAAATAAAAAGAACTAGGAAACATAACTCTACAAGAATGTGCCAAGAACATTCTCAGCACACAATGCAATTAACAAGCAAATATTCGGCTACTCATTTTTACACAACATAAAGAAACACAAATTTCAGCCTAGGTGTCATATGGTGGGTTTGTGCTTTTGTTTTGATATTAGAATTTTATTTTCTTTTTCAAAATTAATAGTTTGGGGTTTTCATTTTGAAAGAAAGCAAGCACTTCTAGCTAATTGAGTATAAATTGAAAAAGTTACCAGGGACATATAACATGCATCTCCAGGCTGTTTTATGTGAGGAATATGGGAATGACATCTTTTTAAAGGTTAGTCACTTTCTCTCAGGCAGGTTAGATTTTAAGCACCCATCTATTTCTCATTTATACTCTACTCTGTCTACACTAGCCAAAGGCTGAGACTCCATGTGGCTTTCTGTTTCTAAGATGAGCCAGACCTTTGCTTCACCTTTAAATTATTCTTCACTTCTTACAGTTGAAGAATTTTTCATTAACTGAATGTGAAGATGTTTATTAATTAGATATTTATTATTAAGAATTTATTATTAACATGACCACATTGTTCTGGCCTGAAATCTCCACAAATGGTTTGAGATTATGGCTGTTCAATAGATGGCATTGACTCATAAACTGATAAGTTTTCCCTTCATTATTTGGGCTGAAAATTATCTCCAGGAACAGAATTAAGGTCAGAAATCAACAAAGGAGCCTTCACCAATTATTCTCTAAACTTTTTTTTTCTTGATTGCATTGCAGCCTATTTCCTTTATAAGTGGCTTATCATTAGCATTCTTAGTGCTACATCCTACAGGCTCCTTTATAATGTCAGTTTTGGCATATCCAGAATTAAGAAAATCATAATCCTAACCTTCTCTAGTGTGATGGTTTTGGTTTGCTAATTTGAGGTTTCTCAGCCAATGCACCAACTAATGCAGTGGGTCTAATATTGGCTAAATGCCAATGCACCTACTAGAAGTTTTTTTTTTTCTGCTGTGAGATAAGACTATGAGAAGAACAAAGCATTCTACAACTTTAAAGGGTATAAAGAAAACTTTATTTAAACAGAACTAAAAGATTTTTTTTTAAAAAATAAGAATCAGAATAAAACTTTTAAGAACACTTTTCCTCCCCCTTCTTTTATTTTCTACAACCTATTCTTTCCCACTGACAATGTGCAGAGACAAAACTTGGGGTTTTGGTCAGTTTACTATCTCTAAAATAGTCTTTCATCAGTGTTCTTAGGGAGAGGAGTCTCTTTGCTATGCCATGGACATTTCTCCACAAGGAAACAGTTCTCTGATGGCTTCAATTCTTCTGAATAGCAGCTGCCCAGAAATCTGCATTTGTGAAGTCCCTCTCATCTTTTACAGCCTTCCCACAGGTGCATTCATGGGCTGTGTCAAACTCACGGTGTACTATTTTAAAGATGACCTATTCAAAAGCAAAGGTTCTAGTCATCTATATCTGAGATCATCTTCATCTCTAGGAAGAGAGGTCTTCTTCTTTCTGTGGGGGCAAGGGTCTTTATCACTCTAATCTCTTTCTGATCAAGCTGCTCATGAGATCACAACTACTTCAACATTAACTTGCTTCAGCACAAATGCCTTTGCTCATGTCTATAATTTGAACACTCCCTCCATATTTTTTCCATGAATTACAGGGATATTCTAGCGTGTCTCAGTCCATCACTATGGCCTTACATAAGAATTTCAGCCTAAAACTAAGGCATTATGTCATTCTCCTCCCATCTTTATTGACCTTGGTGTCTTCAAGTTGTTTCTCTACATGTCTTCATTCTGTCCTTTTCTCTCACTCGAGGGGGGATTAGTGCATTGCAAGTTTCATCTGTGCAGTGAAAGAGTTAATATCTTGCCCAGGGACTGTGGTGTCACGATGGTCGAAGCCACTCATGGTGATAGATCGAGGGCATGCTGGGGCTGGGCCAGGATCTCAGGGGTCCAGGCAGAACACCAGCAGCCCCTCTGGCCGCATGGCTGGTCTCAGGGCATTCTGCGTTTGGTTCCAGCTGCAGGTTGGCCTGACCGTGTGGCGGAGCAGACCCGTTCCAGCAGCAGCAAGACATTAACAGCCCTGGGGCTGGCCTGGCCAAGACGGAGCCTGGGGCTCCCCAGGAAGGGGCTCAGCCCCGCGGCACAGAGGGGCCCAGGCCGCCTGCTACCTGTTCCCAGGCTGGAAGAAGAAGAGCTTTCCCAGGGTTTGTTCGTTTTTAACATGTGTGTTCACAGGTTCATAAGGTGTCAATATTTAAAACTAGTCACTGATTGCTTTTGTCTGGCACAGAGGAAACTGCGAGCAATTTCTCTTAGAAAAATCATTTCCGTGTGTGGCTTCTTCCCTCCTCACGAAATGTCAATTCATGCAAAACAAGCACATCTACCTAAGATATCTTTAAATAAATATATTAATGTTTTGTCACAAAAGCTATTTTACATAAACATAAATTTTCCCCCATAATCAATCCATGTAACCTCAGTAACATAAAAGACAGTCCAAATCCTAACCTGTATCCAAATTTCAGGCTTTTGTCTTTCACCAACATCTCAGCATTACATTGAATTTGAATCCCCTCCTGCTTGCTTGCTTGCTTGCTCCCTTCCTTCCTTTCTTCCTTCCTTCTTCCTGAATTCCCATGTCTTTCTATTCTTTGAGAAATGTTTGGAATCTGCTGTTTCATCACCCTGCATAATTTTTCATGTTAGTCAGGAAATGCTGACTTCTAGATCTGTAAACTGTTCTTCTGCCATAAAGTGGTCTTATTGACGAGCAAAACTGAATAGTTTATCACAAATGTCTCCTCTTATGTACCTGATATTTTCCACAGCATATATCATGTCACTGGTTCTAATACTGTCAATAATGTCATGGTGGGAGAGTCCTAGTGGGGCTCTGCTGCTGAAAAATTTCTTAGCACTTACATTAATCATTGAATAAATGTACCTGTCATTAGGAAAATATAAAATATAGCAATTTATCAAGAACATAAGTATAAAATTTAAAAATAAATACAAATTTAGTTAATACGACACGTATTATACACACAGTTCATGTACATATACATGCACAAAAGACTACAAACACACCCTATTAAATCAAATGTCTTTATAAAATGTGTGACTCAGAACCTTAACAAGATTAATTCAACCAGAACCTACCTCTGAATTTGGTCATACATAATAACGTAATCAGTCAGTATGTCCATCTGCCTTTGATTGCTGCAACTGACTATCCAGTAACCACTTATAACTAGACTGATTAAAGTGGCCTTTTCACAAAACAGGCCAAAGCATAAATCCCTGTTTTCTGATATTTGACAAATAATTTGGCCATTCATCCCCCAGTGCCTCAAAATAACATTGATTAAAACAACATCCAGAGACAAAAGTTATGCCTTTTTGATTCTGTATATTTATTCTTGCACTGAGGAATTTCTGTAAGTTGCAATTTCTTATAATGAAGTATTTCTCCTATCCAGAACATTAGATCAATTAATGTTTAGCTTTGATTAGTAGTGCTTATGTAATATTTATGTCCTTTACTTAAATGATACATTCTCTTAGCTGCTAGTGGTGAATTGCTTGGTCTTTTCCATTCTCATATTCAAACAAATACCTAATCCAGAAATGTTCCTGCTGCTTGTTACAGTTTCATGAAGATGTTCAGGATGTAATTTATCCTGGCCGGGTACTATGTCAGTTTTAATAGGTCTAATTTCCTAAGTCCCTGCTTCATTGTGACCATAAAGACTTTTAACATTTCACTTGCTTCACCAGGAAAATTTATCCCAGGCTGTGGAATATGACCTTCAAATTCTTTCATGCATACACTAGCAAAGGATTCATGCAGCCTCTTGGCAATATGAACCTCATTTGTCATTAACATCTCACTCTTGTCCTTCAATAGTTCATCTGACTCCTTGTCTACCTTCCAGCCAGTATTGTAATTGTAACATTTTAATCCATTTATTAGTTTAGTCTTCATCATTGTTAGCAATAAGAACCCTAGCTTCTGCTCTCAGTCTTCTTTTTTTTCTTCAGACTTTTTTCACAGGAATTATTCTTTCAACATTTTGAGAATACCTATTTTCTTGCACTGTTTTTTTTCATATCTAATAAAAAAACCTCATTTATGCAATGTGTTGGCTTCATATAGCACAGTTCTTTATGATCTCTGCCTCTTTTCTATTTCCTTTTCTTTCTTCTTCCTTTCAATTTATCCATTTTATACAAGACTATATGGATTTTCCAAATGAATAGAATAAAGTGTCAGATAATATCTTGGGTTTTAATTTGTTATCTTGGTCATGTCTATTTGTGGATTGACTGATACCCCAGAGGGTCATGCAGTCATCCAGAAGGGCCTGGATTCACTGGAGAAATGGACTGAAAAGAATCTCATGAAGATCAACAAGGGGAATTGCAAAGTTCTGAACCTTGGCAGAGAAAAAACTTACGGTGTCAATATATGCTGAGGGCTAGCCATTTATGAAGGAACTTTGCAAAAAAAACCCCTAGAGGTACTGGTGTACACCTGGCCTTCATTATATAAAGTATTGCCAGCAGGTTACAGAGATAATAATCCTCCTTTACTCAGCCACAGCTGGAGCGATGTGTCAAGTCCTCAGCCTCCCTTGTACAAGAGAGGCATGGAATACTGGAGAGAGTCCAGTGAAGAGTCACAAAGAAGAAAAAATAAGCTGGGATTGCTTATCACTGAAAAGAGAAGACTCAGGGGCAGTCTCATCCATGTGTATAAATACCTGAGGGTGTGTGACATGTGCACAGGACCTGTATATTTTCAGTGACTGTACCAGAGCCAATGGGCACCAACTGAAACAGAGGTCACCCTGTCTGGATGTCACAATATTTTACTGTGAGGGTGACTGAGCACTGGCACAGGTTGCAAAAAGAGGGTGTGGAGTTTTCATCCTTGGAGACATTCAAAAGCCATTTGCACACAGACCTTGCCAACCAGCTCTAGGCATCCCTCCCTGAGCAGCAGAATTGGACAAAATGACCTCCAGAGGTCCCTTCTGACCACAACCATTTTGGGATTCTGTGAGGAGTCCCTAAACTTGGTCGTTGTTCTGCACTGTCTTGTAACACATATGTATGCAAATGCTTTGGAAAACCAGTCATAGTGTCTTTTTGTAAAGTGAATTCAAACATTTTTATTCCATTTTTATAATCACAGAGGAAAAGCTTAAGTCTTTTTTCCTAATATTTCTCCTCACATTTTCAGTTTTGAAATTAATTAATATATATAAGCGACAAAGCAAAACTGTGAAACAAAACTATATCAAATGTAACCTCCTTCTTCTTGGGTTGTATGATTTATATGGTTTGGAATCAGTTTGCTGATTCCAAACCATATAAAACCTTCTACATTAATCCAGGAATAATATTTATTCCTCCACAAAATTTTGAAAGCATTTCGCAAATCTGTTTTCCTCACTATTTCTGCATTGACAATAAGCACTTATCAGCTGTACTATTCCATTTTCTGTTATTTTGGCAATATAGTGAGGTGCTGTTGAATGGCTGTAATGGGCTGATTTTGGACTGCCACAGTGTGCCATCCTTGATTACTTGCCCAACAAACTGATAGAATTTTCACAATTATACTTTTACAGAGACTTTCAGTAGCAGGAAGGCAGTGATTTCTGTTAGCAGCAATTTTTGGTAACAACATAGACCCACTAAAGTTAAAATATACTTACTTCGGAGAATTGGCATGATTTGTGCTTTCCTAGGAATTTGAGGAATAAAAGCACAGGTAAATCAGATTTAATACAATCTCACTAAGCAATAAATATTTTGAAGAAAATACAGAATATATATACATAGTATTGTGAGAAGATCAGATTATTTCGGTATATCTTATACACTGCAATTTAGACATGAGAGTTATATTATTAGTGAAAATTCATTACAATAATAGACATTATTAACTGGAATCAATGTAGGGAATAGAGTATCCTGTCTCTTGTCCCATGGAATACTGTGTAAAAGGCTCCCACTCCAAGCCTCTGATTTTTACAAAAAATTCTATGCTTACTAAATCAGTCATATATGCAAAGCATCAAAAAAGTTTTTTATTATTCATTTATAAAAGATATTAAAAAGTAATTTGAAAAGTTTAAAAATTAATTATATCTAAAAATAGATAGATGGCAAAAGCTTCCTCTTTTAAGTATGCAGGGAAAATGCAGAAATGCAGTTAGGTGAATAGACTGTACATGCTGAAAGATCACATTTAAGAGAGTTTAAGAGAGTGGACAGGTATGGAAGTCTAAATGATAAATTTTCATTAGCAAATTGGTGTGAAATGGTTGGGAATCATTTGAATGTTTAGGAGTGAGAGCTACTTAGAACAAACTGTTGTATTATATTGAAGCTTATCTTAAACTATGCTGGTCTGCCAATACACCATTCTAGAACAGATTATTTTTGAGTGACTTCTGACCACAAGATAGACAAGAAGTAAAACACATAAATTAAAAATACATAATTTGCATGAGAGAGAAAGAAAGGAAAGCCATCTCTTAAGGAACTGCTTAAAAAAAACATTTAAGCAGCTTGAATATTATTTACTTGTCACAAAATGTTAAAAAGGACAGAGATTACAAACTTATTTCAAGGTATTTGATGTCTGCAGTAGCTTACAGCAAGTCAGAAAAAGAAAACTAAAATACAAATTGAGAGAATTTAATTTATTCTGAAGTAGGAAATGCACAGGATGTTTTCAAGTATGTAGTGAAAAGAAAGATAAAAACAAAGCATTTATGACTAAGCTACTTTTTGACTAACACAGGGTGAGCAAGCCTGTTCAATCTTGCAAAAGCCAGCCCATTTGATTTAAACATAAGAGACTGCTTATTTGCTATCACAGCTTGTGAAATACGGACTGTGTTCTGACACTGAAGATATTACTTCAAATTCTGAACAGAAACAGTAAACAATTTTGAAGCAGGGCAATATGCAGAGATTCAAGTTACAATTATTCAACAAACCACGTGTAAGTGTCTGGTGATGGCAGTGATACAACACAAGGCAATGTATGACCTGAAGGAAAGGTAGTGAGAACTGCAATAATTTGTGGGATTTTTTTTCAAGAATTTGCAAGTGCCATGTCATTTTAAAGATTTAAATAATAATAATAATAAATTAATATAATAATAATATTATAATAATAATTAATAAATTAATAAATAATGATACCAGGAAGGTATCAGCAAAAGCAGAAATTTTGGGAGCAGACAGTGTTTGAGATAAACTCAAGGGTGGCTGAACTGCCAGTAATCAAGGCCAAGAGCTAAAGAGCATTCCTGAGATCATAGTGTGGTATGGCCCAAGAGTGGTGATGGTTATGAACTACCAAATGTTAAGAGAGTATAGCAAACAGAAAAAGGGAGATCTAAGACCATTATTTCAGAGAAATAATTTGCAACAACCATACCCAACAATTTTGCGTGAGATGAATGAACGAGCGGCCTGAAATAAAATGCAGTATTTGTATGGGCACGGATGAGTAAATTAAAGTGATGTAAGAAAAAATGGTAACATAACAATACTAGCAATTAATGGGACACAAAGAAGATAAAGGTTTCACTAGCAAATAATATGAATTAATGGGTATGCAAATCCTTCACTAAGAAAAAATGGTTTAGAGAATCAAGGGATCTGGAAGAATGAGATTAAAGATTTCAGCACAGTTGTAAGCCTGAAAGGAAACAACCACTTCAGTCTTTTACATTTACTAAATTTCTTCTACCTTTAGACAAACATTAAAAGTTGGATAAATTTGTTTGCTACTGTAGGTAGTACAGAACAAGAAGAGAATATTCAGTTAAAGAGGGAAAAACAGAGACATTCAATTATATACAAACTGAAGGGAAGACATTTTGAGAAATATGCCTGCACACAGGGTCATTATAAAAAGCACTACCTTTCAGATTATACAAATGGCACTCAGAATTGTGCAGTTTTTTGATGGCAAAAGTGTTCTGCTTGTGTGGCAAAAAAAAAAGAGAAAATGAGGAGGTTTTATCCAAAGTGTGTGAGAAAAAACAACAACAACAAAAAAACCCAACCATCTACATTAAAGATAAACAGTGTGAAATGCTATAGAAGGACTACAACTGGCTGCGGAGACTAAGATTATTAATTGCCTACTTCCTGGAAAACAAAAAGAAGTTGCTTCTGTATGGAGAATCAGTGAATCTTCAGACTAAAAAAACCATTCTATGGAGCTGCTAAACAAATAAGGGCTTACATTTTTTAATATGCATTTACAAGAACTGAAATTAATAAGGAATCTTTGGTTTTAATTCTTACAGTTAAGATTTTTTTGGGGGGTAGGGAGTGGTCATAAAATATATATTGTCTAAACCTGACTCCAAAATACTAGTGTTATGAGAAGAAGATTAACATACAAGATGAATGTACTTTTCCCAACACTATTCCTGATTTATCCACAAGAAAGTTGTGTATTGAAAAAGTGTAGTGGATCAAAGTACTGAACATTGTACATATCAGTGTAATGGGAGAGATCTTGTGGGACTGGGTTTGATGTGAACTGTGATTGCTATATCTACTGCTGAATGTGAAATTTAGGAGAAAGTGATTAAGATTTTGCCACTGGTATAGCCTCATTAAAGACATAATTTTTAAAGAGGGTAAGATTACAACTGCTGAGGAAAATATATGAAACAGAATATACTGTGGTCATTAACAAATCAGTCACATTAAAAGGATCATTTGTAAGGGTTCAGTGGAAAACAATGGTCCTTTGAAGAAAAATACACTCTTTTAACATATAGGACCTCAGGGGGAAAAAAAAGAAAAATAAAATTATATAGTACCTCTTAACTCTTTTCTTGTCTATTTTCAAAGCCTTGAAAGTGTTAAAATACAAATTGATGCTTCTCGTGATTTTTAAAACAATCTTTCCTGAACATGGAAGAAGATTTATGTCTTTGATCATTAGATAGTGTTTATTTGGTTTGAATTTCAATCGTCAAAAAATTTCATCATCTTTAATAAAAACTCTGGTTGAACATAAAATCAAAATAATAATTAAAGTATGGAAATAATTTATAGCATAAGAAATCCTTTATTTGATGCAATTAAATGACAGATTGTCTTTAACAAAACAAAATGACACTGTGATCATTGGATCCTGGGCCAGAGTAGCATCACTTATCATAATGCTGATGTTTTGAGAAGAACCACAGTCAGAGCAGGGTGTTCAGACTATCTCCATTCTAGTCAATAAAGTATTGCCAGGCTCTGGATTGAGCCTGTCCACTGGAGCTGTGTGTCTGCTCTCATCAGAAGTTAGAGTGGCCCTGGTCCTGGGTAGGCCACTTGGCCCCCTCTTAGGCATACCCTGACAAAAGCAAACAGGCACTTTGCATATGTAATGTGCTGGCAATGAGGAATTTCCCATATGATTTACTCTTAAGATATTTTCCTTAAAGCCTGTTTTTTCTCCTGTTTCCTACATATTACAGAGTCTGGATAATGTTGTGTTATATTACTGTATTATTGATTACTGTATTAGGATTTTATTAATCATAATATATTATAATACATTATGTATATCACTCCATAGTAGGATATCACTGCATTGACAAGATAAGGTCATTAAGGAGGAAATGGGAAGAGACCTTTATCACGCAGAGGACAAAGATGATACAGTGATAGCTATCTCTACATCTGTATTAGTTTGATGTAAAAGGATTTTGTATTAGCTTTATTTTAGATTAAATGCATATTTGGTTGGCTTTTTTTTTTTCTCAGTGCATAAATATTCAGTTATTGTTGTAGTAATTGTTTATTACATCCAAAACTCTCTTCAATGTATTTTCTTTATTAATAATGTCAAAAGAACTGTTTCAGTCATCACATATGACATTTTTTGTTCTCTGATGAACACAGAGAAAATAGGTATTGGATAATTCTGGAAAACTGATCAGCCATTTTATTTTGCTGGCAGTGCTAATTTGGGCTTCTAATACCGTAGCCTTTTTGTTCAGAATTCTTGCTCTGTCATTGTCTGATCAGCCAACATTTTGTTTAGCTCTTCCTTGAAATTATATCTTATCAAGGAAGCAAGTTACTGACAATCATAGTAATGGTGCTGTCTGATTTACAATAAATGCAAAAGCTTTTCCCATAAAATTCACCTTATAAAAATTTAAATATTTTGGACTGTTCACTATCTGAGCTTGTTAAACACCTGTAAAAGTGATCTAAATCACTCCCATTTTCTATTGTAGCATTTTCTCTAAGTTAGGTTCCTTTTCCTGTTTCTACAGCAATTGCTGAGACTCTATGCTATTCTCTTCAACCATTTTTATTCCTCTGCATGAGCCAAATATATTTATCTGCCTTGCATATATATACACTGACTATGTACTGCAGCTTTGTCTTTAATGTGTAATTTCTTTTGCAGTCAAGTAGAATAATTAGTTCCTTTTCTTCAGCACATGAAGCTTTTCTCATCTTCATTGCTTTAAAATGGAGCTCTTTCTAGCTGAAAAAGCCTTCGTGGCTGATGATTTTTTGGTCCTTGGTTTTTCCACAGCTCTGCTGTGGAACTCATCAAGATTTCTCACCTCACTAAATACAAGGGATTTTTTTTCCCTTTCAATGGTATTCCAGAGATCTTAAAAATTAATAC
This sequence comes from Cisticola juncidis, assembly GCA_013400215.1. Classification (NCBI taxonomy): domain Eukaryota; kingdom Metazoa; phylum Chordata; class Aves; order Passeriformes; family Cisticolidae; genus Cisticola; species Cisticola juncidis. Next base: position 48,711 of record VXBR01006364.1, on the reverse strand, counting down.
ATTCTAACTGCATATCAGTTGAAACTTCAGCTTGGAATATTCATAGAGTGGTTTCAGCTGGGATTGTCAAGAGTATAAGCTTTGGGTTAGCACTGTTGCTACTGATCACTATCATTCCTTTATTCTCAAGAGTTACATTATGATATTTGCACTTTGCAAAACATGTCACTCGTACATATTTTATTTAAATGTTACACTTATCATTGGGTCAAAACACTGCAGAATTTAATTAGAAGTAAAGAAGGTGATTTTACACGCAGCAAGGATTCTTGTTGAAAATCTTTATTACACTGGAATTAATTTTCCTACAATAACTGGAATAAAAATTACTGGAATAAAAAGTCCCACTCATAGTACATGTTTGGTGAATCTTGTCTGAATTTGATCTTAAGCTGTATTTTCTTCAGTAAAGGAAGATGTTTCACCTTTACTGTAACACAATTAAATTTAGACTCTGCAAGTATCTGAATTTAAAGGCTATCAGATTGTTGGCATACACTATATGCAGATAAAAATTCCGATAATGACAATTTCTAAACAATTAAGGAAATGTTAGTACTACCTTAGTGATATCCTTTGCATAATATTGTGAAATTGGCAAAAGGTATAATGCGAATGTGGAACTTGTTAAATTCTACATAACTTAAGTATGTTTCAAACATGAAAGAAAAATTTTAATCTAAGCATATCTAATCAGATCTATTTTAACCTCATGCCTACAATGTTAACATTATGGAATCAACAGAGGAAGCCAAAAATGAAAAAAAAAAACCATAAAAGTCAAATTTGATACAGTGAGAAAAAAAAATTACACACAAATTAAAGACAAACATTTCTATTTTTCTCATTAAAATAAAACTTCACAACATACTTCTGAAGTTCAAGAACACAATTTTCAAATCAGTGTGAATTGTGAACGGCATTTTCAAACATTTCAAAATAAATTATATTCAGGGTAAACATATTGAATATTTAGAATATTATGTATGTTGAAATTTTATTATCAATTTATCAAGAAAGAGATGACATGCAGTAGAACATGGGGAATATTAATTAAAAGTAATCTCTTAATTGTATGCTAGAAAGTGTAAGACAGATGCTACTTTCCCAGCGGCAGAAAGAGAATTGTATTTACAATTCAGTTATGGACAGGTGCCCAGATTTTGGCTTATCTATCATTTGCTACATGCTGAGTTTGCTGCATTCAAGCTGCCATTACTAATAGTCTGGGACAGAGCCATGAAATTTCAAGTACGATATATTCCAGGTCAGAGCACAATCTAGTCAGTGTCATCTGAAATTCATCCACCATTCCTCTGCTTAATAAAGCCTGCTGGTGACCAATTGAACTGCAACATTGGTTTACTTCCATGTGCTTTTTTTTTTTTTAGTATGTTAATTTTTTCTTTTGTCTATGCTTTAGAAGCCCAGCTCTATTTCTTGTGGAAAATCCTTTAGTTACTAGTATGTTTGCAATTTCGTTTTCAATATCTTTTTTTACACATGCTCTCCAGGTAACACAGACTACACAGTAGGCAATTCCACAGATAACAGGAACAGGAACTTTTATTTTAAGTAAAACATCATGTTCCAAAAAAAGAAAAATCTGTTCTACATTCAGCATCAAATCTTTGGAAATAAGTTAGAACACTTATTTTGGTTTTTGGCTTTTTTATCTATATGGAACAGAGCTGAAGGAACATTGCAATGAGCCACTACTAGGAAGATGCAATAAATATTTTATTTTAAAAAGCACATTGGAATTTCTATTTGAACTTTAAGGTCAGTGAATTTCTGGATTGTTTAGAAAGTGCAGATGTGATATTATTCTAGCGACAATTTCATCAAAGAAATATGGAGTTCAGATACTTTTATCTGCAAAACCAGTTCTGTTGTTTTAGTTTTGGTGGGAGAGCTTTGGAAAAGCCATACCACGATACTGAGATTATTATTTTTATGAATTTTTCCTAAGTTCTTAACAATGGTTAACCATTTTCAATAGTCACCTTATGCATATAAAAATAATTCATTTATATCTTTAATAATACTTATAATACTATTAGAAATGTGCTGTAAGTAGGTAGTATGGCAGAATTGCAACAAATATACTGATACAGTGAGGATATATTTATATTGACAATAAAAATTACATTTCTAAGCACAGATGACATTGTCTGGATGAATCTGAATGATTGGACACCTGCACCACATAGACTACCACAACATAAAATTGCTAAAAAGTGAAGTATTTTTGAAGTTGTTCTAGACCTTTCTGTGTTCCCAGCTGAATGACATTTCCAGGGTTAACTTAACTCCACACCTTTCTGTCACCCATTTTTACAGACTGCTCCAAGATTACAGCATTTTGAAATTTTTAAGTGTTTAGAAACCTAACACTTAAAACTATTATTAATACATAACTTTCATATAACATGTATCATAATAAAAGTAAAACACCAAATAATAAGAGTACTATATATATTTTGCATGTATATATGTATATTTTATAGCTCTTTATCAAAAAGATATGATGATAAAAATCAGCAGATGGTATAGAAACCCCTGGATGAATAAACAGAAGAAGAATAAGAAGAATAAGAAGAATAAGAAGAATAAGAAGAATAAGAAGAATAAGAAGAATAAGAAGAATAAGAAGAATAAGAAGAATAAGAAGAATAAGAAGAATAAGAAGAATAAGAAGAATAAGAAGAATAAGAAGAATAAGAAGAATAAGAAGAATAAGAAGAATAAGAAGAATAAGAAGAATAAGAAGAATAAGAAGAATAAGAAGAATAAGAAGAATAAGAAGAATAAGAAGAATAAGAAGAATAAGAAGAATAAGAAGAATAAGAAGAATAAGAAGAATAAGAAGAATAAGAAGAATAAGAAGAATAAGAAGAATAAGAAGAATAAGAAGAATAAGAAGAATAAGAAGAATAAGAAGAATAAGAAGAATAAGAAGAATAAGAAGAATAAGAAGAATAAGAAGAATAAGAAGAATAAGAAGAATAAGAAGAATAAGAAGAATAAGAAGAATAAGAAGAATAAGAAGAATAAGAAGAATAAGAAGAATAAGAAGAATAAGAAGAATAAGAAGAATAAGAAGAATAAGAAGAATAAGAAGAATAAGAAGAATAAGAAGAATAAGAAGAATAAGAAGAATAAGAAGAATAAGAAGAATAAGAAGAATAAGAAGAATAAGAAGAATAAGAAGAATAAGAAGAATAAGAAGAATAAGCTCTGGTCTCCTTCACAATGTTCAGCCCTGCGTTCTATTCAGTAATTCAGAATTATTATTTTTATTTTCCATTGAAACATCTTCACACCTTAAACCCAACAACTTTTGAGTGAGTCGCAGAAAGCAGTGTACGAAATTTTCAAATCACCCAAATGTTTCCACACATGAAAAGACAACAATGTATTTTTCACCTGGTACTCTGGAGCATTATATATTGAATTTCAACAAACTAAACTGAACTAAATTCCTTTCTCCTCTTGACTTCAAGTGCAGCACAGGCTGATCTCTTCACTACAAAGCTGGCTGGAATTTACATGTTCCTCTAAAACATTTTATTAGAGTCATTAAAATAATAAGCCCTGCAGTTTGATCATAACCTCCTTCTGGACTTCACAACTTATAGTTATTAAGGTGTCATAACTTGCTGTACTTGCTCAGGGAGCCTTAGATCCTGTCCTGGAAGATGCCAAGGGAAACTAAATCAGCAGCTGCTACTTTTTCATCTTCATGGTTGGCTGCTGTCAAAACAATCCGTATATAAAATGGGATTTTCCAGCCAGGTGGTCACCAGGAACAGTTGGTCTCACAGGCCCTCTAAAGTCATAACTTGAAGCTTTCAATTAAGACGGTCTTTCACTTTGTTTTATAACACTTTTTTGACTTGTTTATAACCATGTTATCAGTGAGGTTTCTTTAAATTGCTTATCCAGAAGATGAAACCACTGTAAACTGTTTTATGGAAACACTAACACCTATTCTTTGTGACTCTTGTGAAGACCTCCTGATAAAAAGACAGCTTCATAGCTTATCCAGAGGATTTTTGTGTGACCATACTCTCAACTGTATCACTCACAGAGCAAATTTTAAAAAGCATTGTGCTATCACATGGGATTTTCCAAAACACTTCAAATTACAAGGATCTCCAATAAAATAAATAAATAATAAAAATGCCTATGGGAATGAGGAACGGGTTCTTAGAAAAGCCTGTTTACTTTGTCATTGCCATAGGTGTTTTGTTGTGCATATTAGAGAGATTGGTCAATGTGGGTAAAATGTTCTGTAGCTTGATTGCTCAGAGCAGATAGAGCAGACAGTGTACTGCAACAAACTACAACTGTGCCTGTCCATCAAAATTCACTACTGAGAGGTAAATGGGAAATGCAGCTTATAGATTTACAGTTCTTGATTACAAAGAGAGCTACCCTGCTGCCTAGACCTGACTGAATGGACAAGACAAGAGAATTAGATACAAAAGACATAGTTCGAAATAACATGGAAATGAATATGATAAATTTAGACAAAATTATAAGAGTTTAAATCAAACAATATTAAAAACCCTCACACCTTTTCCTAATGACATACATGTCTGATGTGTAAAGCTCTCCTATTTTAAAATCTGGAGGCACCTTAGAAATCAAACATAGAAAGTGCTTGACAAAAGCCAACAGAAATTTACCAAAGGCAAACCATGCTAAACTAACCTGAATGCTTTCTACAATAAAATAGTGTCTCCTGTCTAGCAAGTGAATTGTTAGAAACAAAGATCCTGTTCTTATACAAATGGATTTGTCAGTTATAAAAGGGAATTGGAAAAAATGTTTTGCATTGTGTAGTATAGAGGATGATTTTCAATAGGATTTGAAACTTTAAAACCACGCAACCACCATATGAGTGATGCATAATTATGACTATTAGAAAAGAATAACAGCCTATATCTGAGATCTTTGGTTTCAGAAAGAATTGTGTTGATGCGTATGGGACTACTGTTTCTATGTATGGAGCATATGCTACAGAAATACTGTAATAAAAATATATATTGTATCATTTACCAACAAGATTTGATCCTGAACTGAAAAAAAACAACCTATACAACTCAGAAGCTTAAAAGTTCCTATTTCTATTCAGAAAGATGTCTAATAGACAAGGAACCTGACTGCTCTAAATTTCATTGCTTCAGGCAGTGAATTAGAATCCTTGAAACTGAGTCAGACACCTATGTTCCTTAGATTGAAGCATCTTGGTATAGGATTCATAGCACACAGCATTGTCTAAACAAGGAAGACTTGTTGAAACAAATGCATCTCAAATCCCAAAATCAGTGTATTCATTTATTTTAAAGTCACATTTCTAATTTTTTTTTTCTTACTGGATGGCTAGCACAACACCAACTCTACAGTGAGACAAACAACCCTGCCTAAGTTTTCAGATACTCTGAAGTTATACCTTCCCAAGTTTTAATTTTTTCCCTATCTGCATATACACATTCAAGCATCTCGGGCTGAAGAAAAAGCATAGCTACAGAGACATTCAAGAGGATTTCCTAATATAGCCTTGAACACTAAGGCTGTAATTTCTTTTCCTTTGTCTAGGAATGACATCAGAAGTCTAACCTACATTTCTAATGTGATCTGGAAGTCTCTCCAGGGAGAGAAAAATAAAGCCAAGAGAAAAAAAGAGACAAAAGGAGGCCACAGGAACAACAGAGAAAGGGAAATAACAGTAGAGGCTGACATTCAGGAGAGAGTAAAATAATGAGAAGACAAATAAAAGCATAGAATACATATAGCAAGGATTAATAATTTTACAAAGATTCAAAAATACATGTTTTAAGATAACACTCATGTTTAAGATAACACTCGTGTTTAGCATATTTACCATCTCTTTACAACAGAAGTCTGAATGTCTTTGTACAGTTACTATGATTTCCAAGTTATAACAATCCTTGCATTAGATCTGTAATTTCCTCATGTTGTAATTTTATAGTCTCAGTGTAAATTATCTCATTAGCTCCCTGGTCTATAATCTGTGTCTCAGTAGAGATAGAGGCACATATTATGATGGAGCATGCTTTAATGGACATAAATAAAGTAGGACAGTTTTCTGAGAATTTTTGTGGGTTTCTTTTTATTTTTTCCTGTTAATATTTTAGTTTAAAATGTTGCTTCTGAGTTACATCTTGACATTAGCCCTTCTACTGAATAAAACTTTCAAAAAAAAACCAAAAAAACACCCCCAAACTGTCCAGGCTGCTGGTAGTTGTAACTATCCTGGTTAGCAAATTGAAAAGAGTAAATGAAAGATTTGTTGTTATCCTGGATTGAAAAGTCAAGACTGAAAAGACAATGCTAAAGGGCTTCTGAAAGAGGTAATTTGCATAGACCTTTCTGAGGAAGAGCAGATATTCTCCTCTGTCATCCTTTTTTTGTGGAAATCTCTTTTCAACAATGAAAGACTATTTAGCTCTGGCATTCTTAGGCTGACAATGTCTACTGCTGAGCACCTGAAAATTAGTGCTTTCATTTAAAGAGAAAAAGTATCCCTATCTAATTCTGTTGTATTTTAAAGCTGTTTCATAAAATCCAGAATAGTCCTGCTGAAGCTGGTTCCTGTATTGCTGACTATGATCACTTATCAGAGAAACTGTGTGTGTGTAGTCATAAAAAAGAAATAAAAACAATAAAAATAAGTAAATTAAACATCATACATGTTATTGTCACCCTGCAATGATCTGCCAAAGAAGTGTTTATTTATCACAATTCTTGATATTACGGGCAAGAGAAGGAGAATTGACAAACAGCTTTTGTGCTTATAACTTCTGAAGTTTCAACACAACAGATTTTTCAGTATGTGGAGAAGAAAATATAGAGGACTGAAGTCAGGCATGGCTAAGAGGAACAAAAGTTTAAGATTTTTTTTTATTCCCAATTAGTATAATTTATTGTGTTTTGTACTCCCTATCATGTTACAGGCAACAAATTATCTTGTCTCAGAAACCTAATTCTCATATCAATCTGTCATCAACCTTGCATTAAATCCCCCTAAAGCCAAAGGAAAAACTTAAACAGGTTTGGTTTCCATGTACAACTTTATTGGTGTATGTTGGAGTCCAGGATATCCCTCTAGCCGCCCTGGAGGTTTTGGAGACTGGACAGGGAGCTCTGGGATCTGTACAAGGGGGTGAGCCAGCCTCACACAGAGCCCAGGAGGACACTGCCTCTGATCCCTGTGCATGGGAGTGAATACTCACACGCAGGAAGAATCACCAACTGAGAGAATTTAAAAGAAGTAGTAGCTAGTTTATTATAGAATGTAAATATAGAAGTTAGGATTTTTTAGTATATGGGGCTGAAGAGACAAGATGGAGGAGTTGGGGAGTGGCCCTGGTGTTCCTTGTTCTTGCTCTCGTCCCCCATCTTTTGCTGAGTTGAATTTTAGAGATTGGTTTAGAGTAGAAACGACATATTAGTATAGGTAATGGACATTGGTAAGATTTTGTAAATAAAAAGTGCATTTTGGACGGTGGTTGTGTCAGGGGTACTGTACATAAGGTGCGGGGCTTTCTGATCCACCCAGTCCACCACGTGCCCTGCTCTGCTGGGGATGCCTTGCAAAGCTGGGAGAGAACTGATAGATAATTAAGAATAAACAACCTTGATAACATGGACTGGTGGACTCAGCTTGTCCTCTCTGACTCAGGTGTGAAACACTTAGGGCAAGGAGAAGACTGAAAACCTTATTACCTCGGGGAACAGCAACCTCGAGGAGACTCCCAGGGAACAGCAACCTTGGAGAAAACCTTATTACCTCAGAGAAGCACCCTGAGGAGAATCTCGAAGAAAACCAACTTTGAGAGGTGTGTATACCCAAATTTGTCCCTCTGGTGTTTGAATTAGTGAGGTAAATGCACATATAAAGTGAATGCGAAAAAAAAAATGTCTTGTGAACTATCTTTTAAGTTCACAAATATTTCAGTTTCCTTACACAAGCAGTAATTCTCTTGGCAGTGTGACCTTCAGCTATGGTCTCTCATATTGAGGATCTCACAGCTCATCAGTCCTTCCACTGTACCATGAGGAGACCCTCTGTAAGCATATATCAGCAGAAAAATTATTTTGCTAAAGGGTATAGGACAAATCACTTCTTCAAGATGAATTTTCCCAGCCATGACACTTCAGAAAGTAAGTTTTAAAAGCTAGCACTTTCTATATAAATAAAGGAACTTTATTTTAAATGTAGAAAGAGAAGAAAAATACAAGCTGGATTCTGCTGGTAATAAGAACAAAAACACCCCTGAACAAATGCTCACTACAGATAGTGTTTAATTGTCACTAGATGGCATTGGAAATACTCAAGGTAACTGCTCCATGGTACCGGATCTAATGACAGTTTGCAAAAGAGAGATGAAACAAAGATCTTATAAGTGGAAGAATTACAAAAAGTAGTGAATAGTGAAACCAGAGAGAAAAAATTAAACTGGAAATGCAGTGCAAGCAAAAAACAGAGCTTGTAGGAACATCTGTGAAGGATCAAGCACCAATAAATGCTGAGAAACAAAAGTATTGAAAATGAGGACACAAAAAGGCAGAACTGCAAAGCATATAGATGAAATGATACTGGAGAAACTTAAAGAAGGACAATTTTAAAACAGGACAATTTAAGAGTAATCAGCCAGAAGGGACAGAGACATAAAGCTTTTTGAACAAGTCAAGTCCTTTAAAAACAGATGGACTTCTCAGCCATACTACTGCTTTCCATGGCATAGTCACAAAACCTTACCTCCAGACCTCTGCTTGGTAATCTGATGTGTCATCTCCTCATCCTTAAGCAGAAAACTTGAAGTGTCCTCACACGGAGTCTGCAGTGGACAATTTAGTCTTAATTTTTCCTAAAACTAACAAGGGAGAAAAATGTAGATATGGTATCTGGTCTGATAGCAACAGGGGAGGGAAAAAAGAAAGAGGTCAGCACAGACGCAGAAAACCATCAATCAGAATAACATTTTTCTGACTAATACTGGCATTTAGTATATAGATATTGATGGTATGCTTGGGGCAGATTGATTTGCATAAGTAACAGTCTACATTCTTTGTTTCTATGTGCTAATATATGCACCTGTGGTTATTACTTATTCTTTATAATCATCTCCTTTAACCATTTGAGTGTCAGTGACATTCTGTCAGAAAAATACCTCATTGTGATAAAATATTCCTTTAGGTCTCTGTTCTTCAGTAGGAATTCATTCCAATGGCTTCTACTTTATAAATGTCTTTGGTAGATGCTGCATGTAGTACTTCTTTACTCTAGTAGGAAGTGCAGAGGAATGCATTTTAATCAAGTAAACAAAAAAGAAATCCATGTTCACCTTGACTTTTCTGTTATTGTGGTGCTTCAGCCGTAAAACTAAATTTAATTCAAATTAAACTGCCCTCAATTAGAGTAAATGGAGAGGTAAATGATGCTATTGTACAACAGAATATCCATTACGCTAAAAAAATTGTAGATGACCTACTTTGTAACAGAGCATGGAATAGCTGCCAAAACTGCATAAAGAATTAGATATTTTTAGTTATGCTCAATTTTGCAATTCAGATTGTGCAAGCTTTAACTTAATGAAGTTGGCTAAGATCCTTCATCTAGAAAGGAATATAGTTAAGCCATGTCTCTTTCACCAAAATTGCACTTGTAACTTCTTCCCAGGACAAACAAGGATAATATAGGACAGAAAGAGTAAGAAGTAAGACAATAATAAGGCTGCAAGTTTTATATGGTCACAAATATAACTTGTTCAACCAGTACAGAGTCATAATTCCACTTCAGGTTCATGATGTTAAGTTATTTAATAGTTGTGAATTCTTAAAATCTTGAAGATACAAAATGTCCATTTCAGGATTTTTGGTATAATGAGTGCTTACATTTAAAATCTCCCTTTCCCTAAATATCAGTTTAAAAGTTTCAAGTTATTTAACATTTACTTGTTAGCACTTCTGTCTGGCATGTCTAGAAGAAAACTGATGGAGTTAAAATTTGACAGTCCCCTAAGCTGTGGGAGTATATGTGATTTTTATCATAAGTTTCCCAACAGAATCAATTACCAATGACATCTTTTCTTTTAGAAAAGTATAGAAAAGTCACCTCAAATGCCAGCAACATTTAACAGAAAACACCAGAACATTGCTTATCCCTGTTATCCTTTATTTCAGTTTAATGAAAGAACATATAATCCATCAGGAGAGGGGAGAGGATGGTGTTTATCACTAATAAATGTTGACACTTTTATATGTCAAACATTCCAGTCATGTTAATCTTGTGCAATACTGGTGGCAAGTGTTCAAAATTTAACATCGGAGCAAATGTTTTAAAACAGTAAAATACTTAAAATGTCATTTGACTTGGTGAAATACAAAAATGTATATGTTCATCAATAGAGTTTTGTGTATGGAATGATTTTCCATTCACCTTGTCCTCAAAATGATCTTTATTATGACTGCTCAGAATTTTTCAGCTGTGAATTAAATATTTGGGGGAATGTCTTTTGTCACAAGAAAGATTAGAAAAAAGGAGAAAAAGTACAGATAATTACAAATTTTGTAAATTATCCCACTCCAGTTTATTGAACACTTTAAATCACATTATAATTTTTCCCAACACTGTTATTATATATACTTTTATTATTTGGTACTGAAAAGTTACTACAAATATTAAAGACTCTATATCTTAACTTTTAGCATATTTATGCATGTGTTTATATTATTTCACAATTCTATCTATTTTTATTTAGCTGGTAAAGATGTTTTTTAGATTAAAATATTGAACAGTATTACATCTTTTAACTCATACTAAGTGAAAAAACCCATATTTATGAAAGAAGTCATATTATTTTTGTTCTATAAGTATGCAAAAGAACATTACATTGTTAATATTTCTTTCACATGTCTATATTTTCTTATTTATCAAGAATACATATTTGTCTTAGTTTAATTTGATAGAAGTATAAAAAACCAAACTTGAATATATGCATGTATTTCTAAAAAATCATTTCTATGAGTGCATAAAAAGCAGTTTTTGAGAGTGAAAAGAAAAATATGAAAAGAAAAACTGCATCTGGATGATCAGTCCTATGTGAGTAACATCCATAGTTTTGACTTTTAAAAGAGCATGTTCCTGGGGCCACCTGTATCAGAAAGATACTTGGACTTCATTTTATAAAATTAACATTTTTTAAAGTCATGGAGATGTATCAAAGTATATATAATTCTCTACTTTCCTATAAACTCCCTACTTGTGAGCTTTGAGAAGATGTATGGACTGTAGTGACCTCAGTGCAATGATGGGAATTGTTTTCTTGATTTTACTTTTCCCCCTGAATCCAATTTTAACTATTAATATCTCACAACCCTGTTTTTCACTAGTATTTGAAGTAACTATGCCTTATCCAGGTTGTGTGAAGATCCTGGTTGTTTGACTATTAAGTACTGGCAGCGAAGTTATTCACGGTGGGCTGCTCTTTCATCAGTTAGAAAAATCTTCATCAATAACTTTATACTGGGAACAAGGGGCTAGCCCATTTTATGTGCATTTGTTTAATCTTTTGACTTTTCCTGTGATCTTCATACCATGCCTGGGGTTTCTATTTCCACTTTGGATAGTTTTAGACTTTGATCATCCCAAGTTTGTTCTAAAACAACAGCACTGTGACAAGAATGAGAATAATCTACTAAATGTCCAGAAACTGCAACTTGGTTTTCTTTACTCTAATGTAGTTTTCTTGTGGGTTTCAATGTTACTGATGGATTTTGTTTTTCAAATGCAGTGCCAATGCCCATATGTTTGCAAATTCAGTAGCCAGGTACTATCATTTCAGCCAATTGCTGTCAGAACAAATGCCCTTTAAAGTGTCACTACATTGACTTAGATTAGACATGCATATAAGTTATATAAACAAACTGTGGCCAGGTTGTTTGATTTTTGTTTGGACTTTTTTCCTGAGGGAAAAAAAAAAAATCTTGGCCTAGTATTAAAATAGGATCACCCTTGACCTTATTTATACTCCAAATGATGAATTTATCTTGCCCATACTGCACAAAAATAACTTTTGACAGGGTTTTTGTGGTATTGCTCAGATTTAGAGTAGCTTCACATTTTTTACCTACTGTCTAGATTATTTTTCTTCAAGAGACTGCAGACAGCAATGCTTTACTTGGCTAAGCCAAATTAATTTTCCCTCAGAGACATGAACAATAGGAAGGCACAAACAATTGAAAGGGATATGTACAATGATTATTCCTTAGGGGATATAAAGAACTTCTCCATTAAGACTGGTTAAATTCCACCTTCTATATCATCATAGCTATGGCCATCAAGTGATGGATCATCCTTTGTATCCTTTGTAACATGCATTACATTGTTTTCCCCTTTTTTGTACACTGGTCTAGATATAATCTGTAACAGCACAAAGTAATTGCTGTGATAGTGTAATGGATCTGTACTGCGACTTTTGCTCTACTTTCTTAATAGTGAATTGTAACAACATCTTGCAAAATGAGAAGGTTCAATTATCTTTAATGAACCCAGAGATGTCACTTTGTGTATTTGTTAAACATCTAAACACAAGAAGAAAAGAGGAAAGGGACTAAAAAGGTAGTTGAGTATTACTGGTCACTATACTAAAAAGAGACATTAGCAAATGTATATTAAAAGAGGGTGACTTCTTACTTTAACCCTTGAATAGGAAGGAAATTTACTGACAAAAATTGGACCCATGTTCAGTCACTAAAAGCATTCAGATATCTAGTGCAGCTGATCCGTTAGAAAATTTTTTGCCAATAAAGCCATGTTCAGAACATATTGATGAAAATGCTCTGAAATTCCTTTCAGTTCCCAAAAGTAAAAGACCGTCTGCTCAAAAACATTTATATTTGAAATTCATTGACCATTTCATTATAATGTTTAACAGAGCTAAAATTAGTAATGTCACCTTTTTTTTTTTTTTCTAGAAATGACCCATTTTTCTGGAGCATGGATTTTTGTTGCATAATTCTTTCTCACTCTTTCTTTTAAATCAGATCTAAACAGAGAATCAAGTATAAAATATAGTACTCAAGTATACTGAATGTTGGACTCATCAGAATTTGGTATTATATTAATAGGTGTTTGCTAATGCTAACACATCATGGAAGCTCAGAATGATAAACAAAGTCTGTTTCAAACTTTGAGGCTTGGTAGTAGATGCTTTCAGTCTCCAGTAAAGGCAAGGGATGAGCCTCTGCAGCAACAGGGATTGGATCTTGCCAGTGTAACATGCTGAGACCAAGACAAAAGATGTCAGCCATGAGAGCTACTCTGCTGTTTATGATATTTTTTTTTTATTTTAAGATGAAGTTCAATTGTATTCTGAGACACAGAGATAAGCATCTGAGAGAGAACAAAATCTATTTACATCCCTCAAAAATATCTTTTTCCTTTGTGTTTATGTTGATGTCATGTACTTTGCTTTTGTGTTTACTTTCAATTTTACAAACAAAATTAAGCAATAATTTAGCCAGATTTACAATGCAAGCAACTTTCTTGCCAACCTGCACAAGTGTTTAAGAAAACTACCTCCCTAAAAAGAAAGATCTCACACCCAACTGAAGACTCGCCATGCAGAAAAAAGATCATATAAAATAGTAAATGATAAATTAGAATATGAGAAGTTTTTTCATGAAAAATCAGCTTGAAAAACCATAAAACAAGCCTATAGTATTAATCCATTTACAGGTTACATCTTACATAGACTCAAGATTAAATTGTCCTTGACATCCTTCTGGAAATTGAATGAGGTGATTTTTTTTTAAATTACAGTAAGTATATTTGAGGATTGTTTGCCAATTATAAACAAGGACCATAAGCTTTAAAAATAACTAAAACATATCAAGTAGTTCTGTATTGTTTGTCATGATTTGAACAGTCAGAAATAGTTTTATTATGTCATTATAGACTTGTAGGGCTAAAATAAAACTGCACTAGATTAACCCTAAATTAGCAGCCTAGGCATGATCAAGAAATTCAGAAGTCTTCACAAGGGTAGGCAGAAAGCTCTTCATGCTAATCCTTTGCATATGCTGAGACATAGAATATTTTTATACCTACCATTTTCCGGTTAAAATGCTTTGTTCTTTGGATTCAAGGAAAGATCTGCCTCATGCCAAAGGATCATAATTTTTATGAAATTATAATTGTCTTTTAATTTATTTTTTTTTAACTTATTGCAAAATTGATCAGCAGACTTTTTAGAAAAGGTCAAGACTTCTTTTCAAAACACCTCTCCTATTTGGTCACTATTTCAAACTTCACCTGATATCAAATTTCTGGGCTCACATCCATATTTCTTTAGGGAGATTTAAACCCATATCTCCCATGACAGTGTCCTAAGCCACAGCCCAGCCTGAGGCTTTATTTTCACATAGTTCCTCTCATTGTTTTACATAAAAAAGTCTTTTTGTTAGGAAGAGTTGGCATTCACCTGTTTGTAGACATATGACTGTATAATGATGTGGCTGTACGAGCATTATATATGCTGGATTTGGGTTTTAACATTTATGCAACTCAAAGAACATTTGTTAATACTTAATGTGCAATATAATCTGATCTATTGCATACTGCTAAGCACAACAGAGCCCACGTTCCTCAGGAATGCCCTCAGAAGAGTCAAAGGGAACTTCGTCACTCAGAAATTCTGGGAGGGTCTGTTCCTACAAAATACATTACAAATTGTTAAGGGAGGACACTAAATGGAAACCAAGACCTAAATGCAACTGTCACATAAGCACTGCAAGGACAAGAAAGTTTTAACATCAGGTGACAAGTGTAAAAAGTGTTTTTCCTTGTGAATTTTAAAAAAGTTATATCTCCAGAACTACTACAGAAATCATTCTGACAGTGCTTGAAAGTTTGAAAAAAAAAGAACAGAAACCAAACCAACAAACAAAAACAACAACCAACCAAACAAAAAGCAACCAACCAAACAAAAAAGCTAAGAAGAAATGAAGAGTTAGGGGAATTTCCTAGTTTTTAAATCTGTAAAAAGTATTTATTTGTTAAAAAAAGAGAAAAAGGAAGAATGACAACACTTTGAAAGAACCATAGGAATCTGAAAATGTGAAAACCCTTGGAGAGCAACTCTAACATATGTTAATAATTTGTTTTATCACACAATTTTATCATCCAAAACTCATTGTTTTTATGTGTAAGTTAGTTACTTTGTTGCTACCAATGCATTCAAAATTGACTAATAATTGCTTAATTACTAAGTGAGGTTTTTACCCTTTTCCAGTGTAATAAGAATGAAGGTGATCTGCTGTGATTTATTGCACCATAGAAGGAAAGAAAACAAAAATCCTTACCTGAAACATCCCTCTGGGATAGGGATATAAGGATTTTATTTCCTCTGCCATTGAAAATAAATAAATACCACAGTAGTGCCTGCCGTATTCTTTCTGGAGCTTCACTCTTTGTGTGATCTTTTTCCTGGCCCAGTTAATTTTGAATTCTTTCAATATCCGTTTATTGATTCAAAGGATATCACTGTCCCTCCATTACCTAAAAAACACCTGCCATGTAATAAAAAATTTACAACTATATACAATGTCATCCCCATTCTAGTGAGGAAAGTAAAAAGTAGGCATTTGTGCATCCTGGTGGATCTAAGCATCAGAGGAATGTTGCCAAAGTGAGACTAAAGCCATTATTGAAAACTGTAATTTCAAGTTTAGCATATTTTCAAACATTTTCTAGGTAGTCTTTATAAACTAAATCATGCTGAAGCTACTATATGGATGCACGACTGTTAAAAACAATGGGAAAAGTTATTTGGAACAATGACAGTAACTAATTATACCCTTTTCTTAAGCAGCTCTTGAATTGCCAATGAAACACAGTTAGGAAGTCATGAGAAATATCAGATTACCTGTAAAACTGGTAGGTGTAAACACTGTGGCATTTAAAAAATTCAATTACTCTTTACCTCAGAGTAATTCTCATCATGAATTTAAAAGGCAAATTCAAATTTTCTACAGTTTTCCAATTTCAGCTGGACTTTGGATTCTACTGGATTTCCTTTACAACCATCTCTGCAAAATCATTGTGTTTGCCATCAAATCAGTTTACTGTAAATTTAAAATTTAGTTTAAACTTCAAAGAAAAATATTAATTTTTATTTCCATTGTGTTTGTTAAAAAAAAAAAAGAGTTTCTCCAATATATAGGATTATGTAGTTAAGAAGTTTTAAAAAAGCTTAAGATCTCCTAAATATAATCACTATTTAATTTCATGGGTAAATGACTGTTTTATCAATGTTCAAAATATTTCTACAGGAAAATTCATGAACTTCTAAGATCTGATTGTTTTCTGGACATTCCTTTCCAACTCAGAAAAAAGCACCATACTTAAACATTTGATGTAGATAAATTTCTACATTATCTTCTTGCAGTGTCAACCTCTTCACATCAAATTTAACTGGCAGGATACCTCTGTTTCACTGGTATCCTTAAATCCTTATAGGGGGCATCTGAGCCTAGTCTGGATTCACTTTTGTGGAAAGCAATTCTTGCATTATATGCAAATGGAACTTGCCTGATACTATCAAGAGAAGGGAACTTCAGAAAATAACCACGTGATTTACAGTGATATTTGCCAGTGATGGTTTTGATAACAACCAATAACTACATGTCACCAACACTATTAATAGGTATGCTGGAAGAGGTAGAACAGAAAATGAAAGAGAAGGGTTTGATGAAACTTCCTGGGGAATTTTGAGGGAAATATTCCAGGATTTTGTTCAAAGGTTGTTTTTTTTTTCCCAGCAATGTGAATTCTGAAAATTATTATAATTAATGAAGCTACTTGAATTAAATCTCAAGTATTCTAAGAATTTATGACAGAGTCGGAAATGTGCAAGAACTTATCACCAGTCTGATTTACAGTTCAAATCTCATGTCCATCTAATTAATACATACTTATTCATGCATCTGTTTGGGAATATTTAGAAAGAATCAGAAAAGACAAAGAGAGATCATCCAGTGTAACATTGTTATTTCATTTCTGAAAGATCTATATCTCCTTGCCAGTCAGATGTAAATGAAAAAAAAACCCCTCTTGATTTGGTAGCTGAAACATCCTACAACCCTGAAGAGATCTTTTTTTGGTCAATAAACTATGACTACAGCACAGTCCACAAAAGTTATGAAATCAGATCTTCATGTTTGTTTTTGAAAATACTGACTATTGTGATTTCAGATACTAAAAGTTCAGAAATATACACCTATATGCACAGACATACAAAAACGTCTTGGTCAATATCACTTTTAGCTAGTAAGCAGTTTTATGCAACTCAGTGAATATGTATTAAACTCTGTACTATCAGTGCTGTACAAACCCCACTGGATTATATAATGTCAAGCTTGACATTATATAGAAAACACATCAATCAGTTTTCATGCCTGAATCTCAAAAATGAAGTGACACTTCTGAATGGCACTTTGGATATATTCCTTTATATTTTGTTAATAAAGAGAAATCTTATTAGTGGGAGATTCAAGACAGTATAAACAAGTTTTTGAGCTCAATATACCATATGCTATAGCTGCCAATTATGTTCTTGTTGACATTTTCTGCATGTGGGAATATTATCATCTGAAATTCATTTTGCTTCTGTTCACATGTACTGTGTTAATTGGCATGTGACACTTTGAAAATCTGTTCCCAGGCAATATTCATAAATAGTTCTGTTTCATATGAGCAGTGTATTCAGTGGGCCCTATATTTAAAAGAATATAACAATATGATTTTTTTCTCCACTGATTTTTTTAAAAAACAAGTTACCTTGAATTTGTTTCATTTTTAAACCACTATTTATTCCACTTTACTCTGATATGTCATATTTAATGATTTATTGTCCAAAAGTGAGGGGTCTTTATATATCCTTTAATTTTACTGTGTTCTTTGCAATGAGTATGCATAAATTAACCAAATAATCCAAAACACCTTATTCCATTTATCATTTTCAACAAAAACCATGAAGCAATAAAGGACAAGAGAGGATGTGTTAGCTGTGTTCCACAGAATAGGTGAGATTACATATATTTCAAAGATGACATCTTAATTACAGCACTACAAATGCAGACTGCAGAAAATGAGTAGGATATAACTGAAGATCCTAGGATGTAAACAATAATTGCTCTGTCACCAGAAAAGACATTAAGGGCTTTGTCATCAGCTCCCTCTAGAGAAGAATTGAGTGAAGAGTTCAGGATGCATCTCATCTAAATATGACATCAAAATGAGGCTTCTGGGTCAGGACATTATCAAGTTAGAATGCTTGAATTGTTAATGCACATTGATAGACATCTTTGAAGAATGGCTCAGATCTCAGGTGCGTTGAATGCCTTGTTAGACAGCACTGTGTTTCATCTATAACTATTTTGGAAGTAAAAGCCCACTCCTTTTAGTTCTAATGCTAGCATTTAATATGAGAATTTTTCCTTCTCATCATTCCTAGTCATACCATCTGGGCAATATTTGCATGTTTTTATGGTCTAAAAGAGAAATAACAACACACCTGGTATCTCCTACTGACATTGGTTACCACATCTATTCATATATCTGCTCTTTGCCTACTTTACCTACTCTGCTCTTTATTTCTCTGTTGCCAGCATGATGTTTTCCATTTTGCACTTTGGGGGAAACTGGCATTTGGTTTCTCTTCCTTGTTCTCTGCAAATTCCTGCTTCATCTTATACTCACAAGTATTATTTTTGCCTTCTGTAATATATAAGTAGCTGAAACAGAAAAAAAACCATTGCTA
Organism: Cisticola juncidis; assembly: GCA_013400215.1. Taxonomy (NCBI): domain Eukaryota; kingdom Metazoa; phylum Chordata; class Aves; order Passeriformes; family Cisticolidae; genus Cisticola; species Cisticola juncidis. The sequence goes on along the minus strand of VXBR01006364.1, from coordinate 29,854 downwards.
TATGCCAAATACAGACTCTTCCTGTTACCAGGCAAGCATCTCAGCTCCATTTAATAAGTGTACATCTTCCATCTCTGTTAGAAACATGGATTAATCAGACCTCTGCTTGAGGAAACTATAAATTTAGTCAGTTCTAAGTGCATTTACATCTGTGATAGACAGGATGGACGTACATTCTCACAAGGAAGAACAAATATTTCCAGAGAACCTGGTCCCAGTCTCTTCATCTCTGTCTCCTTTACAGCCAATTAATAACATTTGGCTTGTAACGCCCACAGACTATATACTAATCATTTGATATCTGGACATCTGGAAAACCTTGTTCAGTGTTAATGGTGTGCTTCAAGTTGCATAATTTACTTTTACAATAACACAAATTACCCTGCAGAAGACCACAGCCAGATATGGGGAAGGACAATATGTAGCATTCACTGATGCACGGCCAAAGCAACAGACTGTGAAGAGCATTGGAACAGAAACTGTAGTCAGAATATATTACTATTTTTACATGCATTTATTTAACATTTAAATGGTGCATATAGTTAATCAAATTTACCTTTTTTTTCCTGTTAAGACTACTAGTAGTAGTTGAAGAATGCAGCAGCTTAAAAAACACAAGCCTGCAGCAGCCTCATGTCCTGAGCTGCTGTTATTAATGACTAATTCAGCCCTAGCAGACAGACATGCACATGTACTCACTGTTCATGTACATGTCTGGCCACAGAGATCAACACAGATGGAGCACTCTGCATTAAGATGAATGCAAACAGTGGTAATGGCTTGATCTTGTTCACTTTTTTGTCTGCTGGGGATGAATGTCCATAAATGAAAAATATGTGTATGTATATGTATAATATGGGTCTCTCCTGCAGCTGGTCTTATACACTTAGTTTATCCAGTAACTAACCTCTACATTCTCTGGACTCCAACTGACTAATGTCCAGATGGACACATGCAAATGGATCTTCCAGCTGACTGCTAGTTAGCTGGTTAGCTAGTGCTAGTCTCTCCAGTAGCCAAGAATTTCTGGCTGACTTTGATACCTGGCTCCAAAGACTGTTGTTTTTCTTGCCAGACAGGCCACCTTGACACCTGCTGGCATCTACCCATGCAGCATGTTTGCATTCCAGCTTCTCTCCAGCCGCTGCTACCCAGACACAAGGGACTCTGTGCCCCCTTGTCCCAAAAAAACATTCTAGTTCCTAGATCTCCCCACAAAAATGTGTATGTAAATAATATCCATTCCTCTCTCCATATCCAGAATATTCTTCCTGTGATAAGCTACAGAGCAAGGGACAATGTCTTCCCTTATGGTTTTTAGATGCTACAGGGAATATGCCTTACTAATTTCTGGCAGAGGGTTTTCCCTGCCCCTGGGCCGGAGGGTCCCTTTGGAAAGCTTCGGCAGTTCAGAGAGGGACCTCGTGTTTCTGACTGCAGTATTAGGGTGCTCCTGTTTGCCAGTGGCCTCTTTTCAGGGTGTGTGAAAACAAGCCTTTAATCACATAATTTAATGTGAAACTTTTTACTGTACGGACACACATGCAGTAAAAATAATGCTCATCTCTATACAGAAGAAAATATATGTCCAGAAGCCATTCACTCCAGATTAATATTTCCACTAGTTTTCCTCAAAGTTGTGTGGCAAGTGGGTTGCTAAATTATTCCATTCTGGATCCTTTCCAAGAAAGGAGGAACATTTACTCTTCCTGTTTGCAGAAAAGACATCACAAGTGCCAATTTTTCACAACTTCCTCAGATCAAAATCAGGGTTAGTTAAATAATTAATTTAAAGAAAAGAAAGAAAACTTTCAGTGTAGTTTATTTTAAAAGTTCCATCTGTAGTCATGACTGTTAAAAGAGAGATGTGGTCAGGATATCAAAGATTTGATTTTGTACGTGAATACAAAATCTCTAAGTTGAAGTGTTTGTAGTCATAAGACTTTATCTGTCACAGATATTAACATAAATATGAAAAGCAAGAGAGACTTGTATATAGTGATTTTTTTTTTTTTACTTGCTATTCCATGCAAATATAACATCATTATTCTACAGTCATGAAAAACCAAGACAGTGCAAATATTGTTTAGGTACAATCAGTACTTTTCTACAGTTAATTTAAATTTTCTATCTCATATTCCTTGTACTATATATTTTGAAAGTAATTTTCCTTTTCTATATTTCCCTTATGTTTCACAAACAAGGCAGTTACAACTGGTTCCCTAAATTGCGTATAAGTGGAAGTCAATGATACAGTCACCATGAAATTTTTGTACACTTCAGTATTAGATTTATATGAGAGTTTTTCCACTCCATCTCTGTGCAGTGTGCTGTACATGCATACACAGACTAACCCCCTCAGCCCACCAAACAAACAAAAAAAAAATCCTCTCTTTCTTTCCCAGTTTCACAACTGTACTCATCTAGACTAGTCCCATCCACTTGGGTTTGTACAAAACCTTACTCTGCTTGTAGCATGTCCCTAAGTCTTTTAGGTGGGTATATGAGTTATAGGTATAGGTTCTTTGCAACATTATTAGGCAATTCATTGAGGAAGAAGACTTCAGCATTAATTTTAACTGAAATAAGAATGACAGAATTCTACCTTCAGCCATCTGCAAGCGCATGATAAGAAATTTCAAGAGCTGATGAAAATATAGGATCTGCTAACAGAACTGACATTCAACATATTCATTAGTTGCTTAGAAAAAGACAAAATTAATGAGGTGACAGACTTTGACATGTATGCAAGGTATTACAGGATAGTGAAAAAAATATGAAAAGGTACAGGAGTATCTCATGATGGGCAGTAAGTTGGCAGATAAAATTCAGATAGAATAGATAGATTTGTATGTGAACAAGCAACCACAAAAAAAAACATATAAAATGATAACCTTTAAATTATCTATTACTTTTCCAGAAAAGACATCTTAGAATTTCTAAAGAGATGTAACTGAAAATACTATCTCAGTGATAAAAAGAGCAGGCAAAACATGGAACAAATTTAAATGATAAGAGAGAACTACTTTAAAAAAATGCAACAAATTTAAGTAAATCAAATGGAATATTACTTGTAACTCAATAATATAAAACATTGTTGCAGAGCCCTGTGGTTTCCCAGAGCAATCTTGAATTCAAAAAGTTACTAGACAATTTTAGGAAATACAAGTTTGCTGAAATGTGTTAAACATTAAAATTACAATTTGTGAGTCCAAAAAGAAAAGAAAAAAAAACAAAACCCTAACTTCCAAATTGCTACAAACTGAAAGAGCAAATAAGAAAAACCCCCAAAATCATCACTTCTATGCATTTGTGATGTACATGTAATCTTCCTTTAATGTTACCGGCTACCATCAATTTCAAGTATACCAAGGTAAAAAGTATATATACTTTATTTATACTTATTTATACTTTATTTATACTTATTATACTGCATGATATTTGCATCTTATATTTAAATCACACATTGTGACTAGACTTCTATCATACCTGAAAAGTGATCATGGCTAAATACAACTAACACAGACATTAATACATATTAATTAATTTGTAATAATGTAGGTTTATTGCTTCTTTAGCCTTCTTATCATCTGTGCAACAAAATATCACAGAGATATTTGAATTATATTTATAGTGGGCAGAATTAGCTCTACATTTTATTGAAGTGAGACACTTAAGCAGTTAGTTTTTATGAGACAAAGACCATGATAGTCATTCCTGGTAGTAAGTCACCTAGGTAGGCTGGTCATGTCAGTGGGACTTTAAAATAGTAATGTATCTTTTTCAGCTGCAGTTGATTGATAGAGGGACTTTTGAAGATCTTGACAATAGCAGTGAAGAAATAACTGTGAAGAATGAGTGTCTTAATATTAGTAATCAAAATATGGAAGAAAATGTGCACTCTTCACAGAAACATGAAAACTCGAAGCTTTCATAAAGAAACATCAGGAAGATCAAGCTTTATGTATGCAGAATGGAAATTTTACTATATTTTGGTAAAATTTGGAAACAGTACAAAATAGTATTCTGGGAGAATAGATATCAACATGCAACTAAATTGAAAAATTTTGTTGCACTCTCCAGAGTTTTAGTCAAGAAAAATCAGGTAAAGATCTTTTGAAGATGTGCCACACATCAGCTCTAATCAATTCAGAAGCAGTCTTTAGGTGAGATTTCAGTTTTGATCAAGTACACACACCTACAGTATCTGTTTCTGTCACAGTCAGATGCTGAACTGCTGGGAGAGATTTGGTATTTATAATCAAGAAAACATAAGGGTTAGAGACCGTTATCTCTCTTATAAATGAAACCAGCCAATAGATATGTGATTAAACTGTTAATCAACTCAGAATCAGGTAATTTCCAATGCTGTTCAATGTAATCCATTTTCTTCATCAAAAGAAAACACACGAAAGAAGAATTTAATAAATTTTTTGTTGATTACCATTAGACAACAACTTTAAAACAGATTTTGTTTATTCTGTCACAGGCATATTGGTCCCTTTTGTGTAATATGAGTTATATTAATTAAGAAAATCGATCTACTTATTAAATTGTGATGAAAAATAAATATGTGTCTAGAAATTACTAAGAAATTATGCTTCATTTAACAAGTGTTCAGCTGTAAATATATATTTATCATTAAATTCTATCTTGCCAATACTTGTGTATTATGGAGGGTTAACAAGAAAAAGTGTGAATTGATATACCTATTGCAAAATATAATTATTCCATCTTCCAAAAGGATGATATATCCTTTTGTCTTTATCTTCATATTTATTTATAATAACTGGTCAGCAGCTGTTATACCTTTTTCTGTAATTAGCACAGAATAGGAATGGAATAAAAGTGAAAATTTCATGTAAAAGGTAGCTTTAAATGATTGCTGATTCAACTAATAAATTACCAAGAACTGAATACATAATTTGGATTTCAACTTCTCATTGATATAAAAGTATGCTTTCTAAAATTAGCAAAAAAAAAAAAAAAAAAAGAGCTTTATCAAACCATACAGCCTTTTGTTTTAGAAGTATCCAACAGTCTGTTTCTGGTAGATATTTCATTTTTAAATATTTGTCTCTTTCTGATATTCCTTGCTGTCTGTCTGATCAACTTTGCCCCAAGGATATTCCTCAGCTGCAATTGTTCAATCTTACAGGACAACTTCAAGGAATTATTCTCTCTGAAGTAGTTAGAAAAATAGCTTGGAAATAATGTCATTTAGTGTGTGGGAAGCCCAAAAGAAGCAGGGGTTGATATTTAAAATCTCAGCCTCTCCTAAAGTGCAGACTTTTGAGGACAAAAGACCATGTTCCATATAATATTAAGTATGTTTTTCACATGAGTCAAGGTGCACATACAGAAATTTCAGGAGTCTCTGAATTTTTTGGCACTGTTGACATTTTAAGGTAGATTTGCTTGCCAGCCTAAAACCTGTCAAGTGATCCATTGAACTTTTCTGGTATAATCAAGAACCTACTTTAGAGGCAACAGGCACACAGGTGGGTGGATTCCATTCAGGTGTCAACACAGACTTGGATTTATGCTCAGGGACAAACTGAACATTCAGATAACCAAATGTGCCATGGTAAGTGCCTGATTAGTACTTTCACTACCAGTGACTACTTAGTATCATTAAAATTAATTTTAAAAAGAGCACTTTTCTAGAAGAATGAGGTCTGAGTTCACATCCATACTCTTTTTAAAAAAAATAGCAGGATTCTGAGGATGTGGATTACTCTTCTGAACATTGGAAGAATACTATTTGTAGGAAACAATGTGTTCATACTTCTATTTTTTTTTTTTTTTGTGGCATATTAACGATATGTAATGTGAGGTACTTCCTATATGCAATCATAAGACTGATCCCAAATTTTCATTAATTCAGAAGCTTTACAGACTCAGACTATTGATCCCTACGACCAAGATAGTGGCCTTCAAAATCAGCTTTGCTTCCTGTTGAAAACAAGGCTCAGTGGTTAGATGAAGACAACCGGAGATATTTATTCTTCTTTTTGAAAACTAAAATACACCTGATTACTACTATCCTGATGGGCATCGTGAATAAATATTTTCTAATTTCCTAAAGATGAAATTTTAATTTTATTGAATTCTGTGAAATAACTTATGTTAAGTTCACTTTGTTAATAGATAAAAGATCATTCATGTCAGATATTAAATTAGGGACAAATAATTCCACAGAAAATAAAACTGCATGCTTAAAACTGGATTTTCTGAATTTCTAGTTCTGTGAACACTGTTTCTTGTTTCTTTAATCTCTCAGATAATACATAGTTAATCTCTGTGCCATGTATTTCTCTACTTCTTATTTACATCATAACCTCACATTCATTGCAAAAACCTGCTAGCCAATCATTTTAACTGTGCAGGGATTTTACACTGTAGTTAAATTCTAACTCAAGTCTAAAAAACTAACATTAATTTCCAGACATTCACTCAATGAATGTTTGTTTCTAGACATGAAAATCTTCTCCACTAAGCCATGTTCTTCTCCTTCCCAGAAAATATTGTCTATTAATAATTTATTTAGTGTAATCAATACTGACAATGTGCAAACAATTACTTAGAAGGAGAGTGCTCTAATTTGAAGGCAGCATGTGTTTGTAAATTGTTCCGTACCTCCTGCCTCAATGTACCATTCAGACATTCCTCATCTCAGCAAGGTAACAACATGAAATATGTAATTTATTGGAGTTGAGCTGTTCAGGTACTTTCTTCTAAAATTGCTTAATTGAAGATATTTTCTCTGCAAGTTTAGATGTTGCTCTGTGAATCTTTTCTGATTTAACTAAGACTTTTAAATCTCTTCAAAAGCTCTTAGAGTTTAGACCCTTAGTTTTGTGGCAATAATATTTCATTGTGATACATGCTATATATCTTATTTTAATGCACTGTCGTTTGTTAGAGCCCAGGGAATATTTGTAACTTACTCTTATATTAGGAGTTCTCTTGATTTATGTATTTTTCAAAATAGAAATTTAGGATGAAATAATTTTGGAACTAATGTTTCTTATTTATTTTTTTTATTATAGCCTTACCTGCATTTATAAAATGTGTATAATAATTAGGAGTTCTCATTCACAGATAAGTCAGAAGGCTTCCTAGACAGACTCTTATCATTGCTGTTGATACCAATCAATTTCCATGTTCAATCATTTAGATCTGAATTCACCACATTTCTTCAGCAAGGTGTCTTCAAGGGAGAACTCAAGTATTTATGTGTGGTCAATTGCTTACTGAACTAGAACACTAAGTACAGCTACTCTGGAAGGGAAAGAGTATGTGAAGTTGGAGAAAACAGGGAACAATAGTAAAAGAAAATATCTTAGTTGTACCTATATTGCCACTCTGTTGCTAAAGCAATTCCCAAGGGCCACAAAAGGGGATATATCACTGCTTAGCTTGCAACATGCTGCCCTGGCTGTCCTTTATCAGCTGATTTCTGGTATTCCTGTGCAGATTAGAATACTTATATGTTCTTTATATCCTTCACAGAAGCAGTTTAAGGACTTCTTCATGTGTCACTTCTATTATCCAACAGTAAAGAAATTTTCCAATTATTGAAATTGTTATTCAGCCCCAGTGTAAGCAAAGACATTATACAAAAACAGAGGGGAGGAGGTATTCCATTTCAATATACACATTACCTACAAGTTACTTGATTATTAGCATGCAAATTGCTTGTGCAAATATAAACAAAAAGGTATAATTAAATGAAATAGAAGGCAAGCAAAGGGAAAACAATAATAATAATACTTGTAGATTAAGAAATTTATAAAAGAAGAGAATTTTTTATTTGGAAGTCCCACTTCTTAGAAAGCCTACAAGAGAGTAGTGCTAAAACCACTACAGCTTCTTCAGAAGAAAAAAATATTGTTCCGGCTGATAACAAGTGATGGACATGAATCTCAAGCAGACAAACAGGGAAATTATGTTACTAAAGTGTGCTCTGTTTCTTTTTCCTTTACCTCGGGAAATATCAATAACTAGGATGTCTGGAACTTACGAAGTTTTGAAGAGTTTAAGCATAGATATGAATAGAATACATATAGATTTTCTTTGCTTCTCTTTTCCCTACATGATGTACTTTTTGGGATATATTGCTTGGGGTTTTTTACATTTCAAACTGGTCTTGAACTCTGTTGTTTTGTATTTCAAACAGAATACAGTCTGTGAAGAGTACTAAACATATTAGTAGCCTGTATGAAGAAAAATAGAAGAAATAGTAACACCTAAGAAATAGTATTTTTCCAGTGCTGTTGAACCACATAATTCCACCATGAAAGAGGCACAGGAACTTGAATTTCTTGATAAAAGGCATATTAAAAGAAAAATCTACCTCTACTACAGGACAGAATAAGCAAACCTATCTTTGAAAAGTATGATTCCAAACACATTCAAGGTCAGGTGACAGAATATAGTAGTCCCACATCCTTTTAAAAGCCCCCCAAAATATTCCATTCATTTTACATGCATTGAAATGTTAGGTCTTAATAGACATTGTGGAAAGCATTTTAAATTTATTTCCAATTGTGTTAATAACACAGAGTGGATATTCTGCTCTTTCCCTAACAGATCCCTATCTGAAGTATTTAGAGTGTGTAGTAACTAGTGCATCTCAGTGAATGCTGACCTTCAGACACAATCAATAAATACTGAAGATGCAGTGTCCACACCATATGAGGCTTTGCTCTTGCTAGTGCTGGACTGGAGCCCTGGATTTAAGCAATTTTAGTTGTTAGAGAATACTAGACGTTTTTCTTTTCTGTGTTTCGCTTCATTTTCATCCAGAATGGAATCGGCTGACACTCTAAAACCACTCTGCGGTATGAATGTGTATGTGTGAAGAGTGAGAATAATTAGGAGACTCACAGTGATGCCTTAAGTTTTAGCTTTCAAGTTTTTCAGATTCTGTGCTGCCTAGGGGTGTAGTTCTGAGCCTCACATTAAGTGCCAGTAAGCTCTCTTCACAGAGGAGGCAGACAAAACAAATCCTTTTCCTGACGAAGACCAAGGACAACGAGTACAACTTTCATGCCCAAAAGCACAAACAACAGTGGACTGAAGGGAGGGAAACAAGAGGGATGATACTTCACAACCTCAAGTTGTGATTGAACAATTAAACCCCAGTATGCAAAGAGACCAAAACCTATAAAAGTGTGAGACCTCGTGACCAGTCGTCCATTTTTTGTGACCATTCTTAGTCCACACTGGGTGCAGCCATGGCCAGGCTCCTGTCCTGCCCAAGGTGTACTCTTAAAGGCCTTTCAATAAATACCTACTGTATTCTCTAGCTCTGTTCAGTCTCTGTTCCAGGTCAGCCTTTCCAAGGCATCAGTTTCTGGCTACCCAGATGAACAATGAGGCATCTGAAAAACCCCCTGGACCAGAGCAACATCCAGCTCATATTCACCCAAATTAAATTCTTGATCTAAACTAAAACATCAGTGTAATTTTTTTATTTACTCTTTTCAGTAAACCAGGTTTTCATTTAATCTTGCTGGAATACAATCAGTCAATGAAAAAAAAATTAAAAACCCCAGTAATGTCACCATATCTAAATGAAAATGCTCTTTTCTAAATCATTAAATAAAATTCAATAATATTGAGAACACTTAAATTGAAATTGTTTGTAGAAGTTATTAGAAAAAATTAAGTGTTTCTTTTTTATCTGATCATGTTTGGATGGTTGTGATCAGTGGAGGAAAAAAATTAGAAAGTGATTGTGTATGTACTGACATTTAGCCAAATCTTTCATAAGAAAAGTGGTTTCTAGAAATCTGAACTACAGATTTAATAATTTTTATTATATAATTGCCTTCAGGAGCATTAGTGTCAACTGGAAAATTACCATCCCCCCAAATTTTCATGAACTAAACCTCCTTTAATTATATTTTAGCTTAAAAAAATCCTGCAACGTACATCTGTTGTCTCCCTCTCATTTGAATGAGTTTCTTTGACTTATATTTTTGATATATTTTGATTTCAATTTTTACATATTCTCCAAAACCAAAACTAAACCCCTCCAATTTGTTTGTAGAGGTGAACTTTTATGGCAATCTTTTTTTTTTTTTTTTTTTGCCTTAATTTTCACCTGAAGTAACCGTTTTTTCTAGAGGTAAAAGGACTTGTGTTAATTTGTTTAAATCTTTTAAAACTTGAAAAACACAAATAAAATTAGCAAATACTGTAATGAGATTTGGCTTAACATGAACATTACAATTTCAAAATTGTTAAACTGTTTTTCTCAAAAGGTCACAGCTAATTGGCAAGGACTTCTCTACTTATGCAAAGTTGTTATTGGACTCATTTTGTAAGTAGCAGAGTCACCACACTGTCATCAGAGACCAGGAACTTGGTTTCACCTACTAATAAAACATGCTTAAACGTGCTATTTTGTTTGGTATTATCCTCCCATGAAAGGTACTGGTATCTAAGGCTCTGGCATATAGCAGAAAATTTTCCTGAGTTTCTCTCACAAGTCAAAAGTAGTTTTGTTCATAGGAGGTCTCTTATTGTAAGGTCTGAAAAGAAATTAGTGTTCATCCTGTAAACAGACAGAAGTGCAAAAACTATCTTTTTTCTAGACTTAAGATGTTGTATGCTGCATGCTGAAATTTATTTTCTCACAAGGAAATCAGAGATAGTATTCATGAAAGGAGATTCTGTCTTGGAGCAAGGTCTTCTCCTAACTCTCAAACAATCCCTGATCTTACTAAAATAATTTTCAGAATCAACATACATGAAGAAAGAAAATGGAATGTAGGTTATTGATCAATTTTTTTGAAGATCACAGTATATAATTATTACATATCCAAATGAACTGGGATAAAAAGAATTAATGAAGGATATCAGTGCCTAGTTACCAACAGGAGAATAGCTTTCACTAAAAATCTAAGGTTTGACTTCTCAGTACTGATCTTGACTAAAGTCCAGTGAAACACCTTCTTAAGGTCCTGGTAGTTGAAATTCATAGCTGAGTTGAATTTTAAGTAAGAAAAAAAATCAAGTAATTAGAAATGTTTGTTTCATAATTTTGGACTTTCCACATTTCTCATTTCTTCCTCAGGACAGATCATCTCTCATCATACAGAAATTAAGAGCTTTGTCATTTTTCCCATTCTAAAATGGTCCCTGATTTGCAGCTGCTACCTAGCTTTTTATTCAAATTATCTAACTGAGGAGCAGACTCAAGTTAATTCCAGAAAAATTAGACCGTGAGATTGTTGTTTCTGTTCAAGCCCTAAACAATGGCTGCTTTGGAAAACTTATTTTCAGTAATATTAACTTGTCAGATACTACTCTTCCTACAAACTTTGTCTCAGAGCATAATTATGATGAGGTATTTTAACTTAGGAGGTGATTCCCATAGTAAACGAAATACAGGAAAATGTTTTGCAGCATGTGCTCAGAGCAACCACCTTCTGCAAAGAAAGAGCCAAGTAATCCATTTTCTTTCAATTAGACTGCAAAAGAAAGATAAGGAAAGAATGAGTAAATAGCCTGTGCAATCAGCATCAAAGAAAGAAGTTGGAGCAGCTCTACTTAATCAGTTTCAAGACCCTTTTCATAAGAGTCTCAGGAAATTTCACCTGAACATTAAGAAAAATAAAGTAATGATATCATAATGGAATGCAGCTGGCTTCAATACTAAACATTTCCAGAATACCCAAAGCACTTTGTACTTTTTGCAAATAGAATGTCTCTTGGCAAAATAATTTTGCTTTTGTATTTTCATTATAGTAATGATATAAAGACATAACAGAAAAACTGATTTCCTCTTGCCTGACTGAATAGTGAGAAACAGACAGGTAGTTATAGATATCATTACCTTTCTTTTAGCTCTGAAGGGCCACATGCAGAATCTGATAATGCCATAGAAGTCCCCCCTATGGTTCTTCTATTAGAAAACAGTAGGCATTTGTTTTTTCTATAATTTTTAAAAATTTATTTGAGAAATTTTCACACCTTGATAGTATTCTTGGACTTTGTACTTCTGAAAGGCAAAAAATATTAGTGACTGCATTATTCAGTAGCAGAAGTCTCTGAATGGTGAACATTAATCTCCTAATTTTGAATGTTAAATAACTGTGAAAGTTTATACACATATTTGTACAAAGAATTTCAACCTCTCTTTCTGACAGCTTGTATCTGTCAGAATGAGAGGTGCAAATAAAAGACAAAATTGAAACGTACTTGTCCAATTACTTAATGCTCTTGAAAATAGTCTTACCCCATCTTTCCTATAAGTTCCCTTCAGACAATCGAAGGCTGAAATTAGGTAACCCCAAAGCTTTCTCCTTCTCCTTCTCCTTCTCCTTCTCCTTCTCCTTCTCCTTCTCCTTCTCCTTCTCCTTCTCCTTCTCCTTCTCCTTCTCCTTCTCCTTCTCCTTCTCCTTCTCCTTCTCCTTCTCCTTCTCCTTCTCCTTCTCCTTCTCCTTCTCCTTCTCTGCCCTTCCCCTCCCCTGCTCTCCCCTCCCCTTTCAGACTGAGCAATGCCAGTTCTCTCAACTTCTCCTCTCCGAGGGAGGTGATTCTGCCACTGTACTCCAATCTTGTAAGACACCACGAGGAGTGCTGCATCCAGCTCTGGGTCTTAAACAAAAGTTGTAATAGTTTTCCATTATTTTTTGAAAATTATAAAATATAGAATACGCTGGTTTTCTGATTTTTTTAAGTTCATAACTATGAATTCAATTTCCCACTCACTAGCAAAACTTTTAACTCAACTCTCTTATATCTGTTCAACAGGTAAAACTTAAACCACCACATTGAGATTGACATCTTTCATTGAAAGGGCCTGCTTATCCTTGCTTCTAACTTTGTCATAGTTTAGCTAGTTGACACTGAAATGTATATAAATCGGATAAATCAGGTTTCCCAAATGAGAAACTGCAAGAGGATGATTTTTTTGTTGTTGTTCTTAATCTGTTTATCTTTTCTTAGTCCTTTGAAAAAGTATTTAGATATAAGATTAAAGAACTGGTAACTACAGGTTTCACAATTCCTGTCTTCCTAAAGTAAACCTCAGTCAAGAGCTGTGTAATCTAAGAGTGACTTTTTTTCCCCCTGGCACTTGTACCAGAACAGACCTGTCTTGCCTGCATTTTCACTAATATTTTTACTGACCTTTGAAGCAAGAAAGTAAAAGAGATGACCAAAGCAGCCTTAATAGTCTTTTATGTTGGGAAAAAGAAGAAAATAGAACTGCTAAAAGTAATAGAGGTCAAAAATGAATCAGTAAATCTGATTTTGGCTAAGTTAAACATTCACAAGTCACTATGTGATGCCTCAAAAATGACTGAATTCTTTTGGAAATAAAAATATTTGATAACAAGATCTGATGCTTTATAACCCACAGATCTTCCTGTGGCTTAGTGCTCACTGTATCCTCAAAAATAGGTCTGAGATCCACCCCTTACTGCTGAAGAATATTGCTCAAGAATATGGCAATTAAAAAAGGAATAAGTTTAAATTAAGGATATAAGAAGACACAAAGCAACTGAAGCCTAAGCTCTTCCTATTTCAAATGTTATAACTAGTATTCATGGCATGCAAACAGGATACATTTTCAAAACATAGGACCTTTTATTTTTGTCTCCCTGTCTTACTCAATAGATGTCAATCAAAAGATGAAAAAAAAATGGTTGGAATGAAATGTGACCACGCTTTTAATTCTGAAATTTCCCAACATATTAAAGTTTAATGTTTTTTAGATATATTGTTTCACTGAGAATTTTATACATAAATCAGTATTTTCAAATGAGATGTATACATGCGTTTTTAGGAATGGAAAACAGCACTTTCAAACCTGAGGAAAAATCTGGGCTCAAAAGTTTTTCCACAAAATATCAATTAGTGTAGTAAAAGAGTTTATTTTGCCCTTAAAATAATTCAGTGCATATATCTATGAAGCATTCTGGGAGTGGTATTAATCAATATGGGTAAGATTTGTGTATTCTGAACTATTCTACGGTCCTATGATTTGTCCAACTAATTAATGTATCTGGCACAAACCAAGAACTTACATTGCCAAATATGTGAGGCCCTGTAATGCAAGCCAAACACTGAACTGCCACTGTCTCAAAAAAAAATCAAACTTCTTCCTTTAAATCGATTTCTTAAATCTCTTTCCTTGTTAGGAAAAAACTTACAGACACAATGAACAGTAAATAATTACTTCAAGGATGTAAGGGGGCATGGTTTGAACAGCTAAAACATTTAACATGGAAAGAAATGTCTTCAGCTATTGCCAGTACAGTCACTAATTGGTTTGCAACCTGCACAGTAGATGAAATGGATAGGGTAACACTGAATGTGAGAAAATTCCTGTAATACTGTGGTTTTGTTTTGTCAACTAAAACTGTTTCTGGTGTACACAATAATACTGATCTATACAATTTTTTTGTATTTTGATATAACTTTGGGCTACCTAATTTGACCAAACCACTAAGAAGCTTTTGGGAAAACTGGCATAATTTACTTTCACTCAATGGAAAGACGACAGTATTTTAGCAGTTTTGTGAAACTGAGATCTGAAAGACTGAAAGGTATAAAGAAAAGAAAATATATGTTCTTTCCCCTTGTGTTAAATAAGTCTGAGAAAGCTGTGTCAAGATTGAACATCACCAGTAGGTTTTGAGATAATAATTTAGAGACTTTTAGCATTTTTTGTATTTTACTGAAAGACAAAATTATACCTCAAAAGTGGTATAATTGCATGACTATCTTTATTTTGTAACTTTATTTTAATCACATCATTACAGTCCAAAATATTGCAATTATGGTGAAGGATTACAAAGGTATACTACCAAGGATCAGTTGATTATAATTTCAGTTTGATTACATCAGCTGATTTGACCAAAGGACAAACTGCTAAAAAGACACCAACATGGACTCTACTGAAATTTACATGTTGCAAAGAATATTAATGGACTTTGTAACTATATACTTGAGGAGAAAAAAATGAATCTTTTTGATAATCATTAAATATATATTTATATATAAATAATAACAAAATCAAGAATTAATTTTGCATGGGTTTTTGTTAAAAATATAAATTTTTTTCTTTCTGTAAAAAATACCTTTTTTTTTTTTTCATAATTAATGACACTTATGTTGGGGGTTGTTTTAGGGTTTTTTTTTTTAAGAGTAGGATTATTTTTCTTTCAAATCTTCTTCAACTACATAATGTGAAATAGATTATTGTAATTTTTAATATTAAAAAACAATATTTTCACTTAACCATGAGACTGAACATCCTAAAATTTGTGTTATGTCAATGGCAGTTACTGAATCTTTCAACAGAAACATGACCTATCACAAGGCTCTAATATATAAATCCTGAACAGAAAAATGCCTATTATCTTTTTTTTTTTTTTTTAATTATAATTTGGGGGGAAAAATACTTATTAGTAGACCATAGGTGGGATTAGTCTTAAAGAATTTTGTGAATATTTATTTTATCAGGTGATGTTAACATTTAGTGCAAGTTTTCATAAAAACTTTACTGTAAATAAAATCACAAACTGCAATGTTGCCAAATCTTCATATAAAAATTCATGTTTTATTCTTGTTGGTAAACTATTTCTCAAAATCTTTATTCATATTTCAAAGCATTTTCAGGATCAAGGCTTCATAAAATATAGCTGAAGATACTCGTATGAAAGATGAAAGGTAGAATATTCAAGAATGGAAAAACAACTATTTAAAAATATGAACTCACAACCTAGAACATGGTTTAGGTTGTAGGTTTCCTGCTCTTTATAGTGCTTTTTAATTTGTTTTCTTAATTATTAAAATTCTTTTTCACAGCCCTTTTTTTACTGTCTGATTTCCTATTTAGAAGCAAAATGTGTAAACATTACATGAGCAGACTTATTGAGAGCAAGATAGGGATTAGTGATGCATATAATTACTTGTGTACAATTGTAATATGATGTTATTCAATTCAAAAATCACAGGAGTAAGATATACTCTTACAAGTTTTATAAAGTAGCTGGCAGCTTTTTGTACAAGCAACATAGCAAATTAATTAAATTAACATAACATAATTTCTCAGTATGTCACACATTAAAAAGCAATAGCTCTGAAGTTTATATTTTTCTTTACAATGTCTTCTAATGTCATTAGGTTATCTTTCTGAACTAATATTTTGTGCTCTTTTTTAATCTAAAATTTGAGATGTTTTGTCTCAGCAAAAATATTCAAAATTATTTCTTTTAAAAAGCTTAAAAATAATGCATGCTGTTGCCTTGCCTTGCTTTAGAATTTAGGATGGACTAGTTTTTTAAAAAATTCTTAAATCATGGATTCATAGAATCATTTAGGTTGAAAAAAGCCTCATAAGGTCACAGAGTCCAACCATTAACCCTGCCCTGCCAAGTCCACCAATAAACCATGCCATTAAATGTCAGGGCTGCACACCTTTTAGGTACATCCAGGCAGAATGACTCAACCACTTCCCTGAGCTGTCTCTTCCAATGTTTGAAAACCCTTTCAGTGAGGAAATTTTTCCTAACATCCTAAATATTTTGTAGAAAGAAAAACTGCAGTTGTGTTTCTTTAGCAATGCAGTACTCTGAAGACGGTGATCAGCCACAGCTCAGCTCCGGACCCATAGGCTGCAAACAGGCCCCTGAGTTTGACCATGAGGTCAGGACTTACCAGTTACCATCATGGACAAAACAGACTCAGCTGGTGGAACACTAATTTGATTTATTTAGATTAAGAATGTAGGAAGATTTACTCAAGGAAGTTTTGTTTTTTCTCAAAATTTTATATTCTAATGTTGAAATTAAAGAGCAAACTCAAAATTTTCTTTGTAAAATATTATGAAGAGGAGAAAGAATTGTTGCTCAGAATTATACATATTTGGAAATATCCATTAAAGCTGTACATTCTGTATGATCTCATACGTCATATGTAAATCTACACTGAACCACTTTTGCTGTATCTTATTCAAACATATTCAAGTTTCTCAATATATTTTCAGGAAATATTGATAATCTGATTAGCAATGTGGGGTGGTTTTTTTGGAATTTATATGAGGAATTTATATTGGGAATATATATGAGGTTAGATTTCTTCCTGGTGAATATCTTGCCCTAGAGTTGGTATATCCTCGTGATGACAAGGGAGCCACTTTGCCATTTTTAGTCTTCTGAGGAGATAGTTGCCAGTGCCAAAGGAACATTTGATGTGAAGATCTGTGAAATTATTGATAACTGAGAAATACATGAATAAGAAGCAGGCTATCACTACCCTTTACCGAGTGACCTGCTCACCCTGTCACTGCCAGCTAAATCTGAAGGCAAATCAATGGTCTGTCCAAATTCTTTATCCAGGAGGCAGATTTCTTGATAGATAACATTCTTCCTTGCGTTTGTGGTCTCCTTAGAGTACCTTTTATGAATTTAATGCAACCACTGAAAGGATCTGAGTATTCACAAAGGTGTGAAGTTCTCACTGGCTGTCTCTTTAAAATGTTTATGGAGCTTACAGAAAGTAAACTAAACTTACCCAGTAATGCTGCAGGAATCATGTTAACTATTTGCAACCACTCTGCTTTCTCAGCTTCATTCATGAGCTAGGTTAAGCTTAATAGAGCTATACTCCTTACAGTCCCAAAGCTGGTTCAACTGAGGTCAATGAGAGCTAGTATCTCTGCAAAATACTCACATCCTTTAAAAACTTCAAGGCCAAATCCACTGAAGATCATTGGGACATTGATCAAGAATCATCAGCCCTTTCAAAAATCAAACTTGCTTTCTGTTTTCCTGTCGTTCAGGATAAGAAGCTTCTGATCCATCAGAACATTTTGGTCACCTTCTGTGAAGAAAAATTCCATCAGAGTCAGCAAAATCCAGCATGAGAACCAAAAAAAATCTTTCTTTTATGAGCATTTTAGGCCACAAGAAAAGCAAGATTGGTCAATGATTTACGTTAAAACTGAAACTGAAATTTGCCATCAATTTTATTACTGAGACAAGAGTTGTTGTTCTGATGCAGTCAGTAATAATACACATTTCCCTCCACAGGCAGTAAACCGAACTAGGAATTAATTGGAGCTTTAGCTTTTTATTCAGTAGAATTTATTTTCCTCTATTTTTTTCCTGCAGAAAATAGACCTATAAAAATTTTCAGAGATAGTAATTTTGCAATTTGATACAAGTACTGATAGATTATTTCATAGCGAATTTTAATCCTTCCTTCAGTTTGTAAATATGTAAAGTCACTTATCTGATTGGGTTCTCTAGGTGAAAATCTCCCTTTAAAAGGATTCTTTTTGTTATCAAATGTATGCTTATTTACTTAAATGCTGTTATCAAAAATTGGGGTTTAAAAGTCATTTTAACATATTATTGCAATTATTATTATCCAAGGTTCCAACAGTTTTTTATTTAAAAGAAACTTAGTCAACATTTATCTGGCTCATGTAATGAGATAAAATTTACTCATTCAGAAAAATACCTCAGCGACTAAGTAACAACAAACTGAAAATGCAAGAGGTTTNAAATAAAAAAATAAAAAAACAAAAGGTTTTTTTTTTTTTTTTTTTTTTTTTTTTTGTTTGTTTGTTTGTTTTGTTTTTGTTTTTGTTTTTGTTTTTTGTTTTTTGTTTTTTGTTTTCTTTTTTTTTTTAATTTGCCCATATGGTTTATCATTAAAGAAGTCTTTCACGTATACACAAAGTCTCTTTGAAAACTAATATTTTTACTACTTTGGATAGTAGTAAAACCACAAATCTGTTAATACATAGATAATAATATATAAATTTGTGAATGCTACTAGTTTACATCAGAGTTGTAGAACTCACTGTTTATTGCAAGTTTCACATTCTGAGCACTGAATAAGACTTTGTCAAAGAATAATGCAGCCTGCTTTTTATTCAACAGCATTAAATCTTCTCTTCTTTTTCCTTTATATACTGTCTACAGCAAAATTTAGTAAAGAAATCATAGTAGATGCGGCAAAATCCAAAGTTCATGTTAAACTATGATCAGTTTAAGGTGTCTCTAGGCCAAACCCACTCATTATTGAGACTGGAAAAAATTATTCTCCCAAAATTAACAGTTAAAGCTCAGGACAGATTATTGGTATATTCTTTTTCAGCAGCATCTCTGAGATCTGAAATTAAATCCTGCCTTTCCTCAAGGTACAATGGCAGTTAAGATGTGATAATTTGATTTTTTTTTTGGTACTGACAAAAGAGTAGCTGAATGGTCATTTGTAAAGGACTGTAGCTTAAAAAAAACAAACAAACAAAATTAGCTTAGGCTTAAGATACCCTTCTGTTTTTCTGGAAAATAGGTGACATTCTTCTTATTGTGGCAAACTTGATATAATCTTTTTCAGAAGACAAAACATGGGGAAATACTTCTCTAGGCACAACTAAATGTTCTGATGGACCTCAAAAATGATGTGAGTTGCATGGGGTCTTTCTTTTTGATAGTAGATCTATGAAAGACTACTTCTCAGATATTAAAATGTGTGTTTCTTATAAAGCTGATATTTCTTATATTTTATTCAAATATTGGTCAGTTAATGAACCATTGCAAACAGTGCTTTAAGCACAAAATAATGTCTCAACTTTGATAATAAATTCAAATTGTACTTCCTCACAGCCACAGCTAAATTGCCACCTATTCCTGAAAACTCCTGAGATAAATAGGTGTAACTTCCTTTTTCCAAAACTTTGTATGCTGATCTGCTTGAAATACTTCAGTTTTTACAATATTAGACAGTCCATGGTCTTGTTTATATTTAAATTTTTCCATCAAACACAAGGCAGACATGATGTCCCCTTTAAATAATATCTCAGTAAGTCAAGAAAAGATTAACATTGCTAAACTGAAGATAGCTTAGACCAAAGACTAATTTTCTCTAGTGTCCAAAGAGATCCAAGTCTTATCTATCATTTGAGCATGACAGTGTGCTACCTCCCAACACACTGTAGACAGCAGTTAAACATAATTTTCAGAAATTCCATGTCTTTAGAAATGCTGTATTAAGTGGAAAAGGAAATTTTTAAGACAGCAGTGTTTTGAGGTGTCAGTAAAATGTATTCTGAGAACCAGCTCTGTGTTTTGAGCCTCTCAAAATTTCTGAGTAGGATGTAATTAGGTAATTACTGTAAACCATTTATTCTAATTAGTCAAATAAAAGTAACTATAACACACCTCCATGTGTCACATTTATTAATGGACAGTTTGTTTTGATACGTCAGTGGTACTTTCTTTCATCCCCATGCTCATTTGTAGGCAGGGCTACTCTAGCAGGTATTATACTAATAATATATTTAACACAGGGAAATAATTTTTTCTCTGATGCCAAAGGCTGAAATGCTGTGATTCTCAGAGTACTGATACCAATAATTTGTGGTTTTTATTATTTGAAAGGATATCAAGAGGCCGAAAAAAGATTCTCTTGCATTTAATGCTGTATAAAAAGGCATTCTGTTGCATTTAATGCTGTATACAAATGTCCATTAACTATGAAAAGGATAGGATTTTCATTTCTATCTGTAGTAGCAGATTCTTGCATATGCAGTTGTTTTAAAGTTTGGAGTCCTTATTACTTAGATTACAAAATTCCGTTTGCTTTAACTTTTAGTTGATACCACAAAGAAGCTTGAGCAAATCCAGGACTCTTTGAAGTGCCTATGTGATTGTCACTCCACCTTGATTTTGTACATTCTGTAATAAAACAGTGTTTAACTCAATACAAAGTAATGAAGACTTTAAATATCATGTAAACAATCTTTTCAAGGAGTTTTGAATATTATCCAAACTAACCATTGATGAAGCTCTCTACATTTAAATATCAAGCATAGAGTCAATAGAGGCATTAACAGAAGGAAACTTAAAACCCCTTACTTTTCTCTCCAAAAGGCATCGTTGAAAATGAACTCAGTTCAGAAATACAGATTAAAAAGCTCAGGGTGCTTTGCTTATTTTGGGTTTCTTTTTTTTCGGTCTGTTGTACATATTAATTATAAATTAGAGACACAGATCTGAACTGAAGGGTATAAATGTTTAAGAAGTTACAAATAATTGAAGTCCTTTAGGACTTCATCTTTCTTTGACAGGATTCTTTTTCTCATTTTGTTTTGGAAACCTGAATTCTTGGACTCATGGGAAGGTTCTTTACAATGCAGGTGTGTGAATTCTGTTCAGAACTGACTGGCAAGATCAAATCTAATCCATATGGGTTGTTATTAACAGAAATATTCGTAGTTTTATACTTGATTACTTGATTTTGGGAATTTATCTAAAGTAGTGTTGAAAAATAAAATCTCAACAAACAAGCATTTTGCTGGCTTTAATATTAATAAATTAATTTCCTTGCCACTCAGGTATAGATCAAACAAATGGTTGAATCTAATGCTTTTCTGCTACAGTTTCCTCCCCAAAGTAATTTATAAATTCCCTTTTTTTTCCTTACTTGTTCATCTGACCAGAAACAGATGCACATCCTTGAACTTTTACAGGTGTTTGTATGAAAAATCAAGCTACCTAAAATAGAAAGTAGAAATTACTTAAATAGAAAAATCTCTTTGCCAGTTTAATGTAGTTAAAAGACCCTCCTCCTACAGTACTTTTATGCATATATTAGCAATTTCTACACAGCAGTGAATTGAAATTATTTAGGTTGTGTGTAAGCAAGGTTGTCTATTTTGCAGAGTCATAGAAAGTTAATTTAAAACTAGAGATTCAAAATACTACATTCATCTATAAATACAAAGACAATTTACCTGTCTTAAACAGAAATATAACTAGATAGACATTTGTAATAAAATTCAATAGTTTTTTTTAAAAATATTTCTTTAATTATAACTTTTCACCAGCCCAAATATCACCTCCTAAGTCAGTGAGGTGGGGGTGGGAATTCTTGGAATGATCAGAGATCTGATTCTGCAGTATCTTCTAGAAAAGCATTTGAAACATTTTCTCTATAGTACTAATCACGGCTATTCTCATAATATGATGAAAGTAAGTCATTTCACTTTTCACATAAAACCCTTTAAGTTTTTTATCTTGCAAAGGCATAAAGGAAAGTTTTGGCACAAAGCAAGCGTAAGAAGATACAATAGAAATAAGATTTTGTTCTAAACAATTTTGAAGAAAACTAGCACAGTACCACATAGTTCTAGAGGAATAAAATACAATGGGTTAAGAAAATGCCTTCTCAAAGTAGAAAAAAAAGAGGGGAAGCATTGTGTCTGTTCAGAGGGAAGGGGAGAGTGGGGGAGGTTGCTAGATATGGGAAAAAAGACATGGTTAGTCAGTGATTTTTATGAGCTGCTTTTTCATATTTCCACACTCTTATTTCATGAAATGGAGTATTTTTTTCCCTCAGGGATGAAAGCATTTTAGATTTGTTGATGTTCTGCCTTTAACTTTGCAGCCAAAACCAACATTTTCTAATGGTAATGTATTTCTATTTAAAAGATATTTGCAGTAAAAAGTTGATTCTGGTCTGCTCATGTGCAATCCAGTCATTTTGTAATTGGTTCTATAGGCAACATAGCCATAGGCAAGTTGTCCGTATTTATGTTCAAGATAAAAATCTGGTTGTAAGGAATTTTTCCGTTGGGATAAACAATAGCCTGGAGAAAAAGCCAAGAGAAAGAAACCATATTTCTAAAAAATTAAATAAAAATGGAAAGACAAAATCTAGTACAAAAAGCTGCAGGGCATTTGCAGTTGGCTCTTACTAGGAAATCAACAGTTATTCTGCATATTCATACACCCACACAAACTTAAACACACTTGTATTAAGGTTTGTCTGAACTTACAGTAAGAGATCTTTAAAAGCAGAAATATAAGAAAATACTAAAGAAACAGAACTTGGTTAAGCTGTCTAAAATCCATTTTAAATATATTTTATTAACTTCTTCAATAACACCCCTGAGATTTGACTTAAACCTTTCTGTTTGGTAGAAAAAAAAGAAGAAACATACTTTTTTTTTTTTCTGAATTTATTACCATTCAGTCACATGACTATTTAATTCTGGTTTGACTGATAGTCCTATATCAAATCAAGATGCTACTGAATATTTATAGCTACAAAGAAAGCAAAGCCTAACCTGCTGAGCCACGAAAAACTTTGCAGCAAAGCATGAATATAGGCATATTCACTCACAGTCCAAAGGAATAAAGATTTATTCTGATTTCATGATGTAGAACTAGGTGTCCAGGTTTCACAGTTACAGAAGGAGTAAAGTTAAAAGGAACCACAGTGGGTCATCTGGTCAAACCTTGCTTCTCAGGCAGAGTCATCCTAGAGCACATGACACAGCGGTTCTTGAGTAGCTCCAGTGAAGGAAACTCCACAGCCTCTCTGGGCAATCTGGTCCAGTGCTCCATCACCTGCACAGTAAAGAAGTTCTTCCTCATATTCAGGTGGAACCTCCTGTGCATCCATTTCTACCCATTGCATCTTGTCATATTGCTTGGCACCGCCAAGAAGGGCTTGGCTCCATCCCTGGAGCCATCTCTGGCTCAGAGTGCCATCTCTGACACTCTCCCATTAGATACTCGTACACATTGATGAAGTTCCCTCTCAGTTGTCTCTTCTCAAGGCTGAACAGGCCCAGGTCCTTCAGCCCATCCTTGCAAGAGAGATGTTCTAACCCCTTAGTCATTTTTGTTTCCCTCCCCTGGATCCACTCCAGGAGCTCCAGGTTTCTCTTGTACTGAGGAGCCCAGAACTGGAGACAGCACTCCAGATGTGGCCTCACCAGGGCTGAGCAGAGGGCCAGGATCACATCCCTAGAGCTGTTGGCATTGCTCTTCTTAGTGCACCCCAGGATAACATTGGCCTTCTTGGCGACAAGGGCACTGCTGGCTCATGAACCGCTGGTTGCCTGCCATTGTGCACACGATCACCACCAGTGTTGCTTTTGTGGGTGCCTGGCATTTGGCCCGTGTCAACACACCTTCTCCCCACTCCTGCCTAGTTCTTGGCCTTAAATTTTCTTTCTACTACAATTTTTCTCTACTTCCTACTCACCCAACAGTGCAGGGCTACTGGGGTTGACATCAGTTCCTCATATGTTGTCTCTGCCCCTCCTTAGAGGGAGGACTCCTCACTCTTCCCCTGCTTCCCTGCAGGGTCTCTTTCGTGGGAGATAATCCTCCATGAACTTCTCCAATTTTTTTCCCATGGGCTGTAGTTCTTCACAAATTGCTACAGCATGGGTAGGGTTCAGTCCACAGGGTTCAGTCTTTCAGGAACAGATTGCTCCAGCATGGGTCCCTTGTGGGGTGGTGGGTCCTTCCAGGAAACCTGCTTCAGAGTGAGCTCTGGTCTGCAGGTCCTGCCAGAAGCCCTCCCACAGTCACACCCTCCTCCAGAGGCCCATCTGCTCTGGTGTCTGGTCATCTCTGGGCTGCAGGTGCATCTCTGCTCCAGCATGGACCTCTGTGAGCTGCAGGGGCACAGCTGCCCCACCACGTGTGAGAGACTGAAATATGCAAACAATTGGCCAAATGCAAAAGTAGCAGGTGCTTTGTTGAGGCCGGGTTTGTACCCTCCAACCAAAGGAGGGGAGGAGAGCTCTTACACGTATGATGGCAAAACCTCTTACCTGCATAAGAACAGCTCTGGTGCACAAGAGCTGCACACCCACCACCAGAGGATGACCACAACAAACCTTTGTTTAGCAGCAAGCTGGGTATTCATACCATAGTCATATGGGTGAGAAGGCTGATAAGAAGCAGATCCTGCAGAGGTGGGGTAATGTTTTTTACTGTGCAAACATTCTCCCTTACACAACTGGTTCATATGTAAAGTACACCCCTCCCCCAGGGAAAGTATCAGGACATTCACATGTTGGCCTGAAGATGTTCATCCCTTCTGATGGGCTATAACTGGTTCAACTAGGCTCGTTAGGGTGGGTCACGAGGGTGGTCATGTCCTAGAAGGTGTCAAAAATCAGACTAATTTCTCCGGCCTTCCACCAAAGGATTGTGCATGATCCACAGGTCCATAACAGCGTAAAACTCTCATCCTGAGGGGAAGTATTTGGGTGTTCTCAACTGAACCTGAACATATATTAACCCACTGAACTTTGTGCTCCTCCTTTCAACTGCTGTTGCCTAGTTATGTTGGTTTTTTTTCCCCTTTTCCTAACTGTATTGTCCCAGAGGCACCACCATTGTCCTTGATTGATTCAGTCAGGGCCAGTGTCAAATCAGTCTTGAAGCCAGCTTGGCATCGGCACTATCAGATAAGGGCAAGTTTCTTGCAGCTTCTCACAAAAGCCACCCCTGTAGCTTCCCCCTGCTACTTTTTTACATTTCTACACAAACCCAATACACACAATTTTATCTTTGCATTAAATTTTAATGAAGGTCCTTTTTTCCACTAACCCTAGAAAATACTTGGTGTTTCATTTAATCATCTAAATTTGTAATATTCAGAAAACAAGCTTAAATCAGTCCTGCTTTATCTCCCATGACTAGGTACTGTAAAATATCTAGGCAGATCTGGAAACACATGGCAGAATCTCCTCCCAAGTGATTATCCCAGCCTTTAAAAGAAACGTGCTTTCTTTATAATATTTTCTATTTGCAAACTTGGTGTAACACCCATGAAACAATGCAT
This sequence comes from Cisticola juncidis, assembly GCA_013400215.1. Taxonomy (NCBI): domain Eukaryota; kingdom Metazoa; phylum Chordata; class Aves; order Passeriformes; family Cisticolidae; genus Cisticola; species Cisticola juncidis. The sequence continues at coordinate 4,222 of VXBR01006364.1, read as the reverse complement.
AATAAATCACTCTACTCTAGCATATACGTGTGTGTGCATATGTATATATATATTTAATGTAATTGATTATAGAATAGAGAATTCAGTGTCACCAGAAAATTCATTGTCACCAGAAAACATGGAAAAAAAAAAACACGTCCAGACAAGTTTATCTAGGAAAATCTGTTGACCAAAATCACATTGACGAAGTGGAGAAATGTTTTATTTTCCATAATTAGGCTGTACTGTAAGGATTGATTTTTGCCCCAAAACAGCCCATTTAAGTGAGGCATTTCAGTGGTTCTTGGGTAACTCTAGCAAGAAACTGTTATTGATGCATGTTTGAGTGTTGCTGTTTTCCTCAAATATTAATAGTAGTTTAAAAATTAAAGTACTTTATATTTGGTGTCTATATTTGGTGTCTTTTTATACTGGGCAAAGATAACTGGTAAATAACCTTAGCCCAAGAAAATACAATAGATTTTTTTCCCTGTTTCAGTACATACTGGCAAGTAAATGACCAATCTCCTTTCAGTAAATACTATCTTTGTGTTAAGATAAAAGAAACGGTTTGCAATAGGAACAAAACCATTAAAGTTGGATACATTTGATGTATCCAGCTCTGTATTTCCCCTACCAGCACTCTGACTTCGGGTTTCCTGGGATACAAGCCAAACGTCATCATACACTCCTATGAAAGGTTTTGTTTGGAATTGTCATTAAAAGATCTTCAAATTACATCATGGAACTCTAAGTATGAGCTGACTGCTTCCAAGAATAAAATTTGTTATTATATTTAATAAAACTTGCCTCAGCAAATAAATTGTCTTTGTGTCTATGTAGAATTTATACGTGATTTCATTATACAATGAAGGAGAAGACTTAAAAAACAAACGAAGGCTATGAATTAATAGTACTGAACATCAAAAATGTTACAGAATGGTTACTGAAGTCTGTGTTCAGAACAGCATGTGAGAAATTTAACTCAAGGTGGATTCCTAGCTGAAATTATTTAATTTATGAAAATAAAATAATATAGATTTTAATAACAAAAAGCAAGATCCATTGGTTATGTATCAGAGCTGATTGAGTAGTTCCAAATATTTAGACTCCATTATTTGTATCAGATCAAAGAATATGGCAAATAAAAAGTATTGCATATAAAAGGGAAAGGTAATACAATCCTTAGAACCTCAAGGTCTTAAAGTTCATGAAATATCTTTCACAAAACTAGCAGGGGGTTGCCTGCAGTGAGTTGCAGGCAACCTGATCTAATTCTTGTTAACTTCACTGATGTTATCCCCACATAATTTAATGGAAGGCCAACTTAGCCCTGAATTCTTAGTAAAAACTGTACATAAGTTGTATTTACACAGAATATGTTGCTTCAAAACTGTTGAGTGTAACGTTTAACTTAATTTAAAAGCCGTGTTAAGATCATAGTTGGAAATCAAGGCACAAACTAATGGGACAGATTTGTGAATTCTTGAAAGGCATTTAAAGAAAAAGAATTGGGATACAAGAATATTTTGCTTGCCTTCTGTTTGGATTGAAAGGAACATCCAGGGGTGATTGTATGTTCCCACAAAGACTACACCAAAAGTATTCAATTTTTTTTCTTCATAATCTATCTAATAAAATTTACAGATATTTTAAAGATTTGTAATCTTGACATAGGTATCGAGAACACAGAAAATGCAAATGGAAAGTTTGTGGGCTTTTGTAAGCAAGTTTAAATGAGCAATAGAAACATCAATAGTGAGAAATGTTTACTAAGTTCTTCATCTTTATATAGTTCAGTATCTCTTTCTGTATGACAGCTAGAAAATATTCTCACTTCTACTGTTCTCCTCTTTTCCGCAATTTTTTACATGATTTCCTTAACAATTTTCAACAACATGAGGGAATGAATTCTTAAAATCAAACATGTACAAGGAAACCATCTCCAAAGAAGCTTTTACCAGAAACTTTTTTATTTAATTTCTACTCTTATGACATATACTGCAACAGCTGACTTTTTTCCTTCAGAAAATTCTATTGCAATGAGGGAGTAGAGGGTTTGGGATGAGGGGAAGAAGCTTTGTCAAGGAGTAAGTTCTCTGGAAGATCTTTAGTTAGCATTATTTATCAGGTCCAGGGTGAATTCCTGATTAGAAGCAGTGAGAGGCTTATCATTTCACTGGTAATTGATTAATGTAGTAGAAACAGCATTTAGTCACTATTACATGTCAGTAAGACCTTCAACATTGCAGGTATTTTTACCCTACAAAAGAGAGTATTTAGTGTTCTTTACTCCTATAGCTACTTCCACAACATGCCATAGATCACAAGGAATATAAATCAACTAAAGCAGAACTCGCATAGAACAAGACACAATATACTTAAATGGATATGATTTTTGTCTTAGGCTAAATATCCATGCCTACAGTTAAAGTCTAGTTAACCTAATATCATCCTGAATTTTTGTGCTAATGTCTTTCTGCATGATTCAGCTTTCATTGTGCAACAGACAAGTTTGACAATTTGTTGCATGTGATAGGAGCAATTTGTCTTGGATTTTTTGTTAATAAAAGTATTTTCCAAATGCATTAGTAATAAAACAAACTGGCAAATTGAGATGTACCATAATTTCCTTTAGTTTGGATCTAATTTTTAATTATTAAAAAAAAAAAAAATCAAGAAATCTGAAATGGAAGTCCAAATGACTAAAAATTCAATGAGATAAAATACTCTCATTCTTCTAGCATATTTAATTAAAAAAAAAAAAAAAAATCACCAAACCAAAACAAACCAAAACAGAACTGCTTGCTTATATGAGAGGCAATACATAAACTTGGACACTCAATAACACTTGACCCAAAAACTGAAACAATGCTGATAACAGTTCTATCTTAGAACTGAAACTACACACAAACCCCCTTCCAAATGGCGCATGGATCCTTTCCAATTTCATCTTAGCAGGTTTCCCACAATGGATGCAGTTTTCTAACTGTCCACATTTGCATACAGAGCTCATAAATACTGGCCACAGGTTCAATATGTGCTGAAGCTTCTGACTGAGCTCTCACAAACAAGGATCATAATTAACCTTTTCTATTGCTCTGGAAAAGTTGGAGGGCCAGTCCTCAAACTTGTAAATATGTAAGGACCCAGATGTTCACCACCTACTGTTTAAAGACATGTCAGAATAACACTCTCCATATAGATAAGCCACCACTCTCTACACACACCAGACCTGTCTGGTTGTTGTCTGCCTTCAGAACCCTGCACCCTGGCCTTGTCTCTGAGCTTTGACAGTGTCTGGGCCCCCAAAACACTTGCTTGAGTTCTGATGTGAGAACAACTGTCTGTCGCCTCCTGACAGCCATTTTCACAAAATATATCGTATAAAATAAAATACCAGGCATCTCTGAAGTTCACCTAGCACAACTTCGTGCTCAAAGAATCCTGACTTCAATGATACATTAGGTTGCTCAGATGCTTATCCAGCCAAGTTTTCACAATTTCGAAGTCTGGGGATTTTATAACCTCTTGGATGACTTTTAGCACAATCATTAAAATGCATTGGAACTTTACTAGTTTAAGATTAGCTAACAGAAGAAAACATTTTTGGAAGTTACCCAAAAGTATTTCTGAGCTTCTTCAGGAAGGGTAAGGATAATTTTTGAAACCACATCTTAAAGAAAACCTATTTCATTTTCAGGTCTCTTAGATGAACTCATAGTAAAAGAATACAGTGCAAACAACCAACCAATCCAAAAACTTAGGAGGACTGAAAAAGAACAGAACATGAACTATACATCTTTATTCATGGAGAAATTTAAATAATATATATTTTAAAATATGGGGCTTTTTTTAAAGAAACAAAAATAAAAACAACAAACAAACAAACAAAAAAAATCAAACAACAACACAAAAAAGAAAACAGAACTCCAGTGAACAAAAGAATTAAAATCAATAAAATAGCATATACTAGATATAAATAAAAGAAATCAGAATTTTAGAAACAATAGAGAAGGGATTTGCTAGCATACATTGTTAAAGCATTCTTGAGGATCTAGTTAGCAGTAATTTTTATATAGAGGAAGCTGACAACTAAATTAGAAATTACCACAAAAAAAACCAAAACCCTATATTTTCTCCAATTAAGACAGAAGTTTTGGTTCTTATATATCATGGTTTTCTGATATTGAATGTAGATGGGAATACAGATGACCCTGTCCCTGATAAGTAGCATCTGTGT
>VXBR01006361.1:318914-337124 GCA_013400215.1 Cisticola juncidis | reverse complement strand
TTTTTTTTTTTTTTAGGATGGAGCATTTTCTGCTTTGGGTAATACTGTGTGCTACACTTTGCTTGAGGAGAATCCTATGGCCTTACCCTGCTCCCCTTACCCAAATTCAGCAAAAAACTTCCTGACTTTTTATCTGACAGCCTTGGATGAAGCTGGATCTTTTTTTCCAACTCTTTGCTGATTACGCTCTGATTCCTTAAACCTGGTGAAGGACAAACCATATAAGGAGCATATCCTACAGCAGCTTCCTTGGTGCAGCTAAATAATGGAATATGTTTGCAACTAGTACATCTTATTTCAGACCCTGGGTCTTTTTTAGCAGATATTTTGTGGTTTTTCCCTTCAGTGCTTTCATTTGTCTCTCAAAGTTAGAATTCTTCAAATCTTGACTGCATTAAAAAGATATGTATTGGCATTTTTCTGTTTTATTAATAAACATTTAGCCCCAAGTCATTCATTCACTTTCTTTACTTGTTTGCAGAATGGTACCTATGATTTTCTCCTCAGCAGGCCTTACACCCTCTACAGAGGCATGCAACAAGAATTAGCTTAATTCCTCACACACTCATCTACTCTCTTTTCTTCCAGCATCCTCTAAGCTCAGTATCACACCTGACCACTCACACTGCTGGGAGTCACAAAAACACAGCCAAGACTTGGAAAGGACCAATTATTTCAGTTGTGCTACTGAATAATAGACTGGAGAGCAAGATGTCTGGAGTGCATCAAAGGCCCAGTGAAGGTCTGCAGAGATGCCTGTGTTATTTTAGGGATAAATATGTGCAGCCCAAGTAATGTATAACTGCTGCATTTAAAGATCTGTGGCACAAAGGGAACACATGGTGCTTCCAGTGACGGGAGCTTGAGAGCACCCTTGGCAGAGGAATAAAGTGACCAACTACAAAGCACATGGATATTTTCATGATGGAAGTTGATAATCAGTCGGAGAAGCACTAAAAAATGGATAAGAGACAGGAAAATGTAGATGGAGAGGAGCTGTGGGATTGGGGTGCTGGGCAGTGAGGTACCTTTGCTGTGCAGTGCAGGATCCAGCATTCCATGGATTCTGCCAGGGAAACCTGGAGGAGGGTCCTGTGCTGAGCTGGGCAGCAGGACAAGGAGGAGGGAGCATTGTCCCTGCATGAGAGGGGTTAGAAACAGGCTTGGGGCTTCCCACAGGGTGAGCTGCTCCCCCAGGGGTGCCCTGGGGAGAGGGGGCTGTGGGGCAGGAACCTTTGGGAAGATGGATGTGGCTCTGCTGGGTGGTCCAGGATGCTGAGCACCAGCTGAGCCTGCAGCTGCCTGCTGCTGGTGCCTTTAAGCAGTTTTTAATCCCACCCTGAAAAGGCAGTACCTGGAGAGCCTGCTGCAGGTCTAGATCAGTCCCTACTTGACAGCCTGGAGTGGCTCATCCAAGACCAGTGGTTCTCCAAGACCAATAAATCCTCTTGCAGGCTTATCTCAAGTGTGTGTAACATTGCTGTGACCTTGGGGTGTCTGATGACAAGGGTGGGCTCAGCATGAGAGGAGAAACAGGTTTGAGGTGGTCCCTTGTGTCTCTCATCCCCCCAAAACTTCTCAGACAGACAGTGAGCACCAAGCTGCACTCTGAGACCAGAGGGGCTGCTGTTACATGAGGCATAGTCACATTATTTGAGGCACAGTCATACCATTTAAGCAGGTGTTAGTGGAGCCTGAGATTCTGATTACACCATTTGGGTGATGAATTAATTCTTTATGGCCAGAGGTGGGAGTGAGAAGGGCCTGCAGGAGGCCAGCCCAGCCCCGTGCAGCCTCAGCAGCCAGAGGCAGGAGCTGTTCCGGAGCGATAAACGGCTGCACGCTGTGCTGGCGTTAATGCAGCCACCCAGAGAGCCTCTCCCAGGTTAATCTGTGGATTTCATAGCCCAACATTCCATTACTGAGCTGTGGATTTATGGCTCTCCCCCTGCCTGCCCCCCAAACCTCTGGCTGCTGTGGATGAAACTCATGGTGGCAATGACAGAACGTCTCCTGAGAAGCTGTCCCCACCCCTGTGGCACCACGGGGGGAGAGCAGCCAGGACCTGGCATGGTGTGTGTTGGATGGGCACCTCCTGGCTCAGGAGAACTTGCTGAGCACCCAGGGCACCCCCCAAACTCTTGTTCAAGCTGTACCACAGCTGGGACCAGTTTCTCACCAGGGTGCACGATGGGACCCACAGGCAGGGACCATTTCCTGGTCTCTGCTGCACCACAAGGGTGGCTTTGGTCCTCCTTAGCAGTCAGGTCAGAACAGAAACAGATCAGTTAATGTATTTTGTGTGTCATGCACCATTCTGTCCCATGTGCAGGGTTTCTGTTCCTCACTGGAGCAATGATCCCACACGTGGCCATTTGCTCCTCTCAGGGGCTCTGCTTGGGGCTGCCTCTGGCAGCGTGTGCTGGGCAGGGGTGTCTGAAACATCCAGGTATCATTTTCCTTTGACATGATTCCATGCATGTATTCCAAGTTTTTAGTTCTTGCTGTGAGGTACAGCTGAGCTGGATGTTTCACTGACTGCAGGGATTCCCTTTGGAGCCCTGAGTGAGGAAAGGCAGCTCCTGGACCGTGGCCCATGCTGGAGTCTCTCTGGCTACTGGCATTTCCAGATGTGCAGAGGAGCCAAAGCGCTGCTGCTGCTGTGAGAGACTCGATGAGGGAAGGGCTCTTTTGAAGATAAATGTGTTCCATATGCAGCAGGGGGTTTGGAAGGGGACTGGCACCTCTAACAACAGCCAGAAGCAAGCAGACAGCGAGCAGAGCCCAGCCGTGCTCTGTGCCCCACAGGAGGTCACACACATTATGCTTTCTGCCAGGTGAGATTTCTGTGCACATTTCAAAGGTAGCCTGAAGAAAACGTGTTTTTCAGCAGGCAGGAGGTGAAGCTAAAAATGCAAAGCACAAAAACTGCACAGTCACTGGCAGAGGTCAGCATGCACTACCTGTTATCACGTTGTGCTTTCTAATGTGTCTCTGCTATTCCTGCAGCCTGTGCTGTGCTGGAGTGCAGAGATCTCGGTTGTGGCAGCTCCTTTCCTTGCAGTGCTGATGAAGTGTTCCAGGGCCTGACATGCAGCAGATTCCTGGGCCCTCAGTGTGACTGTGGAGGCTTTAGGAGCAGCTGCCTCACAGTGTTTTATTTTACCTTGCAAGTGCTTCAGTCAGGACACGTTATCCTGCAAAGCTCTTTGTCGTTCTAGCACTTCTGCTTTATCTGCACTCGTGCTCTTGTTGAATATATTTGTGTTGTCCAGGTGTTACTGGTGGCAATTCTGTGCTTTTCTGAAGCTGAAGGACACCACTTAGACCTGTAGATATATCCTGTTTTCTCCAATATATTTGTAATGATTCATTTTAAAAGATATCACACTTGTCTTAAAGATTATTGCAGAACTGTTCTGATGCTGGGTACAAAATTGGTGTAGAATACTCTTCTATGGCTCTGTGAGCCCTTCATATTACTTGAAAAAGATCGTGTTCTGTTTAAGGGAATTTGAAATTTTGTTGCCTGTTACCTTCCCAAGTATTTTTATATAATTGTTTTTCTTACAGAATAATTAAAAGAATATTTAAAAAAAAAAATCTTTTTTCTAGTCCAGGCACATTTGCAAGTCTTAATAGGAAATTGAATGACAAGAGCTGAGTAAAATCTAGAATCTTGGTTTAGCAGCTTTAATACTTCTCTGAAAAGAACTACACAGATAAAGAGCTCTCTGCACCTGTCAAAACCTCTGTTGTAGTCATCACCTTATTTATTTTACAGCATTATTCAAGTCCTTCAAATTCAAGTCTTCTGCACAGGAGAGCTGTATCTCATCTGCCATGAGCTGAGTAGGTGAGATACACTCATTTTCCTCTAAGGAGGTGTTTCAGAAGGAGAACTAATCAGTGGAGGAAGAGAACAATTTCCTAAGTTTTGATACTTTAGTTACACGACTGTCATCTTTCAAATTCAAGAGTTCCATCTAGAGGAATGCTATTTCATGAGCTTGGTTTTGCTGGACTCTTAAAGTGTGTCATGTTTTCTGGCTGAAAATGGATTAATTTAGCCTTCTTTCCCAGTCTTCTGTGTTGAATGCCTGTGAATTTCATAGTTTCTTCCTGACAGTTTCTGAAACAACACTTTAACATCAGTGCTTTCTGCTTACATTTAAAATATCATTTCCATGTTCCTGTTTATTGAGGTACTGAAGAGAGAGAGAAATTTCATTCATGTCTGACTGTCACTTATGAATTTGTAGCCCAGGAAGTTACAAGCCTCAGATTTTCCCATAAACAGATATAAAATATATACTTGAGCAAAAGAAATTTAGAGTAACCAAACAGGCTCTGGCAACACTGAAAGTATGTAATAATATAGAAACTGCTGAATGCAGATAGACCCACTGAGAACTAATACTTCTGCAAATAGATATAAATCTTTGTTCAGTTTGTTTCAGGAGTTACTCTTTTCAAGTATTTTTTCTTAACCTGTTGAGAAATCTGAAAAAAATCTGACTAAAATGTCAACAGAAACAATTTGCTGTTATCCTTTGGGGTTAGGAGTTAAATTCCTTTTTTTTTTTTTTTAAATCTACTGAACCTTTGGAGACTCTCCTGTGGCTCAGATACTCCAGTTTATCTTCTTTAATATTCTTTGTTTGTCAAACAGAGATTAAATACCTCGGTAATGTTTAATAATGTAGTCTCATATCTAAAACTATACTGGAATGATCTTTGTATTCAGATGTGTGGAATTTGTCTAAGACAGAAGCCAGTCAGAAAGAAAAGTTTCGGCTTTTAAAATCAAGTTAGCAAAAATGTGTCACAGTGCAATGGATGGGAACAAGCTGAAGAAATCCTCCTGTTTATGCTGTGCAACTTGAACTTGGCTGTTTTAGCTCAACTTGATGAAAGCAAAGCAAAATAAATGAAAACAACAACACTGGGAGCTTCCCTGTGGCTCTACTGCCAAATGAACCAGACCCATCCCTGTGCTGCAGGATCTCTGCTGGGGTGGCTGAGTTAGCAGAGCCTTGCTCTGAGCACCCTTTGAAGAAAAGCCTTTGAAGAAAAGCCCTTGAAAAGCAGTGGTACAGCTCACCCTGGCCATGCCTGGATGGCTCAGGGAAAGGGGATGAAGAGGACTCTGCAGCTGAGCTCTGTGCAAGGGCTGAATTTATAAAATGAGGCCTTCAGCAGCAACCCTGTGCTGGAAATGCCTGGAACAGCCCAAAGCAGAACTTTTGAGGCAATGCCCTAAGGGTTAACTGGGATGAATGATCAGGAGTGATCAGGGATTGCACTGCATCAGTGGGTAACTTTTTTTAAAAGTAGAGATTTCCCTTTGCTGACATGGTTCACGTAAAAACATAAATACCTTTGAACAGATAAGCAACATGAACTCAGTTGAGCACAGCAGGTAAAATGAATTTCTTCACTTAGTTATGGATTTTTTTCTCTCAAGCTCAAAGTAGCACAAATTATTTTTTACCTAATTACATGATTTTATCCAATTAATTAGAAACCAAATCTTACTTTTGATTTTCAACCTAAGGCTTATTTCAATTTTCATTATATACTGACAAAAAAAATAGAGCTTATTTACGTTGTCTTTATTTTCTTTTTCTGCCAACATTTTCTGAAATTTTTAGATGTTGTTATGAAGACAAATTAAAGTCAATTCCATAACCTCAGGCTTAAATTTGTTTGTACCTTTAATGAAGTCACATCATGTTATGCAATCACAAGTTATTTCATCTAATCTGACACCTGCCACCTTTTTCTGTCAGTGTTGACTTCAGAGTTTATTGTAGTTTTTTATAACTTTCTCCTTCTTTATTTCATAACTAGCTTTGCAATTGGATAATTTTAGGAATTCAGCAGATGCAAAATGTAAGTTTTCATGATTTTTATTACCTGTTACACTGCACTTACAGGATGACAACCACGTGGATGTTTCTGAACAAGTGCATGCTATGGTGAGACGTCTCTTCAGAAGGTAACTCTTGTTCTGCTTAAAAATGTGGATGATTTTAAAAAGCTGCCTAAGGACTGCTGAAGCCTTCTGCTCCTCAGTGTCCAGAACTGGGGTGGTGAAATTATTGTTCACTGCCCACAGAAGGACAAATAAATGGACATGTCCAAAACTATTCAGAAAGAAGTTGCTCACTGAAGAATGTCTATTTATTTGTGCATCTATTTGGTTTTACTCACTAAGCTTAATTTCATCTCACAGGTAATAACATTTGCACAGTGTAATTTCAGGAAAGACTGTGATCCATAAAGAAGTTCCCAAACAAGGTAATGGTAAAGATGATTTAATTGTAACAATTTATTGTTCTTCAAAATAATGAGACTGTTTAATAAAGATGTTTAATAAAAAGTATTAGAAATCCCAGAAGCAGGCAGTGCAAAGCCTGCAATGCCCTTAGCTTTACCCCAGGTCCATCATCTATCAGCTGAAGTTCCTAATTAGCTGTCACATGAAATGTCACTCCAGAGTGTGCATGTGATTTTTGCACAATGGCATTTTCCCCAAAACCTGCTGCCCACTGAACATCAAGTTGTGTCTACACTGAGAACTCCAACCCAGAGAAGGATTTAAACATACTTTAGGAATTAAATTAGGCCCAGTAAAGTGTTCCCTAGTTGGGACCCAGGAACTGATCTTTGACTCTCCCGTGCCTGGTAACTCATCCTATGGAAGCCAAATTTTTTAAGGCAGTAAAGACCTGATTGGTGCCAAGTGCAAACTGCCCTTGTCTGAACTGCAGAGAAACCTCAGGAAGGTGGACTGATTCTTCCATAAATAGAGAGTGGAAAATGGATTTTTTTTCCAGTGGGAAGTGTGTAATTTAATCAAGGTTGAAACATTGCATAGGAATGTGCTGTTTTCAGGATAATTTTATTTTTAAGAAAATAAAATCAGCAATTCAAGTATTTTCACTGCTGAGTCTTAGTCTCAATGCTTGAAGGGGAAGTTTTCTACATAAACAATCATACAGGATCAGGCTATAACTGGCATTTGAAAGAGAATGAATGGATGGATTAGTAGATGCTAACAAATATAATTTGTAAAGAATTCCCTTCCTGAGAAAGCATCAGAATTTAAATGGCTGCTTGAGTGTATTCATTGCCAGCATCTGCCAAGAATATTCATAAAAGGAGATAGGCTAGAAGTGAATTTCAGGATGATCTTTGTAGGCTGAGGCCTTCACTTTCCATTTGATGGATACAAGGGCAGAGCTAGGGGACGTTTATGGAAATTTGATTAATATAATCCCCCTGACATATATAATATATAATGTACCTCCAGCCATCAAAGTAGGATAGAATTAGAAACAGGACAGGTGATGTACTTTTACTCTTTTACTGAACTTCTCGTGGGGTTACACTGGGTCAGGAGATCACTTTTATACCTATTTCTCCCCCAGGTTCTTGGCAAAAAATATTTCATGTCTTCATTGTCAGCATGGCCAGTGAGAAAACTTCTGTTCAGTTTTGCCTATTTTGAATTATGAAGGCACAAAACTTTCAGCATGGAGAGTCACAAATTGCTGATTCTGTGTTCTGAAAGAGCAGCTCCTCTCAAAACCTTCAACTTTCAAATATCTTCCTCTGACTGGGATCTAACCACAGAGCTGTGCAGAGAGGAATGTGCTGAAGTGTTCTAACAAAATGAACTTTTAAACAAAAATTGTTCTGAAACTTTAAGAGGTAGCTCCTGTGACTGTATTATTATTTATTTACAGGTTGGATGACTCTTTATTTTTGCTTTAACATCGTGTGGCTAAACTTAACTGCAAAAGCAAAATGTTGATGAGTCAGGCAGCTCTAACAAGATGCTGCATGCAGGATGCTTCAAATATTGCCAAACATCTTCTGTAAGATCTATCTAATTAGAAGTTAGTTTCCTATTTAGCAGCAGACAACAGATGTCTCCAGAAGTAAAGTAGCTTTTCTTGTACCATCTTTATCTGCACAGGCTGGATCTGGATTCTGAGCACGTAAATGTATTTTCTGTAGCAGTAGTATAGATATACACATATATATCATGTATACTTGGGCAGGTTTCACTTCTTTTAATCAAATAAACTATGAACTTCTAGGTCTTTTCTTATTGTTTGGTTTCTCAAAATGAAAAATATAACAACAAGGGTAGTATTAGTAAGAATAAAGATCTTTATGCTAATGGTCCATATGGACTTTACAACATGGACCAAAACCCAACCATTTTCATTTTTTCTGCATTTGGCTTTGTTTCAGCTTCAGAAATTAGCTGGGGGATTACAGATAAACATACACCATGCAGAAAGCTGCATTCCACCAGCTGAACCTCAACTCAAATGACCCTGATGCTGAACAGCAGCATCCTTCAGAAGGAAGCACAGAGCAGGAGGAGGATGTGGACCAGCTGGGAACTCTGGAACTCTCAAGGGAAGGTCTCCACCTCCAGATTTGGAGCAGTGAGTGGTGCTTTCCTGCCCTCAGTGGAGGGAGTGGGGATGCTGTGATTACTCTGACATGTTCAATAGTGTAACAGCTGCAGTGGTCCTTTGTTTGACATCTTTGGTTATTCACTGCTGATTTTCAAAGGTGGGCTTTTCAATGTAGAACAGTTCCTCAAAAAATTAACCATTCCAAAGGATGTCAGGACATGTTGATACAGATCTTCAGCTCCTTGCCCTTGTGTTTGTACAAATGTGTTTGTACAGTGCAGGTCCCTCACTGCAACTGAAGTAGTAGAAAGTGATCCTTCTCCTCTTCTCAGTGCAAGATTCAAAGGGTAACGTGCAGCTTTATTTCTCTCCCAAAACATGGGGGAATTTTTTTTCTCCTTCGAGTAGTCATTTCTACTTTTCTAGTCATATTCTCTGAAGTATTTAAAAATTAATCCCAAGGATGTTCAAAGCTAACAACAGTGAGAAGGTGCAGAATGCTGCTAAAGCCTTAAATGCTCTACAGTAGGTCCTTTACTAATGAATTCCCGCAGCATCTCCAGAACTGCAGCTTGCACTGAGCATTTTTTTGTCTGGACCCGATCATAATCCATAAAAATAAACACAGAAATATTCAAAACAACTGGACCTGTGTCCTGTACAGGAGCAGCCAGCTGGTGGCTGGGCACCAGGATGAAAGCTGAGGATCCAGGGATTGATTTCAGGTCTGTGTGGGAATTGTTACAGGTTTTCTGTTTCCTAGTGCCTGAAGTGCTTTCTGATTATGCATGCACATGTCTGAGCAGAACGTGGACAGGCACCAGCCCCTCCAGCATTTCTGTTCTGTGTAAAAAGCCCCAGGCCTGGCAGGCTGAGCAGCGTGGTGGTGGCTGTGGATCAGCAGAGAATGGGGATTACAGGGCTCATATCCTGGCTGTTAAATCAGTAGCACCTTTGTGGTAACCCCAGACATGGCTAATTACTGCAGGGCAAATCCTTTTTCCTCTGTTTCACTTCCCCTTTTTAATCACCTCGTATTTTTTATTGTGGTCTCTGGAGGACAGGGAGAGCAAATGTTTCTTAACAGTGTGGACAAGAGTTTAGCATGACTTGAGTTGTTGCAAAACCTGGAGTGACTTGGTAGGTCTTCCCAAGAGACAATCACTGCCACTTAAGGCAAGGCAGCACTGATCTGTATCCTCTATAAATCCTACTCTGCCACACTTCTTAGATATTTTAAATGTACCTCAGAGATGCTCAAACAGTGTATTAGCACTGTGCTTTCCTTGTGTACATCAATATGTAAGCGACTGAGGAAGTTCCTGAGTTACCATGGAGCTGAACTGCACAGATCTTGGGAGACAGTGAAAACCAATAAAGCAGAATGAGAGAATAACTTCCTGGGAACTGGATTTCCAATGAGCAAATAACTGAACGCTGCATCAAATATACTTTTACTCCTTTCTCAAGAAACACCAGACGTGGATGAACTTTGCCAGTCAGATTCCTTTGTCAGGCACATCCGTGATGTAAAGTGNTTTTTTTTTTTTTCCAGACAAAATGCAGCCTAGGATTTCCCCTGAGATGAATTTCTGATGCCTCAGTGTCTCTGTTGGACTCTGCTAGAACCTCTTTACTTGAACACATGCAATTTCTTTCTCCTTTAATCCTGGCAAACATTTCCCCCAGCACCCCCATCAGGGGCACTGCTCTTTCCAAACAAAGTTTGAGCACCCACGCTCCTCTTGGGCAGCTGCAAGTGCAGGAGAAAGGGAAGAGTGTTCCCTCCTGAGCAATTCAGGGAATGCAAGCAGCCTTAGGAAAGGGTGGGATTTGTTTTGCTGAGTGTGGATGCTTTTATGTGAGCAAGAGGTCCATGTCACTGGGGAGAAACACCTGCATTTAAGCTTCTATTTTTGCCTGAGATGGACAGCAGCAGAGACCCCCCTCACTGTATTGATCACCTTGCCATTGATTATCAGACCTTCAGATCCCACTTCTGCTCTCCCCCTGCAGCTCCTAGACTGCCTGTCTGGTTGCACTGAGTATTTTATTCTGGATATTCACGTGGCCATGGGCTTGTTACTGATTGACAGTATCCCCTCTTGCCACAATCACCTCTTCTCATTAAACCATTTAATTCTGCTCCTTAAATTCTGAATCTGGGGAGGGAAGATAAAACTTGAAGGATGGGAGTGGGGACTTGAAGATCCCTGGAGACAAGAATGTTTTATTCTCTCTTCACAGAAGTAAAATGTAGAAAAGCTGTTATTCTTCTGTTTCTTCTGGGCATTTCATATATGACTGGGTGGATTAATTTGTTTTCCAACCCAAGCAGCTTTGTTATCCAATTTAGCATAAATTCCTATGTGTATTGGGAGAAAACAGCTATACTCCAATGGATTTGGTCAAAATGCCTCAGAAAACCTATAAGTAAATTCCATAGAAATATCGAAAATTTTAATAAGGCTAGAAAAGACTTAATAATCACAAGTAAATATTATGAATGCTTGTCAGTCATATATTCCCAGAGAATTAACTAGATAATGAGATTTCAACTTTTTTTTCTTATGAACAATAGAACAATCTGAAATATTGAAATATTCCTACCCCAGAAGACCTAACACTAAGTTTCTGGTTAAATTACTGTCTGTGTTGGACTTCTTCATCACATACAAGGAACAACCAAAACTCCACAAGAAAGCTGTATGAAAATCCCTGCAAATCAACTGATTCTACCTTGGTATGTTTTGTTACCCTGGCAATCACAGGGAATGTTTGAAAGTGGAACAGATTTAATTTAAATTTTTTTTTCCACAAGAACAGGACAGAAAGGAAACTATTCGGAAGAAAACAAACAAGAAAAACATGTGCACCTCAAGGAAGATTTTTTTCAGGGGTCTGCACGAGAAACCTGCTCCTGAAAGTTGGATATCTCAGAGCAAGAAAAGGGAAAAAACACCCAGGTAAAGGCTACAGGCACTTTATGACTTCTGATGCACTGGCTCATCTGAAAAACCCATGGAGGCTGTTTAGCTATCTCGGGAAGCATCTCACCCTCATTACTCTGGAAAGTGATCCTTCTAGGCTCCCTTAAACCAGGGAACTGGGGGATTATGTCCAGGGCAGTGGGGAAGTTCTGCTCATCTGCAGCTGGCAGGACCCTGCCATGAGGAGGGGGAGGAACACGATGCCATTTCTGAACTTCATAAATCTTCCCCATAACCTATCATGAAAATTGGTGGCTCGTGGGGGATATCAGTTAATTTAGCTAGAGTTCAGCTGGGTTTGTTTTTCCTAGAGAAGGATTTTTACAGCATCCATTAGGGATATTTTAAGTTATTTTCAGCAAAGGAGATCACGGAGGTTCCCGTTCCCTTCTGGAGAGCCAGCAAAACAAACAAACAGCAAAATTCACTTCGCCTCAAACAATTTGCAAACTATAAACAAATGCAGAAATCAGCAAACAGATTCAGCAAACAGGCTGGGGAGGCATAAAGTAACAGCCAGACAGTTATGGCCAGCATGAGATTATTATGATCAACAATCTAAATTATTATTGTATATCCCTAAGTAGCCTATTCTGGCAGCACCATAATGTATGTAACACACTGTACCTTCTGCTGCTCCATATCTTCATAATTGGTTGCCAGTAATTTCTGTTTTCATCAAAGTATTTGGTGCATTTTTGATTGTTTCTTCTGCTGAATGCATGCAACACATAAAATTTACATTCACAGCACTTTAAGTTATCTGGCTCCTGCAGAATTTTTTAATTCCAGCAGTTGAAAAATAATCTTGGTTTAAGTTTAAAATAAGATACAATTAAAATAATTCAGTTGGCCATCAAAAAGCTTGACTTCAAAGGAATTAAAACCCTCTCTAAGATATATTGTCACCTCACAGTCCATTTGCTATAATTTGAGCACTTTTATCAACGGAGAATCTTACCAAAGGCTTCACGGACATGAGAGATGATTAAAAATAGAAGATCAAAGCATGCAAACAAATCCTGTTAACATACTGTAGTGAACAGGGATTGTTTTATAACTAAATATGAGCCAACTCAAACAAATATTTGGAGACACTGAAAACGGATCCCATTGTAGTTTTTGGCAGGGTGTGCTTTATGTATTATGAAGACATTTTTGTGCTGTTGCCACTGCTCTGACCAGAAGCCACATATGTAGACCATCATTGCACCTCCCTTCTCTCCCACCAGAATTTTCCTTCCTCAGTGCTCTGCTTCAAGACAATCAGGAGCTAAATTGAATAAAGAAGCATCAAGCTTCTTTGAAAATATTACATTAAACTGCTCAGCTCAGCATTAACACGGAGTGTCTGCTGAGAAGAGGGACAACTTGACCATGTCCATATTCCACAGTGGAGCACCAGTCATCTGAGGGGTTCAACAAAGTTTCTCATGCCTTCCAGAATAGGTTCAAGAAGCAGAATTTGCATGATGGGGTTTTGTAAATCCTTTTTCCACTAATGGTACTACTATTAAAACAAACATTTTGAGGTAGCATGTGAAGGCTGTGACTAATTTGCCTTTGCCCATGGTTAAGCAATACAAACTGCTTCCCTGGACTCAAAATAATAGACTGAAATATTCCCATTTCCTGCAGATGAGTGAAAATAAACAGATCCAATCTGAGTTGAAAGAATGTAAGTAGAACAAGCCTTCATTTGTAGGGGAAAATAAACTTTGCTGATCCCGTAGGCCTGGAACTATAAACAGCATCCTTTTTCTCCCAGGGCAGTGTATAATGTGAGTGCATGGTTTGAACATCCTTAAAATAAACAGCTAATCACCCTTTCTGGCCTAATTAGGTTATGTTCTGGCCTCTGGCTCTAGGTCTCATGTGAAGTGGCATTGAGGGAAGCCCTGCTCTTCTCCCAAGAAAGAGAGCCTGTCCAGCTCTCTCTTTGTTAGTTAACATTCGCTCCTTGAGGATATCCAGCTCGGGGATCTTCCTTGAAAGCTCAGGAGATCCAAGGGGAAGAATATTCTCATCACTTTCCATCAAGAGCAAGGGCAACCTTTTCTTCCAGTCTCTGCTCATTGCACAGTTGCAATGGGAGGATGAGCAAATAATATTTTTTATTCTTTTAAATTGTTTTTTTCTGGATTTGGACTGTCTGCCTGTGTATCAGCAAGTTGCAACTGATGACATTTTATGTATGGACATTTAATTCACTCTTTGCAGAATGGTGATTTGTCCTCACTACAGCTGTGAGTGTCCTCTGCAAATGGAAATTACCAATCCATAAGGATTCCATAGGGCCACTGTAATTATTACTGCAGTATTGCAGACAAGGGACTGGAGCACAGATGTGTTGTAAGGCCTGCCCACGCTGACACTTTTCAAGGAAAGACCCAAGAGCTCAGAATTTGCTGACTGAAGCTCACAGACTGGATCCTGCCATGCTGAGTCCTTAATGGGGCTGCAAGTGCTGGTGACTTCAGGTGCTGCCTGTGATTAGCTGCAAGCAATTAATACTGGGAGAAATCAGTAGCAAAGGCCAAGTGAACTTTTAGGCTCTGGTTTATCAAGGCTTTCTGGGCTGCAGCATAGAGCCTGTAAGAGGAGAAAGATCTGACCAGATTCAGAACATCTTCACATTTGCACTTTTCTAGATTTCTCTGAGCATATGCTTAGATCTTGAAATATGTTCCCATTTTTCATTGTTCTTTTAAAATAGTTGTTCTTCTGTTTCAAGACCAGACCACTGTACCTTTAATCCCTCTTTCAAAGTTCCTTTTCATCTTCAGAACAGCTAAAGGTGCTCTGAGGACTGTTTAACTGTAATTCTCAAGGTGTTAATTTCCTCTCTTCTCCTTTCTGATGAGACTTGCAGTGCTGCTGAGGATGCCAGCAGGGCCCATCTTTCCCAAGCTGTCCATAGGTCAGTACCAGCCTGGCCAGGGCCAGTTTCCCCTCTTGGCCCCTCTTCAATGTCCAGGGAGTGCAGAGGCAGTTACTGCATCCAGGGTTGGTTCTAAAGGCACAGACCCATTTTCAGTGCCCTTTCTCCAAATTGAGAAGTGCTTAGCAAAAACTGCTCTTTTTAGCCAGCCTCTCAGATTGTCTTAGTTTGGAAAGACAGGTGTCTGCCAGGGAAAACTGGAGTTTCCCTTGGAATGGAGAATGTGAACGCACCTCCCTCCTAAATTATTATAATTTTGCAATTAGGGTTTTTTCAGGCAAAGATTTAGGAATAGAAATATCAGTTCTTTACTAGGAATATTAAAAATACAAACGAAGTAGTACAAAAAACAAACAAACAGACAAAAATCCTAGAAAACCCTGACAGAGTCAGGAATATGACCTGACACCCTACTGGCCAGGGTGTTGGAAGCAGTCCAAATCCTCCTGGAGAAACAGATGTGATTCTGTGGAGTAGGAATGATCCTGTAGAAAGTGTCCAGTGATGGTGAGATGGATCTGGTTTTCCTCTGGGAAATCAGTGGAAAACCAGAATACCTGGTATTCCTGGGTCTCAGTTTTCATCTGGATAGGAATGGTTGGCTCCTCCCCACTGGGTGGAGCATCTCACCATGTGATCATGTAATGTGTCATGGCACTGGTGAGCCTCAATGGCCCATTAACAGAAGATATCCCCTGGAGGGTGGACAGTGGTGACAGAGATCAGAAACACTGCCCCACCAGGTTTTAACATCTGATCTGCTATCAGAAGGGATCCACCCTCCTCCCCCCTGGAGTTACAAGAGATAGAGAAAAAAGAAACCATTCCCCAACTGCTGTCTACAGATGAAATAGAATACACAATTTTTTTGTTACATAACTGCAAGACACAGATCTGTATCCTCTCACTTTTTCCTGCCTGTGACTTCCTTTTAGGAAGTGCAAACCAAGGAAGATGAAAACAGCTGAGCAAAGGCATTTCTGAGCCACAGGCACTGAATCTTCTAGGACTGTCAGGTGAGACACTGATGCTGTCCTGGCTGCTGCCTACAAGCAGCCAAACCATCCCTTCCCCCCTCCTAAAATGCATTTCCCTATTTTAACCAAGGAGCTGTGCCTCTACCTGCAGCTGGGACCTGCTGCAGGACACTGTTTGTGTCTGAGGCAGTGCTGGGAAGGGAGATGAGGCTGTGAGAAGCCCATGGGGAGGACTCTGGTGGGAGGGGACACGTGTGCTCAGTGCAGGAGGGACGAGGATGCAGCAGCACCGAGAGTGTTCACAGTTTAATAAAGATATTTCACACTGTCACAGCATCTTCACAGGAGCTCAGCTCCCAGTTTGGGTATCTGAGCAAGTGACAGACTGCACGGAGGGGCTGTGACAGGGAGGCCTCTCCCCTCAAGCCACACTCTCAAAAATCTCGATGACGGATGCAAATCACTTAGAGCCAAATTAAGAAAAGTATATTTAGGCACCTAGAGCAGTAAAGAGGCACTTAATAGGATTTTCAAAAGTGTATAAGCAGATTAAGCATCCAGCTCCTGTTGAAATCAATGCGCATGGAGTCTTAAAAAAAAAAGGAAAAAAAAAATTATATTTTGAGGTATCTCAGCACTGTTAGAGCCTGGGTGCATTGCAGGGGGTGGTGAGTGGGCTCAGAGATAAGCCTTACAGGGTTATCAGGACTCTCAAGTTGTACCAAGTCCTCAAAACCACGGGAGCAAGTTCTTAAAATCCCACAAAGGCTGAATTACACAGGCCTGTGGGAATAAAAGAGCAAGGCCTGGAGGGAGAGGTAATGATCTTTGTGTGGCTGCCAGAGAAGGAGCAGGACTTCTGCAGAGACAGAGGCAGAAAGTAACACAAACCTGAGGAGACAGAGCAGTCAGTGGATCTTTGCTCAAGAAAAGGCCTTGCAACAGCTTTTTTTGGCTAAGAATTGGCCAAGAGGGGCTAGGTGAAGAACATGCTGGTTGTTTGATTTTGACAGAGAAGCAGCACTTTTGCAGTCCTCGTAAATAAATGTATTTGACCCAAAGAAACATCTTCTGTAGTCAGTTCCTCCCTTGGGTAGAAAGTACTTGTCAGGACCTGGATTTTGCCTCGTCCTGTGATTTATACATGGAGTATAATACTGTAAAGTCAGTTCCCTGCCTTCTCTGAAATGCAGCTCCAAGTCTGTCGAGCTGAAATCAGCCCTTTTTTGCTTTACTGAGCAGGAGTGATGACACACACGTTAAGGACTGCGGGGCGCTGTGGTAACTGGGGCCAATTAGCTGCTACCCGAGGGCAGGAGCTCCCAGATGTGGGATATCAGACAACTGCAAACCTACAGGACTGCTAACAGATCACTCATTATTCTCCTCCAGAGGCTTTTAATTGGGGGATTAACACAGGGTATTTTTAGCGAGTGTCCTCAGAACATTTATCTTCTTCTGTGGCATGTCAGTCCCTCAGGGAGCACTATTTGGGAAGCAACCATTGCCAGAGGTGACAGGGAGGAGTTATCTGCTCTGAAATCCCTGTTGACATGAGTGGCTGATGCAGACAGTAGGCAAAAGATAGGCTTGCCATGGCTGCATCCCCAAACACATGAATAACCCTGAATAAAAGCAGCAATCTCAGGTACCTCATGGGCTGCTGACTCCAGCCTCACGCCAGTGGCTTCTAAACTGAAATTGGTGACTTCTGCTGCAAAGAAGAGTAAAGGGGATGAAAAGCTGGAGAATTCAGAATGGTCATGAGTGTGAAACATTCTAGAAGAGACAGGTGAGAGAAGGAGATGAGATATGGGTCAGCAGACAAGATTCACCTGGGAGAGTCTGAGTTGTGGCCAAAAAACCTGAAGGTAGGGGAAGAAGACTTCTCTGTGTTACACCTTATCTGACCAGCACCATTCAAAACCATTAGGGAGAAGTTGCTAGATGATGCTGGGAAAAAGGAATTTCTCAGGATTTTTTTCTGCTCTCCTTTTGGCCTTCTAGCCCATTTCCTGTAAAAGTTAGACCCTTCTAACCTGACTGTAGGAGTGAAATATCTGATGCACTGTTGTTCTTTGCCCACCTGGAAAGAAAGCAGGAAGGAACCTTAGTAGGCTCTGCATGCCTATATTTACTTTTAACACATTCTCTGGGGTTTAAGTGCTGAATTATTAGTGTTATGCTAATAAAATCCATTTAAGCTCAAGGAACAGCCTTTCATTTAAAGATAAGTGATTCTGGCAATTTGCCAGCAGGCCAGCAGGATATTAATCAGACAATACCTAGGGACCAACACAACTATATTGCTTTTAATCTTTTGACCAGCAAGGAAAACAGGAAGAAATCCATTTCCCTCCTTTCTTTGCTCAATGGGATAACCAGCTGGTGGAACTCAGCTCAGTTTGGGAGTAAATATTTGGGTTTTGGCTGGGTAAATGGGAGATCAGTGCTACCTTCCTGCAGCCAGGTGCCTTTCATGGTCACAGTGGGGCCCAGCAGGGTTTTGGCTCCCGGAGTCACACATTAATAACAGAATGTCACCTTGCATTGGAAAAGTCCAGAGCTTTGCTCACATGTGCCTGGAAAGAAAAAGTGTGTTTGACTGTGCCAGACATTCATTTAAGATGATTGTGGGGGGTGTTCAGCGCTGGATTTTCAGCCTCTACAGTGACTGAGGGAGTGCAGAGCCAGGGAGGAGAGGAGGAGGCTTCCAAAGCAGGGAGCAGGCAGTGGCAGAGGATTTGGCACTGCAAGGTGAGGGGTACATTGTGTTTGTCTCCAGATAAAAACTGTCTTGGGTTATGTAACAAAAAAAAAAAAAAAAAAAAAAAAAAAAAAAAATGAGTTTGTTTGTTTCT
>VXBR01006361.1:301712-318791 GCA_013400215.1 Cisticola juncidis | reverse complement strand
TTTTTTGGTACTTCTGCATTTGTCTTTTTTTATATTCCTAGTAAAAAACTGTTATTCCTATTCCCATATTTTTGCCTGAAAGCTCCTAATTGCAAAATTTAATATTTTGGAGGGGTAATAATTTGGAGGGAGGGGATTTTTTTACATTCTCCATTCCAAGGGAAACTCCAGCTTTCCCTGGCAGACACCTGTCTTTCCAAACCAAGACAACAACAAATGGAGTAGAGCAAGAAATGCATCATATTTTACTGTCCTCACACAACTGCCCTTTAAAAATGGTGGAGATGTCCTCCCTGAACCTGCAGCCAGTCCTCTGGTGTGTGTGTCCAGTGTGGAAATCTTTGGGGATTCTTGGGTGAGGTTTAGGCCTGAGCTGGTCTTGCCTTGTTTCTGTGTTCTCAGACAAAGAACAAAAATTAATCACCCAGATCTTTAAGACAGAGTCTTTATTTTTTACACAGGTCTTTCAGATCAGCATCAGAAGACTGAAGAGTGAAAGCATTTTAACATCCTGGGGCACTCTCATGGAGATGAGTGGATCTGTTCTTCTGCCCGAGAGCCTCCTCTGAGAGTCCTGGTGGGGAGAATCCATCCCAGGGATGCTCCTTCATTTCCCACAGGGACATAGCCCATCAAATCCAAAAATGGGGCCAGGATCCAGAGCAAACTACTCCTCCTGAAGCACTGAAAAAAGAGCAAACCGTCTAAAAAGAAAAGGAATAGTTTAATTTCCTTTCCACATGGTGGATTAAGAAGCTTCTACCTGGGGAAGAAAGGAAAAGTGGTATTTTTTGTTAGCTTCATTCAGAGAGGAAAAAAAAAAATCTTTGAGGAATTTTCTGGCACATGGCTCCTGTTAGGTGTCAGCCAGCTGAGCTGTTTTCAGGAGCACTGGAATGTAATTTCAGCAATAATTGATCAACAGAAACAAAGGCAGTGAGGGTATTCTGTTGCACAGAAGTCCTGGGTGAAAATCTGTACATTGTGTCTAGGAACACAGATTTAACAAATGTGAATCTGGAGAGCTGAATTCCTGGAATCTGGAGAGCTGAATTCCTGGAATTTGGCTCTGCCCTGAACAATGGAAAACTGGAGCCATTGCTGGATGGGGGATGGTGCTTTTCAACTCCAATTTCAGTCAATTGACTCAAACTCATCTGTAAAACTTTGGCACTGCTAAGGAAAAAAAAATAATTTCCTGTGATTTTTAATTTATTGCTCAAAATGCCTAAGTCCTAAATTAGACACAAAGCTTTTGATGTAAGCCTGCATAATCCTTTTATTATAGAATCATTTTGTTATATAGTATTTTGACCTCTCTGTGAGTGTGTGAATTTGTTGTCTAAAATGCATTGCTTAATATTGATTTTTGCCTGTTTTAGACAAATCTGTTAAAAATTTTGAGATGAAATTGTGCAAAATAAAACAACTTACTCTTTAGACTCGAGAAACTAAGGAGAACTTGAGTTCTCCACAGTTTCAGAGTGCTTTTGAAAGGACTGAAATTGTTCAGTGTCATGCTAAAATGGTGTGATTTTTTAAAGGGCTGGTTAGATTATTTTCATGGGAAGTCCCTAACACAGAGCTATATCTGCAAAGGAACACAAAAAAGTGCCCTCAGTCGTACTGAGATGATGGAATCATGCTGCTCTCAGTGAGCTGAGCTCTCCAGGCTCCTGAGGAGATTCCTGTTGCCTTTCAGTCTTTGGACCAGTCCATATATGAAAGAATTACCTATTACTGCCTCTGGTAGGAAATGCATTGAGAACTCTGTGTGAGGGAACTTGGAGCCATTCTGTTTGTACTCATGGCTATGCAGTTCTGGGAAGAGAAGTTCCTGTTCTGTGCTGTTTTCTAAGAGAAAAAATCATTAAAAGTTCTGGCTCTCCATGCAATTTGCTTATATAGTAATTTTCTTCTCCTGAATGAAACCAGGAAAGAGTTTTCTGTTACACATTGGGGAAGTTAAGTGATGTGCAGAGCAGATATGTCAAATAACAGAGTTCTAGAGTGTAGAAACCAAGTCAACATTAATAAAAGTTTGCTGTCTTTCTAAAATGATCTCATACATTAGTGTGTCAAATGCTCTGAGACTTGTAATGCAAGAAGATGGGACGAATCCAAAGCAATGGAATGAAACTAATTAAAATGTCAGTTTGTTTGGGTTGTTTGAAACAGACATTTATGCAAGATAGTGAGATCTTCATTAGAGGGCTACAAACTTATCTTTTTAATAAGAAATAACCTTAATATTTTTTTACATCAAGTCTGGCCTCTGCTGCCTCCAAATTTGGATTGATATATCAAAGTACATATTACCTTTAATGTTCCTGTCAAACCTGAGCTGTGATGCATGGAGTTATTCCCTACTTGGAGGGATGATTCTGTGAAAGTTAGCTAATAAAAACGTGACACAGCCAGTGACTGATGTCTGTTCTCTCAGGGTGTGTTGGCGTGGGACAAACACTGCATGCACATTCTCCTCTTGACACTGAAAAATGAGACACATCTAGCAAAAACCATAATATATGCTCTAATGGTCTGGCAGTGACCTTCTCCTTGTCTTTCTGCCTCCTCACGCACCTTTCTCACCTCTTGACTCTTTCCCTCCCTTCCCTTGGGGGCTCTGAGCCTCCAGTTTATCCTGCTGGTCTCTGCTGCCTCTGAATGCCTGTGCACAGGTCCTGGCAGGTCTGGGCTTCCTCTATGGGAGATCCCAGGCTGCTCTTTGCCAGCTTGGACCATGAGCAGACAAAGAAAAAAGCTTTTCCTGGTAAAATAAAGACATGCTTAAAAAATGAAAACAAACGTGAGCAGCAAATCCAAATCCCAGTTCTAGCAACCTGGTAATCTGCCGGTGCCAGGCGTCAGCCCACTATTAGTCTTTTTCTGGATAGAGATGACAGAGCTCTGTTGACAAGCTGTGGGACTTATTTTGGGAGCTGGCACCTGGCTGCTGGCACGTCCCCCCACGACTGTGTCACACTCCTCAGAGCTGCCTTTGGCTCTTTGGGGGCTGGAGCTGCAGTGGGCTGGCACTGCCACCCTGCCCGGGTGGGAACCTCGCTCTTTGTCCCCTCAGTGACACATCCCTGCTGTCCCCAGGGCTGGCAGGAGGGGTGTCCCTCACACACACAGGGCAGGAGGCTTCTCACCTTCCCCAGAGGGGCTGGAAGGTGCCTTGGCCTCTCTCTCCTCCTGCATCCCTCTGCTCCCATCCCCTGAGCAGCTCAGTGCCCCTGGGTGTGTGTGCTTCTCCTGCATCCCCTCCTGCAAAAGGCCACTGCATCTGATCTGGGGCCTCCCTGCTCCCACTGCAAGAAAATATTTAGCATTTTAATATCTTTTTCACATTTTTAGAAGCAATTTATGTATGAACATACACAGTGCTTAGTAATCGTTTCTCAGATGAATGTGGAATTTTTCTAAAATTAAACTATCATTCTTTTCTCTTCACACTTGGCTGTCATATCTTTCTTAATGCAAATCAGTCATTGACTAGAGACACCTACTGTAAGAAGCTATTTTAGCTGTCTGATCGGTTATAAATTGATTTTAGGAGTGAAGACCATTATGGGGAGATAAGCTGGGATTGGTAGGGAATGGAAAAAAATAATTCAAAGGGGAAGTTTTTATTTGAATGTGACTGTTTACCTCTGTGTCAGAGCAAAGGCTGTAATCCAGGGGTCCTATCTCTCTTTCCTCCTGCTTTAACTCTTAAACCATAAATCCTTCACCTGCCTTGGCCCTACACAATGCAAACCTCTTGAGAACCAGAGACAGCTGCCCCAAGGAAAAAATATTTCGCCTTTCAGTCTCCATTTGATACAGAGAACATTATCTCTGAGGGAGCCAGGCTACTCTTCTGCTCTGAAGCAAGTCCCTTAGCACAGGAATGAAAAGGAATCCATTGTGGTTAGTTTCAGAGAGAAACTCTCTTCCCTGCAGTATTTCCTCCTGCTATGCTTCAAGTGCTCTTCAGAGGGAATATTCACATTTTCCAGGCAAAGAAAATGGCTTTGCTATCACAGTAGTGGTCTGCACAAAGTGAGAGCAAAGCAAGGGAAGTTCACTGGATGCAACCTGGGAAGCTGGGAAAAATGAGAACTGTTTTCTGGTTTTCTTTTTTTTGCTCTTTATTCTTCAGGGCCACCTCTGATGTTGTCTTCTGGGGCTTGAACAAGGAGCTTAATTTTTAAGGCATGACTTTTCTCTTTGCATTTTTTCTGTTACTTGCACTGCCGATTCTTTGTATGTAATTAAAAGTGTGCGAACAGTGGCTGAGTTTTTAAATGAATTCAGTTTAGGGGAACATGCTCACTAACTTCAAGGTTTGCATGCTGTGTCTATAGAAACAATTTTTATCCTGGCAGGAGTTTTGGAAGTCAGTTTTGAAACCACAGAGAACAAACATTGAAAGAACAACTTCTACTACCTACAAGTACTTCTGTGCTTTCCAGGTTTCTTAAAAAATTTCTTTTTTTCTCCTGACAAATTACTGTGCAACACTATTCAGATTTTGCTTGCTTATGATCACCTTGTCAAAGCTTCTGAACAGTGTTAGTCAAATGTATTTGAATAAAAAAATGCATGTAACAGTTGCAGCAGGTTTATAGACATTCATAGAGCAGAACAACAACCTAATAAATCACATCAATTACAAATTGCCTTTTCCTTGCACAGCTCTATTGTCCCCTGAACACTTGTAATTGAGAGCTCAAAGGTGAGCATCTTACTTTTGTAAGTTTTAAGGAAGGATGTTTTTTTTAATGCCTAGGCTTGTGGTTTCTCACATGTGTACAGGATTTTCTAACACGCTCCAAATTCAGGGCAGTTAAAATCCTCCTCTACTCCTGAGCTAGAAATAAGAGTCCTGGATCAGACTGCAGTTCTGGAGTGAGGCCAATTGCTAAAGAAATCTTCTGCCCCTCACCTTCCATGCACTAAAGGATGCCCCTTGCTGGCTTCCCAGGAAGCTCCCTGGGAGCCCAGAGCTGCAGATGCAGCAGTGGGAAGGTGTGATGCCTTTGGAAGGATGTGTGGCATTGCCTGGAGCCACCCCGTCCCACCACCCTGGAAAGGGAAAGCACTTCCCAGTTCCTTCTGACAGCTCCTCACATCAGCTGAGCTCAAAGCCTTCTGCCATCTGTTTGCATCTTAGCTGCAACCTATCAGAGGCTGTTTTATTAAGAATTCAGCACTGGTGCCTTTGCTAAAAGTGAGTGCAAGCACAGGGCTCTGCTCTCATGGCACAGGAGCAGCTGCAGCAGGGCTGTGTCCCCTCTGTCCTGTTTTGTACCAAAAACCTGTGGGCTGAGGAGGGCTGGCCCTGCTGGTCCCCTGGATCAGATGTGCCACTGCAGCCAGAGATGGAAGGACAGCCTCAGTTCATCCTGTGGGGCAGGAGCTGAGACTCCACTGCAACCTGCACCCTTGGGACACAGCAGGGTGCAGATTTCCACCAGACTGTCTGACAGGCAAGTTTTGCCTGTCCATGGGTGCCCTGTGGGCAGGGGCTGCCTGTTGGCAGTGAAATTCTGCACAGCCCCTGAGCTCCCACGCCTGTCCCCCACTGCAGGGCTGCTCTTGCGTGGTCATCTCTGCCTCAGGACCGTGCTCCTGTCTTGGAGAGCAGGAATTGCACAGGCAGAGACTGCTCCTTGTGACCTGGAGCTGGGACAGCCCCATCTGTGGAGCTCTGCCAGGCCAGCTGTGCAGCCTGCTGTGCCCAGCTCAGGGGTGACATGGTTGGGAACAGGGGATGTCACTCCTCGGGTCACACACGGCACCGCTCTGTGCTCTGCCCCACCTCTGCCTCTCTGCCATTGATCTGCTCTTGGCTGACCTTTTGGAGGCCAGGACATTCATGTGATTGCAGGGATGAGCCTGCAGCTCCACTCTGGTTGCTGCAGCCAGACACACTCATAAACAGGCACTCACTGGTCCCTCTGTAGCTTGTGCAGACCTCTCGCTGTGTCAGGATCTGAGTGCCAGACCTCTGGTGTCCCTCTGGTATCCAGCAGCCCTGTAGCCAGCTCCCACACCCTCATCCTGCATGGACACTCCCAGGAGGGATGTTCCCTAGGGAAAAGCACACAAACACACACTGGTTTCTCCAGATACTGGTGCCCAGCCACAAGGGCCCTCTGCTACATGGCTTGACTCCAGCTGCTGCACACAATCACACTCACACTCACACTCACACATACACACACGGAACATGGTCCCTCACCCAGGAAATGTAATTTAACAAGAAATTCAAGGCCTGACCAAACAAGCATAATGACCAGCAGCCTGTTCACATGCAACTGGCTCTTTTTATCTACTTATCTCTGTATTTTCCATGCTTGTTCCTCTGCAAGCAGCCTTCACCCTCCTGTTCTTGCCTTTGGTCTTTACCCTTAACACCCCCTAAGTCTTGCACATTCCCACTGATTCCTTTAAGACATCCTGCAGTACATTTTACACCATTTCCTACATGCCCATCTCACACTAAGTCCTGAACACCTGGAAGCAACAACCCTGCTCAGTCTGCAAGGCTGCCTGGTGACAGCAGCTCCTGCAGACCTGTCCAACACCCAAACCATGGTCAGGCTGTCAGGTGCTGAGGCCCTGGGAGTACCCAGGACCAGGTACTGTGGGGTTTCCTCTGCTTGGTACTGTGCTCTGCCCATCTCCAGGCCTTCCTGCTTGTGGTGATTGGCTCTTCATCACATCAACTAACAGTTCCCACCATTTAAGTGTGGATGGCTCTCAGAAGAGTTATCCCTGAATTTACACCACTGTCGGCATATCTCAAGTGTGATCTTCAGAAACTGTGTGACTCCTGAGTCTTCTGTGCGCATTTGATAGACTCCAGCCTCCTCAGCCACTACAGTTTTTACAGTAACATGTGGAAAAAGTCATCTCCTAAAGCACATTTACTGCTGCTCTTTAGGAAGTCACATTATGAGGTCAGTGAGGAATGTGAACAGCATTTAAACACTAAACAGGCTGGGCCATCGTGTGCCTCATTCAGCAACGGGAGAGGAAGGCAACTTCTAACATCAACTTCTCAATAAGGCACAGTGCTCATGCTTTCCTCTGTGCCAGAGCAGTGTGTGGGAGAATTCCAGGAGGTGACTGGGAGAATACCTGATACTGTGCAAGGGGATTTGTTTTTCTGTTGCTCTTTGAAAGACTATATCCAGAAAATTTAAGACTCTGTGAAGAAAACTTGCAATTTATTGCTGTAAGACATAAAGAGGGGACACTAAATGTCAGAGACAACCAGCAGGGTTAGGGATGGGATGGGTCCTCTCAGGTTACAGACCAGCAGAGCACACCAGGGATGTAGTGCATGCACGAGAGGACGTGGCAAAGACATTAATTTATTGTCTTACTAAAAGCAAACCAGCAATAAAAAACAATTTTACAGACCACCTGCTCTCTGCCATCTCCTCTGGAATAGGCAGGGATGTTAAGTACCAACATCTCTGAACATACTGAGTCTGCCAATATAAATATTTTTGATTAAACTCTGGGCAAAGGCCATGTGCATAACACCACAGGATACACAGAAACATTACTGGGGTGGTGACTTCAAAACTGTTTGCAATCTTCTGTTTACTACTGGCAAATATTTCCAGGAGACAAGTTCATGAGGATTAGGTGTAGAATTTGGCATTGAGGCTTGAGGCTTTATCCAGCAGCTGCTGAAGGGATGGCATAATACCTGTGCTGCCTGGCTTAACACAGTTAGAGATGAAGCACTTCTTTAGATTAGTGTGGAATTAATTCCTAGCTTGGCTACAAAATAGTTACATTTGATGTTGCTTACTTAGAAGTGATGCTTGAATGGATCAACAATCTTTTTGCCAATATTTGCCAAGACCATTTTGACTGACTCTTTTACTAATTTTTGCTCATTTTTATAAATTGTGCATCAGTTTAGAGTATAATGCAGATAATGAAAAGGTGTTGAAAATCAAACTCTAATAGTGTTTTGCATTTCTTACATTCATGTCATAGACTTTACTTTGGAAAGAATGAAATTGTCTGGAGAAGCAGGCCATGGAGAGCTTTAAAATTCCATCATTGGAATAAACTGCTTTGATGATCTGGACTCTTTTGTGTAATAAACTATTTTGGAAGACAGATCTACTCGTTAGCCAGTCAGTTACCAAGGCCATTTAAAAATGACTGATAGTGTCAGGGGCAGAGAGGCTGGTGAGGAAGGCCTGGATGCATCCAGTACAAACACGCAGGCTGTGGCTGCAGATACAGGCTGCAAGGTTCAGCAGTGGAGAGAAATTGAATCAGTCAATCCTCATCCAAATCCTTTTCAAAGACAGAGGAAAATGCATTTGGAAGAGAAAAGAGATGACATCACTCTCTAGAGCTCAGGCACATGTCTGTGCTCCCAGCCAAGCAGCAATCGCTGCGATGAACTCAACTTCTCAAACTTTGCAGTGAGGAGGCAGGTGAGAAAATTACTGTGCATGTCCTCCAGCTCTGGGATGGTGGATTAGAACAGTTATAGTCACTGCTGAAAACAGGGATCTTTTTTTGGGGTTCAGCAAATCTATTTCTTGCCAGTGCACTGGAAAATCAGAATGTAGACCTGGGAAAGATTCACTTAGAATAATAAAGTTTATTTTGGCTTGGTACTTGCACACAGACAAGCCACCAGTTTCCCGTGTGCCTTTCAGAGAGGCAGCACTGTTGATATTTTTGAAGACAGAGGAATTTTAGGAATTTAAAACCTATGCAAAGGGGTTATATTTAATGCAATTTTGCTGATCACCAGCATACACAGGAGCTTTTGCCACAGCTTTCAGAGTCTGCAGGGATTCTTGAGTCATCTGTGCACCCCTGAAGCTGCACCAGCAGATACCAGTGACTGCTGTTTGCAGCTCTGCTGTGACAAATGGGGTGGAGCAGGCTCTGATTGTCTCCTGCCATATGAAGGATATTTACTGCAGCTTACACTGAGGATGCTCTACCAAGCACGAGGCTGGAAATGTTGCTTGCAAGAGTGAGCCACTCTCACCTATCCTAGCACCAAATGGCTGGAAAAATGATACTAGAGAGAATTGCACTCAGGGAATGTCTGGGCTACAGCATCCACAGCTGCTGGGACTCTTAACAAATACAGGTGCACCCTGGGCTGCCAAGACAAGGACTTTTTGTACCTTCATTATGAAGTAAAGTGGAAAAAAAATACAGAAGCTGCAAGGTGGAGGATGCAACTGAAATACAAATTATCAAGAGGGAGATGGAGCTCAGGACAACTTCACTGAAGATGTAGAACAAAAAAAAAAGAGTGTAAATTGTGAAATATGTGGGGTTTTTTGTATATGTAACCAATGAATTTTATGGGCTACTCATGTCTTTTAAGAATTTCTTTTGAGTTGTATATTTGAAAACTGAAAATAAATATTATCAAATGAAGGGCTGCTGCCATGAGGTATATTCTCATCATGAGTAAGCCATCACTTAAAAAACTTATATCTAGATGAAATCTACTAAGAAACTTGCCACAAAAACACATATTTTCTATTTTTCCTGACAAGCAGTGACAATGGCAGAAGCTTCTCACCTTACTTCACAACTGAACAGTTCATCCTTTCTGTCATCCAAACCTGAGTTTGCTGGCCTTGGAGGGAGGCCTGAACACATGCTCTTCAACCATTAGGGTTTTTTTATTAGTGGGCCTGTTTAAAGGTTTTGATACATATTTTTGTTGTTGAAGATCTCTTATTTGCCTTATTTTTGCTAGGCTGTTGCACGACATTTTAGTTATAATTCACTGCAAACATGCCCACATTATATATTATTGGCATATGGGAGATAGATGCAGAGTTAGTAGAAGCAGCAGAAATGTCAACAGCAATTGTGTAAAAAGACAGCTACAACTGATTTACACTTCTGAAGAGTAACTGCATTTCCCAAATAGTTAGCCAAATTAAATTGTGGTTGTACCTAGAAATATTTTTAAATATATTTTTTTTCTGTAGACTTTCCTGTTTCCAGCTAGAATAGTGAAACATGGAAGTTGATTAGAATTCTTTAACAGTGAACCTACAGTTGAATCCTGTTGTTGCATTCAATTTTATTGAATAGTAAAATGATGAACAGTGCAGGTAATGCCGGATAGAGCAATATTCCTTTATTTAATTTTGCAATTTAAAGTTAAGAACATTTTGGCTAATGGAAAGTGAAGATAGTGTTAAGGAGGTTATTATTTATTGGTGATGTATATGGCAATGGGATTGTATTGTAAAGCACTGAGTTTGAAAAACTGACTTGTTAAGTTTCCTTAACTCTCAGGCACTGGAGAATTGCCCTTGGTTCCAGCTGAATAATACATATTGACTGACATGAACAAGGTAAAAAGTGTGGCTAGATTCATTTAGAACTCCCAGGTGAGAAAATTTAAGTAGGTTTTCAATGACGAGTCCATCATGCCTTGGCAACTGAGAACATTACATATGTAAGCAATGCCATCTAAAATGAGTAATCTTAAACCAGCCAGTGCTGGCTGACAATGCCATATCCAACTTGTTGAGCCTTTAATTATCAGAAATCTAATCACTGCCTTTAATTATCAGAAATCTTTGTAACAGTAGCCATTTCTCTGATGCTCTAGTGAGGTGTCTACCTAGTAGTAATGAAAATGTAGCAAATTCCTATCAGTGATATGGTGATGTTTTATTACTAAAAAGCAAGAATAAGAAAAAAAACCCTACTTGCTGGTTGTGTTATTTCATCATTTCTAAGCTAGCTCATCTAATAGACTGCAAATTCCCTGGGACAAAGACTTAATGTTTATATTTGTAATCTGCCATTCAGACCAATGGGACAATGTAGTCCATAAACAACAACAGAATGCCAGCT
The DNA here is from genome assembly GCA_013400215.1 of Cisticola juncidis. Lineage (NCBI taxonomy): Eukaryota > Metazoa > Chordata > Aves > Passeriformes > Cisticolidae > Cisticola > Cisticola juncidis. The sequence goes on along the minus strand of VXBR01006361.1, from coordinate 307,913 downwards.
AATTCCAGATTATAGGCTCCATAAAAAATTCAATCTGTAATTTTGCTTTCTAGGCACGATTATCTGAGATTTTACGTGGTGATTCTTTTTAGAGCAGCCAAAGTTTTCATGTGATCTTATGCCAGCAGAATATCCACAATCACTCTAAACTAAATGTCTGTGAGGACTTGCTGGATCTCTCATTTATTAAAGCAAGTGCTGTTGTTTTATTCTAACAAACTTAATCAACATATTAATCCAATAACTAAAAAATATTCTTTTTCTTCAAATCTTACATAAATGAATAAATGCTTACTAGAATGCATCAGCAACACACATTATCTAGCATGGAGGCAGTGCTGTTTTATCAGAAAATAAAGGCATATTGATGTGATAGTAATTTCATCTACTTCTAAAACATGTAAGTATAAAGGATAGTGAAAGTCTGAAGATGAAGATAACGAGAGCTGCTGAAGCTCAGAATGCCAGGACTTCATTGCTGGAAGATAAGCAACAGCCTCTTGCTCTTCAGGTGTGTCACATGAGGCTGCCTGCCAGGATGAAAACAGTGAAAAGTCATCCTTTCAACACTGTTTTCTGATTTTTACTACTGTTTCAAATACCACTCTCTTTAATTATGGCAACAGCTGCTGGCAGCACTGTACAGTATGTGTCTGCACAATATGTGTTCTCTCACATTTTGTTCTGCAGAGAGTGGGGCTTGGATGTATTTTTATTTAAAGCTAAAGAAAGGATTTTATAGGTGGTTCAATAACTGGAATCCTTAAAAGTTCACCTTACAAGGCATGAGGAAGGCCCACAGTTCAAATGCACCACACAATATCAAGGGAAATGTGCATTCCTCATTCTCCTCTTTCTTTCTTTTCAGTGATGTAGGGATGTTTTTCAACAAAGAACAAGTGACAATCTCTGTATTTTATGGCTTAAACCTTATATAAGCTCAAACATTAGTCAAACATCTGCCATACAGTTATACTGTGATGTGAACTGCAGTCAACTAAGTATTGTCCCTACCAGAAAAATTGATGTATTTATTGAATTGACCCACAGAAGATGGAAACGCGTTTGACCCTGTCTGTTTTCTACCTTCAGTGCTCATTTTGTTAATGAATATATATATATATATATATATCCACACACACACATATATATATATATAAATAAATAAATATATTCTGTGTGCTCTCAGGCCAAAAGCTGAAATGAAATGACAATAATGTAGGGATATGGATACAGGGCAATATCAAAGAAAAATCCTGTGTGCCTGTGAAATCCAGATCCCCTTTTCCAGTGATATCTGGAGAATGCCAAGTGACTTAAAGACAACATTCAGGCTTTGCTGGCCTGTGTGCCCTTGTCTGAGCAGATGCCATTTAAGCATCATTTTCACTCTTCTCTGCTGACCCTCCTTTGTCCCTTCTGTCTCCCTGTCACCCTCTGTCTGGCTGCCAACAAAAATGTCTAATGATCTGAAAAATGACCTGAACGAGCTGTTTCCATCTGGATCTGTCCCGTGACATGTCCCCCAGTGTGGTCACACACAGCTGGGCCGCCGTGGGCGCAGCACAGGAATGATTTTAGCTGGGTGAAGTGGAGCTGTCACCACCCCCCAGACAACGGCCTCAGCCCTTTTTCTCCTCAATCTCACTCCAGAAATGAACTCATCAGCCACTGGCACAACGTCTCCTGCCATTCTTGAGCAGCTTTTGATATCCAGAGACTCTGCTGGGAGCTGGAAAGCAGAAGGAAAAGCAGGATTAGGCTGCTCCTTTTCAGGAGCTGATTTGAAAGCAAAATCAGTGAGACTCCAAGTCAGAAATACAATTTAATAGAGAGAGAACAAACAACAAGAAAGATAAAAATAAAATAAAAATAAAATAAGACAAATGCAATAGTACAAAGGAGCACTGACAGAGTCAGAATGCAAACCTGGCACCCTGTTGGTCAGGGTGTTGGAGCAGCCCACAGTGAGTCCTCACAGAGTGACAGATGTGGCTCTGTTGGAGTAGAGATGATCCTCAAGAAAGGCTCCAGTCATCCTCTGGGAATCCAGTGGGAACAGCTCCCTTGGTGTTTGGGATTGCTGTTTTATCCCATGGAAAGGCTTTGGCTCCTCCCACTGGGTGGAGCATCTCCCAATGGGATGAGGTGATGTTATCAGTCCTGTGAGAGCCTTCAATGGCCCATTCACAGGGGATGTCCCTGGGAGGAGGATGGGTGCAGGAAGAGATAAGGAGGCCCTGCCTTATCTGGTGTTATCAGGTGTCCCATTAACAAAAGGCATCTGCCCTCATTTCACCCCTAGAGTTACAAGAGATAAGGAACAATATCTCCCAAATGACTTCAACAGATCAAAACAGAATACACATTTTTGGTTACATTTCTCAACCTAGGACACTCTGCATCTTCTCTCATTCCACAGTGGCAGAAGGATGCTCTTTGTCACTCTCCAAGCTTGGTTGCTGCACTGGAGCTGAGCCCAGCCTGCATTTCTCCTCCCAGAAGCCCAAGTGCAGCAGGAGCCCTGACTGATCTGCCAGTCTTGAGTCACTGCTGAGTCTGAGGTGACCTGAGAAAGCTTCAGAACACGTCTGGGACCCGCTGGCAGCTGAATGGCAGCCTTGAACATCCTGTTAGCATATAAATGATAGCTTTAGGTGAGCAAAATGATCAATTGGTGTCAAAGTGTCTTTCAGGATATGTTCCCACTTCTTCCTGGTGAAAGCCGAGACTTGAAGGTGAAACTTGAAGAAAAGACAGGGCCAGAGAGTGCCCACAGCTAATGGCTCACAGGGGGACATAAAATATTTTTCCCACCTTCTCGGTTTCCTCCAAGTAAATGAAATTATAATCTGACCCTTTCATTCCAACAATCTTTGGAAAGAAATTAGGCAAGCCAAAAACCTCTGCAAATACACCAAAGGGAAAAGGGAGCAAGTCATAACACATGTTTTGGATCAAACAGTAACATTCTGTTGCACACATCTGAAACACAGTGGAGGGAACACAGTGTGGCTTTGGAGTGTGCCTGGGGACATGAATCACATATTAGCTCAATATTTGCCCAAAGTGTATAAATCACCAGGATTCAGGCAGCTAAACTTTGTTTGTAAGAGCTGCACAAGTAAATGTGCATACTGCAGCCTTGTTTGCCTTAGCTGTGCATTTTGAGGCTTTACCTACACCAAGTAGTATTTAGTGGGTTTTTTTCCCTTCTTTTTGAACAAGGAAATTGTGTAAATAACATAACAATGAAAGAAATGCTCCACCTCAGAGAGAGCAAAACATCAGCAGTGTGACCAAGTTTGACATTTTCATGGGTTTGGGTTGGCAGCATGGGCAATAATAAGGAAGAGATGCATTTCATGTAAATTTAGCACTAGAGATAAAAAAAAAGAGAGGTGATTGGTGCCTTGTAAAACTGCCTCAAGAAGAGTTGGGTCAGTCTGGTGAAGGTCACGTGCAGTTGTGTCAGTGAGTTGGCTACTGACTGAGAAGCAGAGTGTGGGGTGGGCCAGCAGGATTTTGGCTTTGTGATGAGAAGAAGGTGAGAGTTTCCTGTCACTTGTCTGATGGCCCTCTGGGAACTTGTGACCCTCTTGGGCACTTCAAACCAAACTCAGAAGGGGGAGTTTTCCCAGCCATCCTCATTTATCAATCCCACCTGGCAGGTGGGGGAAGGACAGAGGTTTTCTTCATGTCTTGTCTGAACAAATGTCTGAACAGTGAAGTCTGCTTTTGGTTGCTGTGTCTTGCATTCTGGGATTTCTACATACACCAATCTTGTTGGTTGTCTGTGTTGCCAGCAAGCAAGAAGCTGCTGCCTTTTCCAGTACTGGTTTACACTCTGCCCCAGTTGGTCTTTTCCATGTCTGCAGAGCAAGAGCAAAGCTCTGTGCTGGGTTTGGCAGCCCCACAGCTGGCCAGGTGGCAGAACAAATCTCCAATCTGTTTTTCCACCTTAGCCCCACTGTCTCCTGCCCAAGTGTCAAGACAGAAAAGAGCAGCAAGGGCATGAGGGAGAAATGAGTGGAGTCACCAGAAAGTCTGGGAAATGTGAAGGCAACTGGAGAAAACTGCAAGGCAAAATATTACAGGGCACACAGAGGGGACATGTGGTGAACTTCTGATGCTGGAAGCAGAGAGGTGCTGTTTGGGGTTAAAACTGAAAGCTCTGGGACATTGAACTGCAGGAAATCAAGGTTCAGTAGTTCTGCTCCTCAGGGAACAACTTGTCTTCAGAGCTTGACAGTATTGCATTGTGGTTGAATGTGTCTGGAAGGATTGGTTTATTGCTATCATGATATATGGATCTCCTCCAGATACTTATCTCAGAGGTTGTGGAGGGGTTCAGTAAGCAATGGCAGGCAATAAATGGGGGAGGAGAAGGATGTCAAGCTTAACATCAGGGAGGAAGGAAAGCTAAAATAATAAATATTGATTTGGAGTACGTCTCTTATTATCTCTGAGTGAACAGGAAAATGTTGTAATAATGTGATATTTATGTGAGCCATAAATTATCCACGTGGAGCTCTTCTGCACTGGTGTTGACTAATCAAGGAACCATCCTGGGGAGTGGCTGGCCATGCTGCTCATTCAACAGCTTGAGTTCATTGTTTTATTTCACTGCATTCCTGCAGGCTGTACGTTTTTATGAGTTCAGAGCCATTTGTGGGATGCATGCCCCGGACTCAAGGAAATCTCTTTTGCCAGGTGGTTTGAGTCAGTGAGAGGCTTGTCCTGACTCTGGGGATCCTTGGGTCTGCTCCCTGCCTTACAGCTGAGGAGAGCTGAGTAAACCCTGATGACAACAGACGTTTGACTGAGTTAAAATCTTCCACATGGATTTTGGGCATACAGTGAGAGGGAGTTGTAAAGCCAAGCTAAGCACTGGACATGCAAATCCAGTGCTCCATTAACCCACTGGCAAGAGATGCTGTCAGAATAGGAGATGTAACTTTTGCATCTGAAATGTATTTGGACTTTACCAGGGAGTCTCCACTCTCCTGGACATGCAGCTTGGGACTGCATTTCTTCACCTTCAGACTGAGGTGATAAAGTTTCAGGACCCAGGGATTGCAGACACTTCATTGCTTCAAATTCATAAAAAAAAAAATCCATGCAATTTTTGCTTAGACAGTGTTCCTCATGTGGAGCAACATGAAAGGGAAAGCAGGATTTATTGTCCAAAAAACAATCCCCAAGGGGAGAAATTAATAATGTGGCAACTTCTGATTCCTTAATACATAGATCAGATGGAGGAAATGTTAATGATAGTATGAATATCAAGTTTTCCCTGTGCCAAAGTCAAGGTGGAAAAGTCATCCAAAAAGCCAGTGCAGATGTTCACCATGTGGTCACATGCTTTTTTTTTTTTGTGGTGTGGTGAACAGATCAATATATGGAACAAAGGCATTGATATCTCATTAAGTCTGAGAGTACTGCTATGGTGTCAATGCCTTGGTTACATATACCCAAGAGGATGCATTAAGGTAGTTTGTGTCTCTTAGGGTGTTATTTTGTGCCACTTGCAGAAAGACGTGGTGGGTTTGGGGTACCTCTGTGCTGGTATTTACTAATGTGTGAGCTTCCCACTTACACTTCTGTCCAATTTCCACTTTTTAAAAAAGCTTTGCTTAGATTCAAAAATTATTGTGCCATTCTGAGATGAGCCAGGCTTAAATCTGAGATATTTTCTGATTTTGGTAACCCTTTTGTCCTACAGCTGTGGTAACCTTTTTGTCCTACAGGCTGACTGAAGGATGCTCTGCACATGTGGCACAAAGGAGGACTTTCTTCTACATTTTCCACTCTAAAATTCCACTCTTTTGCTTATTCAGCATAGCTTGTGAGGCTCAGGGCATCTCTTGGCTGTGCACAAAGTTCTCAGGAAGCTGAGAAAGTACACCCAGGCCCACCTGAGTTCTCTGATTGTGCAAGGTCAGTGCTGGTGGAGGGGCTGTGTGTGACTCCTGCAGAGCCCTTTCCCAGGCAGGGTCTGGCAGCAGATCCATGATCAGCCCCAGCCTGAGGAGCCATCAATCCTTCCCTCTCCCTCTGCTGCACAGCAGAAATCAGCTGTTGTATTTATCTGCACAGGAGGGTAACACAAAGATCAAAGCCAATTCACTGGTGCAAAATCAGATTGCATCGTTACCAATAAAAAAAGAGGATGCTTTGAGTTTAGACTTTTTTTTTTTT
>VXBR01006361.1:223523-301684 GCA_013400215.1 Cisticola juncidis | reverse complement strand
TTTTTTTTTTGTATCTGTGACCTTCCATTTGTGCAATTCCTTCTCTCAGTTTATGAGTTCTTGTATTTAATTAAATTAAATTTAATTAATTTAATTCTGTGTACTGGTCTGTGGAATTGTGTGCAGGTGTGTCTACATCATGGTGTAATTTGCATGTACTGTTTGCATGGGCCAAGAAATGTGCTGTGCTCAAGGCTTTGAATTTGAAACACATTTGGAGGGTCTGATTTTGCCTGATGTGTGAAAATCAGATCCCTGTAAAGTTCCACATGTTGGATGTCCAAAGATGAGCTCATGCAGAATCAGTGACCACTTACAAATGTATTCCTCCTCACCACATCTCCTCAGTTAGGAGGAGACTCTGTAAGAGACAAATTATGGGGTTTGTTTAAGTTATTTTCTTTTATTAGAGCATTGCTGCTCTGAGTATTTGGGGAGGGTTGTTTCTACTGATGCTCTTTGGTACTGGGGCTCCAATGCATCTGCCACCATCAGGGTTTTTTCTGAACATTGTTCTGTCTGACACTACACAGTTTTTCAAAAGGAATTCTTGTAAACCTTTGAAACACCAAAGTCTGATTGCTTTGAAATTTTAACAGTGTCAAATATTTCTTTGAAACTGGGGACAGTAAAATGAAAGCTGCACAGGCAACTCTGCCCACACAAACAATTTTTTTTTTTTTGCATTTTCAAATGTTTCTGCTGCTGGTTGCTACTGGAACTTTGAAAAGTCTTTCTAGTGCTTGAAGTGTGACACAAATAAGGGGACTCTTCCATTTTCCTTTTTCAAAGATGAGGAAATTTCAAAATTATTGAACGCAATAAAAGGGAAAATGAAAAGCAAAACCAGAACAATTTTGATGTTATCGATTTTACAGTGTCAGTGTGAAAAGGAAACAGGAGAAAAAGGAGAAGACTCTCTCTGTGTATGTATCTTGAATTTGTCAGGTTTCACATTTAGAGATTTTTTTAAAAATGAAAGATCCTGATTTATAATAACAGCAAATTTTCTTTGAAATACAAATTGTAATTTTCAGATAGTTCTGAGAATAAGTCTGCCTTGTTTTTAGGAAAAAAGAGTCCCTTCTAGTTATGCAGAGAAATGCTTTTGATGTCTAAAGAATTCTACATTTGGACAGTTAAGTTAGAAATAACTAATAATATGTTCATTGATTATATGTCTTTGATTCCAACAATCCTCCTTTCCTGAATTATGAGAGAAAATTAATTAGACATTCTTGATAGAAAGAACTACCTTGTGCCTCTTCCTCTAAGCTGTCTTCTGCAAATATGAATAAAGTGTATTAATGTTACACACACTGAATTTCAAAGAAATTTCTTGCAATATGTAAAAGTAATCATGTGCAAATGTGTTTGCAGACTGGGATTGTATTCTCACCCAAATATATAATGCAGTTTCCAGGTGGTAGCTATCTTATATTTTGTCTATTTTTGTTTTAACACAATGAATACTCAGCAGCAGAGTAATACTGCTCACTGCCTTTTCCTTCTAATATTGTTCATGGCAGAAATCCAATTTATACAGTGCAAATAATCATTGCTTCCAATAGGTTGAGGATCTTTCCTGGCAAGAGCATAACCAGTGCCTTCTACTCCTACTTGTGTAATTCATGATATTTCAGTGATGTGAGTTAGCATATAAAATCCATTACCCATAGAAGGATTGTGGGAGGGGAGAAAAATAAAAGAGAAAAGAAAACAGGGAGCATTCCTAGCACTGCCAGGCACAGAGAGTTAAAGCAAATAGTAAAGCAGGTGGAAAAAACACAACAAGGAATTTCAATACTCTGAAGAAGCAGGGAGATCTGGTGGCCTGGGGGTGGTTCAGTGCCCTCACATCTGTTTTTAAGTGGCTGTTTTTGTGCTGCATTTTCACCAGGGCTTGCCACAGTCCCCAAGCCCTTTCCTGGACTGCTCTGAGTGCACCATGAAAGGCCTTCAGCAGCACTCCCTGTCTCACCTGGAAGGCTGTGAGGACTCAGTGCCAAGCACAGCTCCTCAATTGTCTTTTGCAAGAAGGCTCCAGCAGGATGCTAAAGCAGGAGCATGTTTTCATCGCCGACGTCGCGAATGGGAGTGACTCATGTGCCATCTGTTTTGTCCCTCCACCCCATCATATGGGCTCCCTGTTTGTGCTGGATAATGCATTTGCCATCTATTAAAGGGAGAGGAAACTTTGGAACAGCCAAAACAAACACGCCTGAGAAAGGCTGAAGTTTTTGAGAGGGTTGGAAAGCCACTGCTGCTGTCACTTTCCATGGAAACGTGGTCCTGGGGCAGGGACACGCCGGGTGACAGCCCAAGGAAACCTGACAGGGAGCCAGGACTCCTCAGTGTGGGCACAGAGGGGAGCAATGCATGGAAAGGGACAATTGGCAGGTTCAGGAAGGATGAGCAGATATTCAGCACCTCTCTGAGTGGTGAGAGTTGCTGCAGGACACCGAAATCTTGTCTGGTGCTTGAGAGGTTGTTGAATAAATGAATGGAAAAAAAAAAAAAACAAACCAAAACATCAAGAGCACTAAAACACAACAACAGCACCTCGGGCTCGTTCTGCAGTGTAAACTCTGCGTGCTGCTGGCACTAAAGCTGGGACTCTGAAATCACTAAGCCTTGTAACAGACTGGAAATACTGATGCCAGAATAAACTGGAGAGCTGGATTATTCGTGCCTTGGCCATCCATAGGATGAAATGTCACCAGACCTTTTGCTTCTGAGGTTGCAGTGCTCAGTTAAAGAGTCCACCAATAGCCCCTTCTGAGGAGAAGGGCTGTGCTGAGGGGTGGCCAGAACAGGGCACACTGTACCCATTTCCCAAAACACTGTCTAATACCACCAGAATATGCTGCTGCCAGTGCTTGCTAATGGAATATTCAGAGATGGCATCATTGGAGGAAAATCAGTGAAAACCTGGGCTCCCCTTAAGAGTTACATCATGACAGCAAGCAAAAAGCATAAGCAGGGCCAAGGAATGACTTACAGCCCAAGGATCAGCCTTTCCTCAATGAAAACCATCTTTCCCTTGATGCCTTTGTGTTAAATGCTTGTACACAACCCCTCCCAGGTTTTAAGATTTACATTGACACAGAAGTGCAAGACAGAAGTGCTGTATAAATGTGTTAAAAATATGCCTTGGTTTTCCTGTCATTTCAGGTCCTCCTCAGTGGGCAGCCTGACCCCATCACATCCAACAGCCCACAGAGGGCTCACAGATTTGGTGACACAGTTTCAGCCTCCCAGCTCAAGCCCAGACACGAGCCAGGATGTGTCACAGCCGTGCTCCAACTGGTTTGTGTTTCTCCCTAATGAGTGAAAATGTTACCTAGCTAAACGAGTATGAGGAACAAACTGTACCTACCACCAGAAAAGCTCTCTTGAAAACAGTTTCCAAACATATGCATGAGGTAATGAGCCTGTTTCCCTGCCTGTGTGTCACAGCACTCTGTGCTATTCTGGTTGTGCTGCTCAAGCTGGCATCGCTTTTTTAATGCGCTCGCTCTGGTCTGCTCTGAGTCAGTGCCTGCACAAGCTCAGGCTCTTTTGGGAGGAGCTGCTGGGCAGCCCCTGCCATCCCCACCTGCAGCCTGCCCTGCAGCTCTCCCACCCCTCAGCTCCTGCCTCTCCCATCTCCAGCTATGTCATTTTTCAGAGTGGTGGGGGAAAGGTGCAGGAACCATCCCAGTGGTTCTCCCTCCTCTCCCTTGCCAGGAACAACAGCAGCAAACCCACAGTGGTGTCATTCAGCACAAGTGCATTCAGAAAATGGGTGTGAGGTGTTTAGAAAGCTCAGCCTTTTGCTTATGAAACCTCCCAGAGCTTCTTGTGCGTTATGTCAGTTTTCTCAACAGTTTGCAAATCGTTTTTTTTCCCCCCTCTGGAAATATTTGTCACAGTAAATTATTTTACCTTGTGCTGCTGTATGTAAAATGCAGAATGTTAATACTTTGTTTGGCTAAACATGTATAATTTGGGAAGACAGGTGAAGTGATGGATTAATCATCAGGCTTTTAACTCTAAGTCTCGTTAGCTGCAGTTTTAAATGTTGTTTATTTGAAATTACAGTGTGGGTATGATGTCTAAGTGGAAGTTCTTTACATATATAAAATAAAGCTGCTTTTGCTCTTGGCAATACGTGAGAGGATTTATTTAAAATCTGTCATTTTCCATCATACCTGGATGTTCAGATAGACTTATCAGAAATAACTCCATAGCAAAGCTTCAGCTACTAAAGTGGCAATAACATTTTCCTTCTGCTTTCTATTAATATCTCTAAGCCTTGACCTACAGGACCTTTCCTACTTATTGTGGGAAGGTAATTTTACAGACAAAAAAATTACAGACATCTGGATAAGTGGCTATGAGTTGAATCCAATTCTGCTGCTCTCATTGAGTAGGGAAATTGCCCTTTATACAACTCACAGCTGTCCCAAGTCACCTTCCTCTCTTTCTATTTTGGGTTTTTTTGCTCAAGACATCTCAGCTTCAAAAGAAATCCTTCTTAGGAAAGCATGCAGTATTCTCTGGGAAGATAGGGGACTCCTGCTTTGAATTTGTGCTGTGCAAGAAAGAGGTGAATATTAGCTTTGTCAGAATGGAAACTGAAGCAGAAGAATGGAAAAATGTTCATGTGATGCTGAGCCAAGAATGGTATTTTAAAGGAATCATTATTGAAACTCAAATGCTTTATTTAAACTAAAAAGAGATTTTTCATTTTGGTACTATTTAATCATTTTAACCTTTTTCTGCTTTGGATTTTATTTAAATAAATTGTGTTCTTGCAGAGAAATTGTTTGCTTTGTTGTCAGACAGAACATGTTGGTATTTCTGAGATGAAACATTGATTAAGCAGCATCCAAACACTCTGTTTTGGTGCAATATTCCCAGCTCTGTTTCACAACAAACTTTTCAGTTCCCAGGGATGCTTTGCTCATTTGAGGCATGGGCTGGTGGCAGCCAGTCAAAGAAATGAGCAGAAAATCCTTCCAAAAAGAAAGACAAAAGAGTATTTGGAGAAGCAGACTCTTCTCCTTGACCAGTGCTGGGGGAAGCAGTTGATGAAGTTGATCATCTTTAGTGATGCTGGATGATGCTCTTCTACATTCTACTCCCAGGAACTGGAATTTCTCATCTTTCAGATATGAGGAAAGGCACAAAAGGCCTGTGTTGCTAATTGGTACAGCAGTTGGCATACAGAAATTTGTTGCCACAAACACACACTTCGCATTTAAGGGTTCTAACATTTCAATTTCATTTGTGGCTGCCCTGTCTAGAGGCCAAAGCTGTGATGTCTGTGTTCAAGCCCAGCCTGTTCATGACACTGGGGATACACCTTGGCTGCCAGAGTATATTTTCTCATCCTTGTGAAGTATAATTACCCTGAAGAAGAAAGGGAAGTGAGAGGAAACCATGCTGAGCCTTGTGGTGGCCTGGGGGCATGATGCTGGAGCAGCCTGGCCACCACTAGCAGTGCACAGCTTGACTTTGTGACTCCACCCTAGCTGATGTCCACCTTAGCATGGCCTTGACAGGAGAATCTGTGGAAAACAACATTTTCAAGGGTAAAACAGGAGAGGAGGGCTTGCCAGCATTCATCATCTGACAATAAATAAGTAAACAGGCTGGCAGAAACATCTAATATTGTCTCCTCTCTGCTTGGGATTGTGCTATGTTTCAGTTGAGTTTAGGATGGAAAAGAAGGACTTGTGCTCATTTTTATCTTCAGCTTTCACATTCATAGCTGCCTGTGCTCCAAGACACCGTGGTGCTGGTGGCTGGTCCAGGCTGGAAGGGGTTGGGGTCCAACAAAGGACTTTAGGGGATGCACACTGCTGTGAGGCCACAAGGAGATCCTGCCACAATGTGAGAGCATCACTCCCAAGGCAGCTCAGACTCACCCCTTTTCCAGAACATGTGGTTAGATCCTGTCACCATTTGCCTTCCCTGCAGGAATTTCTTCTTAACTGCCTGTTATCTGCTTTCCTCCTTCTAAATCACTGTTCATAGTTGCCTGTGTATAGTTTGTATTTATACAGCTTACCTGCAATGATCAGCCACTTTTTCGTTTTAATTATTGGAACACAATATGAAAAAGAGTTGGGAGAAAAGGAATTACCTGCGAAATTATCTATTCATAGCATTGGTTTCCTGTATTTATCCTGCTCGCTCCTTCCTTCCTTCCTTCCTTCCATCCTTCCTCCCTTCCTTCCTCCCTTCCTTTCTTTGCTCCTTCCCTCCCTCCCTCCTTCTTTCCTTCCTTCCCTCCTTCCTTCCCTCCTTCCCTCCCCATTGCCTTGACTCTAGGAACCCTAATTAAGCAAATTAGCAGGTCTCTGCTTTAGCACACACAGTCTTTTACCCATGTTAAATGAGAGTTTCCTGCATCCAGTGTCATCACAGTTCTGAAATTCCACATGGAGCACTTTTCACTGAGCTGCATTCAATTATTTATTCCAGTTCTGGTTCTGTCCCCACTGAATGCAAGAGCACTGACTTCAACACAAGGAGTAGCAGGCATACAGCTGGAAAGAGAAAAAAAAAGTGAATTTAAATATATTTAATCTCATTTAATCACATTTCCTCTCCTCCTTGACCACAAGATTTAGAAAATAAACAAACTCTCTGAAAAGGAAAACTATTAAATAAGTTTCAAAGTCAAGTTCATGCCAACTAATATTATCTATTTCAGGACTTCCTGCCCTGCTTATCTCCTTTTAATTAACCTATTTCTGACCTGGAGCATGTGTTTGCCTGGCAGACACAGTCCCATTCCTGCAATTGCTCTTGGCTCAATAAAAGAGTCTGTGGTGGTGTTTGTGATCAGCATTGCTGCTCTGTATTTCCTGTAGCAGAGCTGAGGGCAGCACGGGAGGGAGGCTGGGGAGCAGATGTGGAGTTTTGCAGAGGGAAGACAGGGGGTTTTTACTCAAAATGCTGCACATTGAAGCAGTTGATAAAACAACGTTGTCAATCTGCTCTGTCTCCCTTTCCCTACAGCTCAGATGTCTGGACACAATCCTGGAGCCAAGGGGAGCACAATCAGCAGAATTTCTATTCATTCTTATCTTCTAAAGTGCAGATTTAACATCCTCCTGTGCACAGTGACAAGCAGGCCATTGAGGGTGCTGGCTTCCCAAATGGAGTCCATCCCTTTATTTAAAATCTGAAAATAAACCTGATAAAATTCTCAGGCTCCAGATAACACCTAGAGGTCTCAAATGTGTGTTATGCAGAAGGTAACAGCCCTGAAAATGTGTAGTTTAAAGTGCCAAAGATTCTATCTCGTGATTTTAGTAGCAGTTTGATGCAGCCCTGGACAGCACAAAGAAAGAAGTTAATCCACTTACCCAACAAATCCTATCCTCCAAAAAGTACAGAAGGCTCAGACTAGGGTGAAACTGAGCTAGAACAGCTCCACTTCCAGGGAAGGAAATTGTAATGAGAATGTTAGAGGAATAGAAGGACGAGAGGAAGGGAGGAAGGAAGGAAGGAAGGAGGGAAGGAGGGAAGGAAGGAAATATGTGGCAGCTCAAAGCTTTTTGCTAGGGACAGGAGGATCAAATCTCTCCCAAGTCCTGTCACCCTTTTCATGGGCAAGATTTATCAGTGTAAATCTACAACCAAAGCTACCTCACACCTTGTGCAGGCACCCAAATACAGGTGTCAGGTCTGCTTTACCTTGTGCACACTCAAACTCACTTGTTGCAGTGAAAACAAGTCCTTTTGTTCTCTCTCATTGTGCAGAGAGAACATTTTTGTCCTTCTCCAAGGCGGAAGAGCCCTTTGGTGACACAGATAACTGCTTGGAGGTATAGATGGCCTACAGAGGTGGCTCGAAAATCATTAGAGAAAGCCATTAATGAAAATAATTCTCCAAGTGTACTTCCAGGGGGATGCAAACAACAAAGCCAGAGGTGCACCTGCACCAGGGTGTCAGGACACCAACCCACAGCCCTGTCAGACCTGCCAGAGCCTTGTCAGGATGTAGCTGTCCTGACTGGGATGTCAATACTTGCTGAATTGCACAGGCTGAGTTAGTTCCCCCGAGACATTGCCACGTTCCCTGCATTGTAGATATCTCAGAACTGAAGTTTAGACTGGAAAGCTGTAATTCCTTCAGTCACAATTCCTTCTCTCAAACGAGGAAAAAAAAATTATCTCCTCTAAAAGCCAGATCCTCCATGAAATGAACTTCCCAGAGCTTTTTGGCAGCAAGAGGTGTGTTTTTCTGTGAGTTGCATTCTTCACATATTGACTGTGCTTCCCGTGAAATTACAAATACATTTAACATGCAATTGGCCAAATTCCCGTATCAATTTTCTGATTTTTGCCTTTGGAGAAGGATCTTACAATGCTTACTGATTGGGCAATAAAGTGATAGAAGAAATTCAATGTCAATAGATGCAAAGTGATGCATATGGGGGGAAAAATCCCACTCCATGACGACACAGAATGACAGTTTCTAGATCAGCTTCTGATGTTCAAGAAAGAGATTTGGGAGTCATTACTGACAAGCCCCTGTGAAAATCAGTTCATTGCTCAGCAGTGGTAAAAAAGATTGTTAGGAATTGTTAGGGAAAGAATGGAGAACAAACAGAAAAAATTAGTTATGCTACCACATAAATTCATGATGTATCTTTACCCTGAATGTTATGCAGTGAACTCATCACCACAGCTTGGAATGGAGAGCTGAAAGTGCCCCAGAAAAAGGAAGGAGCAGGCTTCGTGAATGGAGTGACTTTTGCTTGAGGAAAAGCAAAATATGCTGGGTATTTTCAGCTTGGGGAAGAGATGAAGCCTGATAACGTCATGAATGGTAATGGGTAGTTGAGGAAAGAGATTAATTATCATTTCTGACAATATAAGAATAAGGGCTGATGAAATCAGATGAGCTTTTAAAAAGGGAACACTTCACCAGCCAGCATGTGGTGAAATTGTGCAAGTCATGGCCACGGGATATTATGGAGACCAAAATAACAAATGGGTTCAAAATCTGGGGCGTTTTGGCAGAGGATAGGGCCACCAGTTTCTGGTCAAAACCGTGTCCAGGATGAAACCCCAGAAGTTCCTCTGTCACCAGAAGCTGTGAGAGAGGGGAGGTGACTCGGTGCCTTCATTGCTTCACCTGAGCACTCCTTTCTGACCACACTTGGGCCATGGAGCCAGGTGAAGCTCTGCTCTTCACTGTGACAACTGTGTTCTTCTGTTATGCTGTTAAAACTTATCACGGATGTGTTTATTTTTATTTTTATGCTTTTCCACATCTTCCATCGCTGTCCCAAGTGGGAGACCTAAAGGTATCAGTGTGTTTGTCCCTCTCAGCTCTTCCAAATGGCAGAGAAGCAGCCCACTTCCCATTTCCAAGGGGATTATTGACCCAGGAAGAGTCTGCTGGGATGGGAATGGTCCTGAGGGACTGACAGCCACCCTCCTCCTCCTCACTCTGCCTGGTGCCCCAGAGAAGGGGCCATGCAGACCTCGCCATGCCAACACTCCTCCTGCCAGCCCTCCCAGGGCTTGCTGCCCCTGGGCTGCATCCAGTTCTTATGAGTGAGGCACAGAGAGAGAGGAAAATAAAACCCCTCAGTGCAGCAAGGCCCTCCTTGGTCAACATTGAAGTGAAGCCTACGTGGTTTGGTCAAAATCCAGCAGTACATCTGTGGAAGAGGTGGGAGCTGGATCCAGCCCTTTTCCAGCTTGGATAGTAACCTGTAATTAGACTTGTCAGACTGTAAGACACCTAATATATCCTTCTGCAATATTTTTTCCCTTGGTATAACTTTTTCTTGCATCCAATGTACTGTAATTCTGGGTTTTTCTCTTTATAGCAGTTAGTTTCTCGGCATAGTCCCTGACCACAAATACTTTTGAGTGGAACATCTGGTTCTAATGTGTACTCTAGAAATGTTACTTTCTGCAATATTCCATTTGTCTCCCAAACGATATTTTCCTCCTGTGTTTGCCCAGAGAATCTTGTAAGCTGATCAATATCTGGAGCAGCAAAGGATCCATTTGAGAACAAAGGCTCCAAAAGCCACATAAACAATTTCCCAGAACTCGAGGCAGTTGAGGAGAGGTCGTTTGCAGAGCAGCCATGCACATGGGAGCCCTGCAGGGCTGCCTTCCTCATCTGTCTCCATGCTGCCTCTGCCCACTGCCCCTACCAGTTACTACAACTGCAGGAGCAACCCCAGTTTGTTCCTGTGCTGGAGATCCCATATAACTTTTGATTTTTAGTTCTCCTTCACTTCCAGCCAAACCCTCTCAAATGTTCAGAGGAGGAAATACTGCTATTGTCTGGTTGCTTCTGTTGTTTCTCACTGCCATTACAGCTGCCTTTTCAGCTGCATTATGTGAGTAAACAAACCTTCACCTACATGGAGGAGGAGCACTGCCCTGCATTAAACAGGCTGTGGAGTCAGTAAAGCAGAGGCACAAGAGGGAGCAGGAATGTTTAATATACTTTCAGGCATGGGGAACATGAAAAGGCTGCTGAACTCCAGAGAAAACTCCAGAGCTCTTCTGGTATGTTTGCAATATAAACGGTGTAAATAATATATAACTCCTGGAAAGGGTGTAGGAATATATAAAGTTTTATGTAGGGGAGCACTGCAGGCATGTGGGAGGTTCAGATGCATCTGCAAATCACAGGCTGGATGCCAAGCACTGCATGCCCACTGTAAACGAGGCTTGGGGACTGAATTACTTAAGTAATTAAAGTGGATTCTGACTCACATGCTGAAAGGGTAAACTGTGCACTGCCACAATCCACCAAGTTATTTAATTTTGGAAAACCAAAGCTCCTCAGTGACTGGGAGGAGGATTTACTGTTACATTATTTTACCTCTGCAAGCCAAACTGTAGGCAAACACGATCATGGCTTTTTAGAGTTTGCCTGGGCAGGGATGTGTTGCTGGCCAGCCACCTCATCATTAACATAAAGCATGGAGACATAGAGCATGATTCAAACATGTGAAAAAAATGCAGCTTAACCATCTTAAATCCTTCAGGGCTTTTGCTGTAGGTGAACAAAGCTAAGCCTGCTTTGAGCAGCCTGCTGCCCAGATGTGCTGCAGCTGTGCAAGGTGGAGCTTCCTCTGCTGAGGTGTTCCCTCCCAACCCAGGGCGGGCACAGAAGCCCTGGATGGAGGAGCTGGGGGTTTCAGCCCTCAAGGAGCTGAGGCTGGAACCCCAAGGAGCTCCCAAGAGCCTGACCCAGACTCCTGTGTCCTGGAAATCTGACATTTTGCTGTCTGGAACTGCAGACTTGCTTCTCCAACTCTGTGTTTTGGGGCACACATGGGATTCAGCCACCCTACCTCTCTGCACAGCTCCTTTCCCACACCCCCTTCTTCTTCATTAAAAAGCAGGAGGCAGAAGAGAAGGTCCCAACTCAGCTCCTGCCTCCCATTCCAGTGGAAAGTGTCCCTGGCCATGGCAGGGAAGTTGGGAGTAGATGACCTTTGATGTCCCTTCCAACCCAGGCCATCCTGTGATTCTGTGATTCCCAATTCACCCTTTTCATCATGTTCCTCCCTCCTCTCAACCCAGAGAATGTGCCCAGTGTCCTTTTCAGTGTTAGAGTCTGCAGCTCTTCTTTTTCCTCTCTGCTCATCCATCCATTTAATGCTTAGCATAACCATGAATGTTTGCCATATGGGCCTGTCTCTTGATATTTTAATCTGCCCTGAGTTTTGGGTCAGTAATAAGCAGTAGGAACAATTACATTAAAAAAAAATGTCACACTTGAAATAAAACAGAATTATTTATTTTATTCCTCTCAGGGTGTATTCCTAATAAAGCTTCTTGGACACCTGAGCATATGCTTACATTGAGATTTTATTCTGGCTCTGTTGAAGTGATGTGAATAGCACAGAGATTCCTGTTAGGATCCATTTATTAAAAGGTGCCTCTGCCCAAATCAAGGTGCAAATGAGACCATAAGCTGAAGTCAACAGTAGAGATTTTATTTAACGGTAAATGTGAGGTAGAGAGAGAGAAAGAAATGGGAAAGGGTCAAGGAGAGTGAGAGAGAGACAGATTAAGCAGAAAGTGATCACCACCCTGTAGATCCCATGGTGTCCCACTGGTCTTTTTCATCCAGGTGGGTGTCCCAGAGTCATTCTTCTGGGGTATCACTTTTATACAGTCCAAATTCTGGGTGTCCACAGGGCCTAGGTGCCATTCCCATAACTTGGGATGACATGAGTATAAGCAGTTTTCTTCGTTCCTACAGTTTGCTATAGTGGGAATTTTTGTACGGGTGCAGTAACCAGGAGGTTACACAGATTTGCCTCACCAGGCCTGGAATTAGAGCCCCCCTGCTGCAAATTCCTTCCTTCTGTGCTTATCTCAAGTGCTCTCTGTGGTGGCTTGTCTTATGGCAAGGCCCTTCAGTGGCCTTGATTGTGTTTTGAGAGAGGAAACTGCATTCCTTAAGTCCTTACAACTCCCTCTCTAATCATTTGCACATTGCTCATGCCAACCAGCACATGATAAATATGATAAAACAGAGGAAAGTTATTTGTGTTGCTGGAGGTCAAAAGAAATTTCAATAATATTACAAAACATGTCTGGGAAAACAGCTGGCTGAGATAGTTGCACCAGAGACACCTTGATCACTTTGCATGGCAGCCAGCAGCCTCTTGGAAACCTCCCCAGAAATATCTGTGCTTGAGGCCTGGGCTTTGGTGGTTGCAGCACAGGCATTGCAGCAGGTATTGCAGCAGGTATTGCAGTAGGAATTGCACTGCTGTGGAGCAAAACTGCTGCTGTGGGCTTCCCCCAGCAGCTCCAGGAGCTCGTGGCTGGGGGAAGAGCCTCCATGGTGATGGAGAAAAATGAGGGGAATTGGCTGAGAGGGCTCTGAAGGAGCAAGGATGCCACATTTTGGTCTTTTATGAAGCTGCATGACCTTTGATATCAATAACTGAACAGACAGGTACGAGCAGGCACTGACTTCATCTGCTGCTTTTTCAGGTGAGCACAACCCTGGGTCAGCCCCTCAGTGCTACTGGGATCTGACCTGAGGTTCCTGCACAGCAGAGAAACCCCACGAGGGGTGGGCTCCTGCCAGCACCTGCCCAGGAAATGCTTCTCACAAGTCAGAGGGATCAGGTTGGGAAATGAAGCAATTTAATCACTGAGTAAGAAATGCTTCCACAGATGTCCTCGTTTATTAAAACTATTCTTTGATCTGAAAAGTGAAAAAAAAAATCTCATTTTATAGGAATAGTGATTTCTGGAAAAGGTATTTTGAACTCGTTTAGGCATAGCTGGCAAATTTTAATTATAGATGAGCACTGACTTTAGCACTTTTTCAGCTGTATTTTACTCCTCTGAGTAAAATGCAACTGGCTGCTCTGAGTCAGCAGGATCACAGCTGACTCCAGCCCGGGGAGGAGGCTGGGCAGGGCAGGCTCAGCAGCCTCCAGATGTTGTGCACTATTTCCTTTTCAGTGATCTTTTCCAACCCTCTTGGAGAATGAGGTGACATGCAGATGAGAAGTATTTTTTTTTAAGGGAGACTCTAGATAACAGAAATGACTAGGAAGAGTACAATTTTTGTAGGTCTGACTCAACAGCATCTGCTTCACTGAAAGCACTGAGAGATTATTGAAATAAGGCAGGTGTCCAGGTTCAATTGAGGAAAATATTTTAAGCTGTTTTCATAAGGAGGACTGTCTGGAACAGCAAAGTTGGCTTATTTTGAGGGAAATGAAACAAATCAAAACAAACACAAAAATGGAAGGAAGTGGGGTTTTGATAAAAGCTTTTAACTCTCCTTTTTTTGAGCAGATTAGAAGGTTGGTATTTGGACACTTACCTAAAAGACTGTCATTTTGGAAGGAAAGAAAGTGAGAGGAAGAAGGAAATCTGCATCCTGGGTACAGAAACAGGATTTTACTATGCTTTGGAGGGGTGGAAGTGAATTTGTCTCTCTCCAGATCCTCTCCAAAGCAAAGTGTACACGTTATATCCACATGCTCTTAAAAGACTAGAGGTGCATCTATTTTTGACAAAAGTTCAGTTATTTTACCTGTCATTCTGATTTATGTTTCTTAGAAAACACAGAGCTGCAGTTGGAAAAAACAGAAAAGCCATATGGCAGACAATTGCCAAACAAACACACACAATAGAGGTGCCAAACAGCTTTTATATAAACAAAAAGAGCAGAAAAACAGCCTTGCCCCCCTTTGATGCATCTACATGCTTCTATGAAAGAATAGGTACCTGGATTTTAACCTCCCTTCAGTCCTTCTGGAGAGACTTCCTGTTTTACCATGGTGCTCAAAGTGTTTCCTAACACAGTCGGGTTTTAATAAGATCTCAATTTATAGAAATAAATATGTCTAACCCTGTGAATTACTCTGGAACTGGCATTAATTTTGAGTGTTATCACATATTTGGCATAGCTGGGGTACTGTAGGATGGAAAGCAGCTGTCTGGGCAGGGACTGTCACAGCTCGGGAAGGGCCCTTTGTAAAGTGAATCAGGACTGAGACCCCACATCCTGCTCCTGCAGCACCTGCTGGTTCCTCAGCCCTGTGAGGAAAACCTCTGGAGCAACCCTTGCTCAGGCAGGCAGGACCTCGCTCATTTGGGGTCTGCTGGGGGTGGATGTGAGGAGGCTCCTCAGGAGCTTGCAATTACAGTAAATGTTATTTATTTAAGGTGCTAACTGCCATATAATTTTAAAAGCCCTAGAGCACCATCTCTGTGTCTTTTCAGAAGAGTAGATGAGGAGAGAAATAAAATTCTCTGGGTTTTGTCTGAGGGGGAGGGAGTAATTTTGTCCTCTTTTCCACTGCATTCCCAGAGGAAGACTGGACCCATCGCACCACCACTGAACCTGTCTACAGGATCATCTCTAGTCCAACAGAACCACACCTGTCACTCCATTAGGATTTATTTGGACTGCTCCCAACACCATGACCAGCAGAGTGTCAGGTGGTATTCCTGACTCTGTCAGGGTTTTCTAGAACTTTTTTTTTTTTTTTTTTGGTATTACTGTATTTGCATTTTTAATATTCCTAGTAAAGAACTGTTTTTCCTTTTCCCATATTTTTGCCTGAAAGCTCGTAATTGCAAAATTGTAATAATTTAGGAGGGAGCATTTTTTTTTTTACATTCTCTATTCCAAGGGAAACTTCAGTTTTCCCTAACAGATATCTGTCTTTCCAAACCAAGACAATCTGCTACAGAAGGGGACTGAGATGGGTTATCTCTATGTTCATCCATGATAAAATTAGCAACTTAATGAGAATTTACCATGGATGCGGTAGGTCTCATTCCACACAGGAGAACTTGGGTTAATTGATTGTGTTAATCACATCCTCCCCTACTCATCTTAATCCCTACGTTTAATTTTATTTGGGTTGCACAGATCCCTTGAGGAGCTGTGCTTGATCTGAGTGCAGTCAGACTCAGTTAAGTTTCCTGACAGGCCAAGAGGAGTGCAAGGATGCACTGAGGATACAGCTCAATCCAAAGCAGAAAGGACGGGAGGGAGAAAAACAAAAGGAATTTCAGATGCAAATTCAAAGTGTAAGGTGCTGTCACCTAATGGGCCTATCATTCTTATCATTGTGAAATTACTAAATAGATATGACTGCTTTAAGAAGGAAAACAGACAGGAGCAAAGCTCTTTCTCACTACCTGCTCCCACTCTGATGTGTTTTCTTCTCCCAGGGAGGGGGGGTTCCTTGCCCATTTAGCCAAATGAAGGCAGGCAGGGCTCAGTGCTGCTCCTGGGCCACACACAGATGCTCAGTGGCAGAATCATGAATTTAACCATACTGAGGTGCACGAAGGTGTAAACTCTGTGGTACTCACAGGTGGTGTTTGAGCCCAGCCCATGGCCCAGTTTGGTTTCCCAGTACTGACAGAGCCCACAGGTCTCCCATCTGCAGGCAGTACACTCCTATTTTGTGAAGTCTCTGTGCTAAGGATGCAGTAAGGAGAGGCTGCTCAGTGGGAATGGCAGCTCCATCTTTGAAATTCATCATTATTGTAACTTCAATTCAGATTCTTAATGTTACTTTAATACAGGTTTTTGTGATCTAATTTCCCTTAGCCTCAATTAGGGGCTGAGGACATTAGCCCAGTAAAATCCAGGAGGAACAAAAAAAATCCTTCTAGTTTTTTTCTTCATTATTTTTTGTAAGTGAAGTTGTTAGCAGGGATTTAGAGTAGGTAATTTTACCCTTGACAATAAATCAGCAATCATTTGTGATGAGGCAAATAGACATTCAAGCTGGGCAGAGAACAGCTGAAGTAGAACCTCAAGAGATTATAAAAGAAACCTGCTGATGTGCAGGTTTCTGACTTTCTGGTGTCAGCATTAAGTGACACTATTCAGGTTAAACACACCTTTTTCTGTATGAATAAAGCTTTTTTGCACTTGGTGAGCAAGGCATGAGTATCTGAGTAGATGAATACAAAGTTATGTGGCTCATCAGCATGCTTGAATATTAGCACCATCCCCAGCATTCCAGGTTTAGCTGGTTGCAGAAATCAATCAATTTATAGTGCAATTATAAAAGCACAAAATGCAGAGTATACAGACCAGGCACACGTTATTGTCACAGATAAATGGGGGGGAGGGGGGTGTAAAAAGTGCAGCTGGAGGAAATGCTAATTACAGCCCAGCCCCTGGGATCTGGAATCCAAGCAGGGGTGGTCACAGGTGCTCATGGAGGTCTGGTCACAAGAGGCCAAGCAGCATCAGACAACAGAGCATGGAACACTTAAGATAATGTAAATAATTTTTTAAACCATGGAGATCTTTACACTCCCACAACTCTGGTGGAAATCCCCTTGCAGGACCTTCATGGAGCAGTCCTGTTTGATTTCTTGCCACCAGACCCCAGGAACAGCCCAGAGACAAAGACTCTGACACTGCACACCAGCCTGGCCTCTCTGCTGTCCTGTCAGGCTCCCTCTCACACCCTCCCAGGGAGGGGGATGATCCAGCCCAGCTGCCCATGGGCTCACCAGCTGGGCAGGTTTACTGCACGTGCCCTGAGCTCTCATCCCACAGAAAATTCCCCTTGGGAAGCCTCTGTAGAGCAGCATTTTCTCTCTTCAGAGGTACACGGTCCTAAGAGCCAATGTACTTGACATACTCTGCAACAGATTTTAGCAACTCAACAATTTTCAGCTTTAGCAAGGTTGCCTTTGTTGATGATGCATTTACCCTTGTTCTCTCCAGGCAAGTCTATTAATGCACTGATAACACTTAATCCTTGACCTGTTCATAGACAGATAAGCAGGCTGGTACCAGGTCTAGTCTCTCTGGCACAAATTACAGCACAATACAAGAAATTCCTAAGGACCTGAGCAGTTCATATAATCCCAGTGGAATTAATAAATACGCTTCAAGATATTTCTTGTATCGTAGCAGATTAATTTGTTTTTATTAATGTATCGCATCTTTGAATGCTGTAATCTCATCCTAGCTCCAGGAAATTGCTGTGATCCCTGCTCCAAAGCTCTTAAAATGTTATATTAGTCACAAGCCTATTGCTGAGATTAAAGAATTAAGAGAGTAAAGGGCACAGCGTGAGTGTTGTGAAGAGGAAGTTTACAGCTACAAGATTGCCTGTTTTCCCAGGGGAATCACAATTGCATCATGAGATTTAGGATGATTTTTTTTTCTCCTGCTAACATTAGATTAGGAGACACTCCCATGCTGGCATACAATGTGTGAACTTCAAAGGGAAAAGTGTTTTGAGTAAGGAAAGAGTGACAAGAGTTTTCCAAGAGGAATGCCCAGCCCATGAGCACAGTAGGCACTTTTTTTTGAAGGAGACTTTTACACATTTCATCTATTTTAGGCAACACTTGAGCACTTGCCAGCTTCTAACAGGCTGCCCAGGGAAGTGGCTGAGACACCATTTCTGGAAGTATTTAAAAAAAAGTGAAGATGTGGTGCTTAGGGGCATGGTTTAGTGGTGGACTTGGCAATGCTGGCTTAGTGGTTGGACTTGGTGATCTTAGAGGGTTTTTCCAGCCTAAATGATTCTGTGATTCTCTAGCTGCGGATTGGAGTAAGAGACAAACAGCAGTGTTCCTCAGTGTGCCATCTCACCCTGCACTGCTCCTGCAGGCTCCTTGGGACAGCAATCCCTGCTGCCTTCCCACTCAGCCCTGGAACTGTCAGGAAACAAATCTTTTACCCAAAGCCATTCACCTCTGGCAGTGGTGCAGCTTTTTGCTCTGGGCTGTGCCTGTCCTGACTGCACATTCTTCCTACAAAAGACTCGATGAGGAATAATTCATAATTTTAAATGCTTTGGTTGCAAGTTTCCTCAGCACCCCCCTTTTGTGCAGTGAATTTTGGTTACTGCTCAGACCTGACTCCAGTTCATGCCAGTGCTGTGAAGAGGTCTAGAAAGGTTAAGGCTCTCCATTCATGGCCCTTACAAAAATTCAAAACTCTGCTTTGCTGAGATGGTTTTGGAAATAATGAGATTAGTGTGAGGAAGAGCAGGAAAGGGAGGCCAGTGCTAGAAATCTGTTTGGCCAAACCAAAGGAGGATATCTGGGGAGAGTCAGAAGAAAAATAGTTATTAAAACAGACACATTTTTCTGGATCTTCTCTCATTGAGATTTTGTCTTCTGAAAAGTATTCTGCTAATTACATGAAAAAATGCAAGAGAAGGAATTTCTGACTAATCCTGGTGTTGAATGTGGATATGTTGGCTGTCTGTAATAAACACCTTTTTTCCTTCCCACCCTGCCTCCCCTACTCTCCCCCTTTTCCTCTTTCCCTCCATCCTGAGCACTGACATACCCTAAGTTCTTGTCACTGTGCGTCCAGCAACAGTTTCAAACAAACCCAACCAAGTCACACATTAATGTTAAAACAGTGGCCTCTGAATTCTAGCTGAGCTGATTAAAAGAAAATAACTTAAAAAGTACTTTAAAAACATTAGTGGATTCAGCCTAGCCAACAACACAACAAACAGCATTTTTTATTTATTTAGTCCTTTTCTTTTTTAATGATTTTTCCATTTAAATGATTGCTAATTTCAAGCAGGAAATTCACCAGCTAAGTCAGGATAAAATGCATCAATTAGTAACCCAGAAGTGTGTGCAATTCTATTTTGATAGTACAAAAAAGAAGTAGCCTAAGAGTCTCTCTAAATAGGGACTAACACACTGGGAATACCTCACAGGTGATACATCTGCAAAGGCCACAGAGTGCTCCTTCTCCCTGAGGAGAATGGCAAAAAGATCTCAATGAGTAAAATTTTTTGGGGGGTGGGAGAGAGGAAATGTTTCATTGTTAATTTTAATAGAAACCAAAGAGGCATTTAAATATGGAGATATTCTTGTCTAAAAATATTAAAGAAGAAGGACAACAAGAAGAAAAATAATAATCAAGTATAAGCAAACATTACAATTATCAATTTGTCTGCCTAACAAATTTCCCCAGTTACAAATGAAGAGGTTATTCTGATAAAGACACAGCAGCATCTATTGAAAGCAAATTTCAGGACTGCAAGAGGCACTCTTAGTGGTTCATGGGAGGAAAGAAAGCAGTGTGCATCTCCTTGTTCCTTGGGAACATTTTGCCCTTCTCTTGGTTATTTGCTGTGTGGAGAAGGAACCAGCAGTGTTTTGCTACAGACAATAATTGCAATTTCAGTTCTGATTTGTATTACCTGGAAATGAAACTGGAGCCTCCAAAGGGCAGGAGAGCCTACATGGCAGCTCTCTGGAGTCTCAGTGGCTACAGTGTGTCTGTCTATACGGAAAATATTTCTTAAAACATGCTTGCTATGAGGAGTAAATGGCAACATGGGCCGTCTGCCAATAACCTCAAATCTGTAGTGAGAAATAATTCAGCTACTTACAGGCTGAGTTCTAGTCTTCCTCTCCTGTATGGACTGTTGATTTTACTCTGATTTACTAAGAGTAGCTACAAAACATATTTTATTAAGGCAACATATTCCACTCTAATCATGGTTCTTAAAGTAAAATGCCAGCACTTTACTCACTGCCTCCCCAGCACCTTTCAAGCTCATTTCTAAACTTAATACACTGTGCTGAGTACAGGTCACCACTGATGGTAGCTTTTGGCATCAGTCATTGCTAGATTTAGCTGCTGCTCTCCATATTTCATCAAGTAGCTTGAAACAATTTCATTACCAGAAGCTGGTGTGTGTCTTTGATGCATTTTCCCAGCTTATCTAAATTGTTGAAACAGTTGAGCAACAAGCACTTAAAAATGGAAGTCCACAAGTGTCCAGCTGAATTTCAGCTGTCTGCAAGGTGGAGATTCAAGTGACATTTGCCACTACCCCTGTAACAGAGATGACAGAACAACTCCACAAAAACCTTCACTGTTTTCACCAAAACCAAACATGAAATGACCAAAGCCAGGCATGGGAGTGGTTTCATAACCTATTGTAACAATGCCATGGGTGAGTTTACAAACTTGTAGTCTGAAATACTTTTGAGTGTTGCTTCTGATTGTGTGTGGAGCAGAGCCTTGGAGGCTGCAACTTTGAGATGTGTTGAATGGTGATATGACATCGTGGTGTGATGGAAAGATGAGACTCAAAGGAGCTGTGGAATTGCCCAGCTCAGCATTTAGTGTGGGGAATGAATAAATGTCCAATCTTTGCACATGCTAAAGGCTTGCACTATTAAAGGTTTAGTGCCAGCATGCCTTGTGTCCTTGGACTCAGCAATGGAGGTGTGAATCCTGGCATCAGACCTTGGTCAGTCAAATCAGGAACTTGTCCTGAACTCTCCTCCTGTCAGTCCCTGCTGTCCCCTGTGTCTCTAACCACATCCTTTGTCTGTACAGAGCACATGGCAGGGATTTTATGTGTTTGTACAAAATGCAGCTTTCAGGTGTAAGGACTGCGCATGAAGTGTGTGGTTAAGCTGGCTTGACCATGGGCTGCTCCTGAAATCAGTGGCCCCACTGCCCTTTCCCTTGTCCACAGAGACCTCTGGCTCCAGCTGCCTCCTTGCCCAGGCACTGCTGTGTTAACCCCTTGGTGTGCTGGCTCAGGGACTTCAGCCTGAGCTGGCTGCTCACAGGGTCAGAGCAGTGCTGGTTGTAGGGAAAGGGGTGGAGAAGTGTTTCTGGGGAGAGAGAGGGTAAGCACACCCCTTTTTTGGCAGGAGAGATGTTTCATCATAGTGGAATTAGGATTAAATGCCACCCTGCTGGGGTGCAGACAACATCTTACCCACAGAGAGTGTGTGGGTTGCTTGCAGGGAAAATTGCTAACCCAGTCAATATTCCCTGTGTTTATGGTCAGGAAATGTTGGAGTTCAGTGGCCATAAACAGAGATGCCAGGATGTGTCTGCCCTGTGCCAGGGGATATCCACATTCCTAAAGGCAGGTGGTAAGGGGTAACAATCCCACAGTTTGCATGGTAAAAATGCATCTCTTGGTTAAAGATTAAGTTTATCACCTGCAGGTAATACTCTGTTTGGTGTCTGCACCTGTAAAGAGAGAAGGGGTCTGTGGGAATGGGAGCATCCCCAGGGCAGCATCCCTGTTCTGGGCCTTGTCTAAGGACCTGGAAGGTAATGAAGGTGTCTGAGTTGAGCATTAGTTGCTCAGGCTTTCCAGGCTCTGCCTGTGCCTCTTGGAGCTGAAACAGGCCCCAACAGCACTTTCAGCTGGATGAAATAAAGAGAGCAGCAACTGGAGCCCAGCCAGCATGCAGTTAGCTGGGAGAGAGAGAGCTCTTCCTTTTCATTTTTATAAATTTGTTCCAAGACTGTTTTATTAAGCTTGTTCTTTCCCTGCAGAACACTGATCTAGTTTTCGAAAGAGTTTCAGGCTGACTGGCAAACCCTTCCATGTATGAGGAAATGCTGATCCCAAATTCCTGCCTGCTCCTGTGAAGTCCAGTTGCTAGATGCAAGGCTGGGGTGCTGAGGAGATGGGGGGATGTCCCCTTTGAGAGGCACAGGGACCAGCCTATCCCCTGGAGACAACGTCCAACCAGCAACCACTGTGATTTGGTGGGGCACAGGGTGGGCTTTATACAGGCTTCTCCTCAAATATGTAACAGCTGGAAAAAAGGCAGGACGTGTAGTAAAAGCCAAGCAGACTTTGACCTGAGGTACTACAGAAGCAGCGTTACTGCAGAGGTTGAAATCCCTGAAATTTAAAAAAGGAAGGCATCCTTGAAAACCTGTTGTAGAAATAGCCTTTCTTAGGTGCTCCTGTGTCTGGTGTGGGCTGCACAAACACTTCCCTGGGCACACCTGAATGCAGGGAATAACCAGGAGGTTTTGGGTCGTCCATCAGCACAGACAGAAACTGTGGGGCTGGAGAACACCTGCAGCCTCCCAACAGCCAGACTGAGGGAGGAAGGAGTATCATGGTGGAACAGCAGCAGCTGTTCCTAGAGTGTGATGCACAGAAAATAAAGTTGCCGTGATGAGATAATCAGAGGTCAGAGTGAGGATGTAAAACAGTATTGGTATCAAGGTGCTATAGCCTGAAAAAAGAAGAGTTTGAATAAAAATATTGGAGATCCAACTGGAGGGATATTCAAAGGAGGACTAACAAGATATTCCAGTCTGCTGGATCCCAGCAAGCAAGTGAAGCTTTGATTTTAGGCATATAACAAAGGAAAAGTGTAACAGTAGGGAATGAGTTGTGGGCACACACTGAAAATATGAAGAATATTTTCTTAGAGGTTTTCCCTCTGGGGTCAGGAGAAGCACTGGTCAGCTTGGGACTGTGGTGCTGTTGATGGGAGCGTGGGTCTCTCTGTATCAGCCATAATCAGGGCTCTGGAGGCTGATCCTTCAAGCTGCTCTTGTCCCAGTCAGACATCACAGCCATGAGATCCAAGAGAAATGCATAGCAGGTCCAGGATCAGGCACAGCAAAGGCAGGGATAAGGATTTCTGGGAGCCTCACTGTGAGACACAGAACATTTATGTTGGTTAACAAGAGGCTGTTTAAATCTGCATTGAGATAATGGGCAAAATATCCAAGCTTAAGAGTGTGGTACAAGTGAGGAAACTTAAGTAAATTGTATTGATGCAACTTGAATCAATTTGTATTTGATCTGGTCAACCAGCCCAAGGCTTGTATAGGTATTTGTATTTCAGAGGGATAATGGATTATTCGGGGTTAGTTCAAATGAGGAAGGAATTGACTTCAGCTCAGATCAAACAGGTGCTCACATTTGGGCTGGATTTGTTTGTGGAGCTGCTGCCCCTCTGTGCTCAAAGGACTGAGTGTGGAGCTGAGTTAATTCCTGCACCTCAGCTGCTGGGCTGTGACCTCGGGCTGAGGACAAACCTTGGAACAGGCGTGCAAGCTCCTTTTTTCTCTCAGGATAAAGCAGTGTGAACTACCCTCAACCCAGCTGAAATACCTCCCTGGAAAGAAGTTTCCAAATATCTTATATTTTCCTCATCATCTTATTCACCTTTCAATCAAACTGGTGAGAATTTGCCTGCAGTCTGCTCTTGAAGCAATATGGTTCTTGAAAATTAAACTGGCCTCAGACTGTGGAGAAATGAACAGGAGAAGAGGAAAAAAGCTTTACCCTAGACAGGAATCTGAAGAGTGACTCTGATCTTCAAGTTCAAGGTAACACAGTGCCATTGATACCAAAGCAGACATTCTTCTGCTACACAGAAATAAATTTGATCAGTGGTTGGGCTGGATCAGTGTTAAGTCAGTATTATTCAACTAGATGTAAGATTTTTATAACATTACCAGTTTATTAATAGTCAGAACATGAAACTTTACATTAGTGTCAGGGATGTGGGGGAGAAGCAGAATGAAGAATGGAAAAAGATGGTATTATTTGCCCAGGGCAGACAATTAAAGAGCAATCTACTTTAACAGTGTCACCTCTATATAATTTCTCCTGTCTACCACTGCCACAGTTTTCCACACCTCAGGGGAAGAGCTGGCTTTCTTAGCAGAGCTCCTAAATGGGTTCTTGTTTCTGTGAGATACTCTTCTTAATATTTTTTTTTTTAATTTATATTTTTTCTTCTTTGGGAAAAACAACCAGGGAAACCACCCCCAGACTTTGCAAAGTACACATGAAGTTAGTCCTGTTGCTGGCATAGGGGAGCTGAATGTTGGGACACAGCCACAGCTTTTATGCTCTTGGGCAGCAAAGTGGGTACATTACTTTGTCAAATAAAACCTCTTACTTTGATTTTTCATATCTCTTAATGTATTACATGGGTTTCC
The DNA here is from genome assembly GCA_013400215.1 of Cisticola juncidis. Classification (NCBI taxonomy): domain Eukaryota; kingdom Metazoa; phylum Chordata; class Aves; order Passeriformes; family Cisticolidae; genus Cisticola; species Cisticola juncidis. The sequence goes on along the minus strand of VXBR01006361.1, from coordinate 277,458 downwards.
TTGAAGATACCATCAGCTTCTCCTTCCTGCTTATTTATTCAGCAAATGTTTCTGCATCTGAGAGGATAAGAACTTTTAATTCTCAGGAACCTGTGCTCTCTAAGCTAATGTCTGTTATATTCTGTTACATTTAAAAAGCCTAAGCTCCCCACAGTTGTTTTTACAAACACTTTCTATAAAGTCATGTCTGAAATTAAATATATGCTCTTGGGAGTGGAATTTCTTCTGTCTTTCAGTGTTAGCCCCTGGTTTCTGGTATTCAACACGACTCTGCTCTCCTGCCAGCCTTGCTGAACTTTGTAAAGTGACAAGATTCCCTCACATTATTCACATCATGCTACCACTGCAGTGTCAGTAAGGTGTATTTCATGGACATTTCATGGCCTTTACTTCTGTTATCACATAAATTACAGGATCCATGTTATGGAAAATATTTGAAATATTTGTAACTATTTGTAACAGGGGATAAAAATAGGTGCAACAATTTATTTAAGGACTGAGCTTCTCCAAAGCCGTGCTCACTTTGTGTATTTAGGATTTTATGACCCCAGCCTGTGGCAGGTGCCTCTCTATCAAAGGCACTGCAGATCTAGGGCTGGATGTAGGACAGAATTTCTGATTTGCTGTACTCACAAAACAGCATCACTTAAAGAGATCACTTGAAGTGTCTCACTTAAAACATTCAGAACAAATAACTTTATGGGCATTTTTAAGAAATGTGGCTTTAAAACTGCTGTGTGTCATTCCTAAACTTAGTTTTGCATTTTGTAACCAGTGAATAGTAATAAGCTTTTCACTCCTGCATGTTGTTGTGAACAGGATAAATGATGTCCCAAAGATTCATGTTGACACATTTCTGTTTTTAGCTTCTGCTTCTTTTGGCTGCCCAACTGGACATTTGCAAGAGTGCCCATTGCCTTTAAATGGTTCTCTTTCACCTCTGGTATTAACTTTAGGGCTAGAGACACCTTTTTGGATAAATATAAAGCTATATTACACAAGGTATCAGTCCATGCCTCCTCTGAGGCTTAGACAGAGCTGTGTTTGTGTGGGAAGAATCCATTTGGCAGTTGTTAATGTTGATTTGACCAATTCTTGCTCCTTTTTTTTTTTTTTTTAATTGCACAGAAATTAATTAGGTAGCATTTATTTCTCTTACAGGAAATTATTTTTAAGAATAGCTATGATACCACTCCTAGATCTAACCTATGAAACTTAGACCTGAACTATAAGACTAAACATTTATAATATAAGCTCTACACAGGAAATTCTGAGTTATTAACAAAAACTCAAAGACAAAATGCTGCTTTTAGCCTACCTTTTAATGCCAATATGTTTTCAAACAAGCCTTATGGCTCTGGTAATGGAAAATGGTCCTTCTGTTCTCAAATCTGCCTTAAGACCTTAAATTCAGACCAGGGTGATGTGACTAGAAGTCATCACCCATTCGACTGCTCTGTGATCAGCTACAGAATTTGGAGCAGCAGAGGTCAAATGTTTGGCTGTCTGTCATTATTGGCATCTGTGTTGGAAGCCTTAACAACCATTCCAGAGAGGGAGCTGTGGGTGCTGAATACAAAATGGAGCTCTGGAGCTCCCTCAGCTCCAGAGTCATCACTCATGCCCACACAGATGCCTGTCAGTCTCTGTGACATATATCAATATTTTACAGTGCTTGTAGGACATCTGGCTGCCTAATTTGGGATGAGGCAGGAGCATTATTCACTGCTAACCCCTGGAGAGGCAGGGGTTGGGGAGCTGAGGGTTTGGGAGAGGTTCCACATCGTCCAGATCACACAGGAGGCACAGAACAGCCACAAACAGCACATGATAAACACTTTGGGAAAGACAAACTTACTATGGGTCACCTGATTTAGTGCAAAAAAATGGCCAAAATATTCATTAAGGCTTTGAAAATGATTTCTTAGGAGGTCTCATGGAAAAAATAGACTAATTTTACTGATTTTTTTTTAAATGGAGTATGGGATTAAGTCAAATCCTTTAGTGTCTCCTATTGCACTAGAAAAAAAAAAGAAGGACCTATCATGAGTTACTCTATTTTCTCCATTCCCAGTATTATTAAGCATAAGCAAAGTTTGAAAACCAGTATGTTGACAGAATGGGTAGGAGAAGATTTTGACATCATTAATGGGAACTTTCTCCTTGAATGCTTCTCTTACAAAAAACCCCAAACCAAACCAACCAAACAAACAAAAAACCAAACAAAAAACCCCAACAAGCAAACAACCTCCCCCCTGAAAAAAAACCCCTATCAAGTTTTCCAAATGTAATAGACATGCAAGTTAGTAGGTGAAATGTAGAACAATTTTTTCATGCCTCAAAGATCAGGAATTTCTCTTTGACAAAAGAATTAATAATACTTTTATTTTATATTTTCTTCAACTTGTTTCAGTATGAGATTTAGAAAAATATGCCTAGAAAAACTATAATGTTAGAAAAGTGATGCTTGAGGTGTTTAATTGTATTTCACCCTGGAACGCTCTTTTTATGTATAGGAGATCTGAACAGAAATTCTTTTATTAAAATACTCCAGGCATCCAAAATGCAGCTTGCTGAGTAAAAAGACCCTTCTGATACATACAGAACTTCTGAAGATCCTTTTGCATGTAGCTTGGGCATGTTTGGACTTTTCCTCTGAGCACAATGAACAAATAGGTAATACTGGCAGTGAGGGGAAGGGAAATATTTAAAATGAATCATGTGGAGCTACCAGAGTTACTTCTTAACCAGATATGTAGGAAGTTGTCTCTCTGAAGCAGAATTCACCATGGGAGAGAAAAGTGGCAAAGCTTGTAATGTTTGATGGCATCATTTTGAAAATGAAACTTGCCTCTTTTTTTTTTTCATTGCCACTGAATCCCTTTCATACTCTGTTAATTAACAATATCTTTGTGGTAAAAAGGAAAAATGCATCCAAAGAAGTAAGGAAGGTGATCCTTTTCCAAAATATTTCATCTGGTTTTGACACATATGAGGGCTGGTGAAGAACGAAACTCTATTACTGGATTGATGGGCTGTAACAACCCCCAGTTGGAAAAAGACTGGCTTACTTTTCAGATCTCCAAGCCTATTTGTCTTAGAAATACAATCTCTTGCATTTTTTTGACTAAACATTCATGTAGAATGGCCAGAAGAGCTGGCAAACAAAGCCACAAGACAGGACAACCTTGTCCCTTTTCCCCAGAGAAGATATCACAGCTCAGTCACAAAATCAAGGCTTATGTCAAAAAATAACTCAGTTCAACAAAAAATCTTCAGCTCCAAGTTTCTAATCCAAAAACAGTGCCCAAGGCATTGGAGGAATAAACCCCTTCCTTGACTGTTTCTCTACTACTGGACTCGCTGGCGTTGGTTCCTGTTAACATCTGCGTAGCTGAGTTGTTGTCAGCTTGTGTTTTCTAAAGAGAGATCAGAGACTACGCCTTTCTGCTGTCCTAACTTGGTATTTTAAGAGAAGGATTGGGCTAACCTCTGCTTCTTTACAAAGCCAGGCTGGGGAAGATGCTAGAATTTCCTCCCATTTCCCCTGGAGTAGATAAAATCCTTATTCTGACATCGGCAACAAAAGATCAAGCAATTTCAGGGCCTGCCTTCTGCTCTCTGGCCTGCAGTGAGTGCCCTTAATGGTTCACCTGGCAGTGATAAACTTGCCTCTTCTTCACAACAAGGTACCCCTACACCGCAACACCTACCCAGTGGCAAAGGTGTTTGTGAACTCTGTGTGCATGTACTGACTTCTTGAAATAAATAAAATTTTGTTTTCTTCAACTTGCAGAGGATTTGCCAGCAAGCAAATCCTGGTGAAGGTTCGGCCCACTGGAGCAGGAATTTCTCTGCTGATTTTTCTTAGCAGAAATGGTTGGAAGTGTGCATCTGATTTAACAGGGAGAAGGGAGGGAAGAATAATAACTTTCTTTCAGAAATTGAGCAGGAGTTTTGATTTTTCCTCATGGAGAAACCCACTGCTTCTCTGCTGGCAACCAAGATATTCTCCACAACAATTTAGTAAAACAAAATGTGTTTGTGACTGGGACAGGGCAGCTGGGAGTGCTGGTTCTGCTTCTGAGAGCCCCACGTGGGCTCTGCCATTCTCTCCAAACGTGGGTGCACCACGGGGGAGAGCAGGACGTGGGCTGAGCTGCAGCTCTCACGCTGCCTCTTTGTTCCTCTGAGGGGGAAAGAAAAGGCTCAGCTGGTGGCTTGCTCAGCTCAGGAGCAATGGACTGAGGGCTTCTGCTTCCCATAAAGAGCAGAAGTCAATTACAGCACCACGCAGGAGCAAGGTTAATTGGGGCAGGAGGTTCAGTGGGAGGGCCTTGCCAGCTCTCCCCTTTGTTCAGCACAGTCACATACCCAGCTGTATGTATGGTTATATATTCAATACCCTGAATGTAGGCCATGCTGAGGAAGAAAACTACCTCGAGCTTGAGGCTTGAAAGCAAACTCCCATTTGAATAATTCAGATACAAAAGACCTCCTAATTTTTATTGGGGATGTATTTTTGTTCCTTTGCATGGCTGTGTAACACACAGGGATGTGAGGGAGCTCTTTGTTCTCTCCCTCTCGGGTGCTGTACATCTGAGCAATGCAGAACTACCTTGGCTCGCTGTACTGACATTAAGGAAACCAAGATTTGTCTGCAGACTGAGTGTGAGGAGTGTTGTCTGCCAAGAACCAGCAGAGTCAAGTCATAAGGGCAGAAAAGTAAAGCTTTAAGGTGGGTTATTGGTTTTTCTGAATTAGTTATAACTCTAATTGGCAAAGAAAGCAGAGCAGCACAATAAATATCCCAGGCTTATAATGATCAATACTGCAAAGTGACAGAGCAAGTCCTGAAGTGGGGAGATGGGAGCACACAGGTGTTTCAGCCTTGCTCCTTATAGGAAGACACTGATATCTCCATGTCACTATGGACCTTCTTTGGAAAGATATGAATCCTTGTTATTATCAACATTGCCCTGTCAGGTGCTACAGAAACCTAGCAGAAAAAGTTGCCTGCTTTCTCAGGTAACGTTGGGTATCAGAATCAGAGGCAGCTGTCAGAGGCAGCCAGGAATTAAAGAAACAGAAAGGAAAAGACTATTTATCTACAGGAGAAATGGTGATCTCAGCATATCAGGAAGTTTTGATCCATTGACTTTCATAGCTGGTGATGAAAAAGACGATTTTTCACTGCTAGGTTACAAAATCCCATTGACTGGAGAAGGAGATAACTTGTACTGGTTAACACAAGTGTACAGAGATGATCAGGTGCAGAACTGCTGCAGAGAGCTCCTGAAAGCCCACTGAAGGTGCTACTTGCTTTGTTTATTACTTATTTACTGATGTGATGACAACAGTCAGTTTCAGAGATCCCAGACACAGTCACACATCACACCTTAGGTCAATGGAGAAAACCAGCTGTGGTGGAAGGTTGTGCCAAAGCAAAAGATGGGTGACCTTTGCAGTGGGAATCTGAGGCTGTACCAGCCTGTGCTCCCATTGGTTGCTTGCAGAAGCAAGCACACGTGTTAATGTTAATCAACATTAACACGTGTGCCGCAGACAGAGGCCCAGAGTATAATTTATTACTGCAGTAAATCTATGTGGTCCATTTGTAGCCGAGCACAGTCCCACACCTGGAAGAGGCAGCCAGGGCAGCTGCAAGGTATCAGGCATGCACCTTAGGGTACAGTAAGCAGACATTTGTGTGCCAGACAAGGAGCATTTTTTGTTGCTGGGTTGGGCTTTACATAATTTGACTGTGTCACACTGTCGTTTTTGGCCTCAGCCTCAGCCACCCTCCCTATAAAGCAACCTGGAGGCACAGGCAGTTCTTGGTGACAAGACCTCTCAAATTTTTAGAAGTCACATCTGAACAAGGCAAAGCTGTTACTTGTCTCTGTAGACTGTGAAGGAATATCACTAACAAACTCCAGTGTGGATATCAGCAATGTACAATACACATTTACATACTTGGTTTGATGATTTCCACATTAGATCTTCTGTGTTCTCAGAAAAGCCTTGGTGAGCAGCCTGAATGAGGAAAGCTGTCCAAAGTTGTCCATCCACAAGTGCTGGGCTCTCTCACAGAGAAAGCTTTGACTCATCACTGGGACATTGACTCTCCAGCTTGTTATGATGGTTGAGGTCAGGAAGCACGAGCCATATGAGTCTCTTGTGATGACTTCTGTCATGGAAAAAATGCATTTCTTGTTGCTTTTTAGTTGTTTCTGTTACAGTCATAAACTGTAATTGACTGAGGTTGAAAAAACACTGAATTTGCAGGGGGATGCCGACTTCTACAAAGGGGAGAAATTGTCATATCCAAAGGGCACAGTTTGGGTACTCTCCAGGATCCCAGACAGATCTTAAACACTTCCAGGGATGGAGCACCCACTACTTCTGTGGGCAACATGTAAAGAATTTCACAGTATAGAATTTCTCCCCAATATCTGATATGAATTTTCTCCCTTGCAGTTTCCAGACAGTCCTCAGCAGCAATGATGAAGAGTGGCACGGGGAGCCTCTGCACATCCCATGTGCCTTCCACCCTGCAGCTGTGTCTCCTTGAAGCTGTCAAGCTGAGGCTTGGCTGGTTTATGTGCTGCTCCACTGCTCTTTGCTGAAGGGTGGCCTCCTGCAATGAGCTATCACTCACTGGTAAATGATAAGGCAAGGCCGCTGAGGCTTCACTAACTGCCTTCATTACAAACGTTGTAATTGTAAAGATTTGCTATAATTCAGTTAGCTGCCCTAAAACCCTTGGCAAGCCACATTATTGAAATGATTATTGTTACAAGATTGTTGTAAATTGGAGTCAATCATCCAGACGTGAAATTGTCTTTTTTATATCTGTGTGGTAGGGAACAGTCTTCCTCCTTTTATTTTTTTAAATTAAAACCTCCTGCTTATTGTACCTCGAGTACTTTATTGGACAATGGGATCCCTTCCCAAAAAATGCAATTAAGTCTTCTCATCTCCTCAGTAGAGGTGCCCTGAGTCTTTCTAGTCTGACAGCTCACAGTTACTCCCAGCAGGTTTTTGGTGCTGCAGGAAAACAGCTGTCAAGGATCACACAGGTATAGCTGACTCTCCTTTCCAGTGAGCTGCATTGGACCAGAGCTTTTCCTCCTGTGCCCTGTGGGAATGGCTGCAAACTGGACACCAGGAGACATACACGGACATTTCCACATGCATGCAAAATGAACACACCACAGAAGAGTAATTAATAAATATCCAAAGTTTCAGTGGATCTTCATCAGTTATAAATTGATGAGCTGCTGTGACAGCCCTGTGCAAGATGGCCTGTTAATTATTTTCAGAAGAGGATTCCCAGGTTTGAAGTGGTGAAGAAGCACTGAACTAGCCCACCTGTTGAACCTCTGAAAATGTTGATTCCTGCCTGGTGTTCAGGCCTGGTGTTTATTGCAGTCTGAGGGAATATGTGATCCTTGCTGCTGCTGCTCCCCCTGTGTCCTTCTATTGCTTGAAATGCCCTGACTGCCAAGCAAGGAATATTCTGCATATTCAGGACATGTCAACACCTTTGTCCTCTCATGGACAAAGGCAATTGGATGTCTGGAGATTATCTTGGCCATTACAAATGCCAGTACAAGGATGGGAGTTAATTAATTTTTACACTATGTAATACAGCCAGTAGTTTGAACTTTTTCTGAGGATGAGGTCAGTAGCTGTGACAGGCTTGGTATGAGTATTCCATGGAAAAGGTTCTTCTTAGTTGACCAGAGGTGTGGATGTGGCAGGTAAAATACAGTCCAGCACAGTTGTTGGCAGTAGGTAATTTGGTATTTATGAGTCTTCCCTGAGGTAGAATTCCAGCTCAGCCTAAGAGAAAAGCTGTGTCTATGCTCTGGTTGAACTGTACCCTTCATAGGAGCAGGGGAGTGGGAAGGAAATAAGACTTGATATCAGTGGCCACTTCTTTAGATTGCATGACCAGTTTTCCTGTCCAAGCAAGAATAGGTGTCTTTAGTCCTGGTTTGTAACAATAAAAAAAAAATTAGAAAGAATCAGACCTTAAGTCTCTTTTGAACCCCTTTTCAAGTAATAGCACCTGGTGCTCCTGTGGAAACTGGGAACAGGCAGTTCAGTTATTCTTCACACAACCCTTAAAATTATTCAGGTGATAAGCGAAAATTATTGTTCTTTTGGAGCTGAAAACACAGATCCCAGCAAGTGTGAAGAAAACAGAGGGAAAAGGGGCCGAATACATAGACTGTGTTCTGCTTGCAGAAGCAGAAGGATGTTCTCACTGTTTCCTGGCCTCTGTGGAAGCAAAACTGCCTCAGAGTCTCCTTTTCTCTCTGCCTTGTGCAAAGAAACCCTGAAGGCTGGGGTGGGAGAAGAGAAAGCTCCAGTGCTTCTGCAGTGGGCATATGTGGTGTGCCATCCTTGGTTAATGCAGAATGTCTCCTCTGCTCCTTCCAAGGAGAAAGCCTCTAGCTGGAGTGGCACAAGGGAAATAGGCTTTACACATTTCTCTCCTCTGTGGAACAAAGGGAAAATATTTTAGGGGAGAGATTGCCCATGAAACCTCTTTCTACACACCACCAGATAAAGTATGAGTGACTGTGACAGACACCCCAGAGACTGATTTTGGCTATTTTAATTTTTCTTTATTTCCCTTTATTGTCCCTGGCTGTCACCCACGCAGTGTGTTGTGCTGGTTTAGGAGCACACAACATGCCAACCATAATTTTTTAACTTTGACTCTTCCCTGCTCTCAGAGTCACTCAGAAAATCTTATTGGTGTGTGACTGTCATGGGTCTTCATAACACTACAGCTTTTATGAGCATCCCTCATCCCTCTAGCACTGCCTGCCACGCCTCTCCTATCTCACACAGAAAAACCAGGTGGCTCTGTTGTGGCAGCAATGAAAGATACTGAAAGGAAATTCACTGGAAAAGAAATTATTTTCTACCTAAATAGAAAAATTGTCATAACTTCAGGCAGAAAATACCAGATCAGGTCTATGGAAGCTTCTCCTACCTAGAACCCAGGAGCTACTTGTGGAATTTTAATTATATGAGCCCACACAATAATAACTGCACTTTTCTTTTTTCCTCCAATTTATGTATTCAGCTGAAACTAAAGCTATTATTGTATCAGTGATCAAATATCTTGTGTCCAACCCACTACCTCCCCCAGGGAGACAGAAACATCAAAGGCCTTGAAGAAGAATCTGGGGTAAAATTGAAAATGAAAAGTTGCTAATTTCAAAGCGGGCAGTTAAAGTGCTGGTCAAATTGAGAGCTTAATGGATTACTGAGGTGAATATAAAGTTCTTCTTTTGTTGTGTTGTTTTATTTTTTTCCCTTCTGAATCAAAATGTTTCAAAGGCACTTAAATAAAACTGAATTGATATAATTAGTACAAGCCCATGAGAAGTGATTGAATTACTAAGTATGGCCACTGCTAGGGCTACATAATGGAAGCCTTCAGTTTTTATTAATTCCATGTTTGAAAATCTGGATTAAACACCCAAACTAATAAGTCAAAACATTGATGTGAGATCCAAAGGACAACAGCATTGTCACTCTGTGTAGCAGGGCACCAATTCAGTGCTTAATTGGTACAAGAGCTGTAATAATATGGCTCATGTTTAATTAATAAGAGTTCTAACTAGTCATGAAACTTTTAAGAGCTCTTGGCGCTGTGAAATTGTTGCAGTTTACATCCAGTGGGCTGCAAAGCTTCTCCTCTCTGACATCTCACTCTGATGGGGCAGCTTCACTGGATACAGGCAGCACATGTTTATCAGCATATCACAAAAGCAAAAAATGTATTTGAAGATTTACCATCCATCTCGTTAAAAAGACTGGAATTCACCTTGGGTTTTGCTTTCCTCTAAGAGGAGCAGGGAAAAACGTGGCAAATCTGGGCAGCTAAAATAAAGTGGTCAAAATACTTGGTGATGTGTTGATTATCTTCCACTGTCCTCCTTCTTGCTGACTCCTATAAGCACTCACAGGCTGTGTTGAGAAAAGGCTCTCTTGGCATTTTATAGATTTTCTGGGCAGAATTTTTCTATATTAAAGGAACAGTGCTCAGTTTAATGTTCCAGCCATATGCCAGAATTTATAATCCTTCCCATTTAAAGCAGTTCATCTAAATTTGATCCCAGTCCCATGCAATAAAAAAGTATAATTAAAGGTTAATGTAAAAATTATTGAACAAATATAATAGAAAGGTAATTAAAGTGTTCAGATATAAAATGCAAGAAACTAAGGTGAGCCCTAACCTCTTAAATTGTTCTTAAAGCAAATATACTTAATCATGTAGACTCATCGTTTTTTTACCTTTTGCCCAGACCTGCATGAAAAACTGTTAAATCAGGAATAGATTCTAGTAACTTTTTCCCTAATACCTACTAAGGTTCACGGGAAAGACAACTGGCTATTAACATAAGTTTTTTATTTATTTTTTTTTCCTTAGGATCAGCACACTCATGGAACAAGTGCAGTCTGGACTGCCAGCTCTGGTCTCCTGTATGAACCTGCTATCTGCAAGTCTCACTTGGTGCCCTTGCTGGTGTTAGAGGAGACAGTGGCAATCATTCTCTTTTCCCTTTCTTGTTCCTGCCTCTTCACAGAAAATGTTTGCAAAAGACCTGTCAGATCAAATTGAGTACTCTGCAGGAGATAGACCTTTGCCATAAAGATTAATGGGAATAAAGTTCTAGGGGAAATGCCTGATTATCTGTAGGGCTAAGCCTATAGCCAGGTATTATATGGTGATCAGGAGACTTTAGAGGAGTGGGAGTTGGACACCTGGTTCTTGGAAAAGATTTGACTGAAACTGCAAAAATGCAGAAAGAAAGAGTGAAGAGAAGGCCTCTATAACATTAGTAAAGTTTGAAACCATACTGATCATAAAGTAATTTTGCAATTAATTCCACAAATTAAAATATCTGTTTTCAATATTCCATGAACTATAAAATACCACATTCATTATGTTTTAAGTCTTGAGAGCAGCTTTAAATTCGGGGTATGTATTTCTTCACACCAGATTGCTAATGTGAAATGCAGTGGGGGCAGGGGGGTTATAGTGAATCTTCTGAGTCTTGTGGCTGTGATCAAAGGTGGAGTGGGCTGTTGATGGTGATCAATGAAGATACTGACCCTATTTTTCCAGTGAGCTAAAGTGAGAATTTGTTTTTAATCCTTTATAAAAACAAAATGAAGCAGAATCTAAGCCAGGCAATAAATAAGCAGACACTTCTTCGTGTGCATGAGATAGAGCAAATAGGATAAAAGCTATTTGTGCATTTAGTGGTGCTTGTTGTTTAACATGTGCACATTCTCTTATGGCACTTGCTGCTGCTCCTAAGTTAATGCATTTGGCTGGTTTGGTTCTCTGGCTTGTGGCTTTGCTTTGTGGGAACATTCAAAAGCTTGCTGAGTGACGCTGAAGATGGGCTAGAGGTTTTGAAGTCAAATCAAACATCTCCTAAAGTGTAAAGTCTCTGATTTTTGAGAGTTTCATTCTGCCCCACTGTACAGGTGCTTAATATTTTAAAACCCTTTGGGTGGTTTGTGACAGTCAGTGGTTACATCCAAGATGAAAACCTCTGCTGTGTCTTCATGGTGAGGGCCACAAGGAAGATTGTGCTCAGCTGCAGTGGTTCCTGGGACCTATGGATATTCCTGCTGCTGTGATCCCTCAGAGCCACGGGATCAGATTTGCCCTGCAAGAAGAGGAGCAGGGGTGGTGTGAGGCTCTGCCTGGAGGCTGCCAGGGACAGGGAGGGCTGCAGAGCTGTCCATGCCCAAGCCTTGAAACAGATTCTGGTGACCCCACCACTGATCAGTGCTGGTAATTGCTTTTCTGAGCTGTGCTTCAGTCAGCTCTGGGGTCAGGGGCCTTCCTGGATAACAGCCTTGGACAAGCAGGAATTTTCTTCCTGTCACTTGTTCAAGAAGGGACCACTGCTGAGGGAAGAGCAGGTCCCTCCTTTTGATTTTTTTTTCTGTAATGCCCATGTTAAAGATGTGACACAAATGCTGATTTTGGAGGAAAGCTCTGGCTAAAATGCTGGCCCCACTGAAGTCAGTGGCATCCTGCCCACAGAATGTAAAGGTGCCAGAGTCTTGTCCTTTATCCTTCTATTTTGTGCCTCTTCATCCTGGAAGATGCTCAACAAACAAATGAGATATCTATATGACCTTAACAGGGGAAAAACTCTCCAATGTTAGGAAAGATTGCAGTGAGGGAGTGGCTGGAGATGTGAGGGATGGGCTCCTCTCAGGAGCAGAGCCAGCTGGCTTCCAGACACAGGCAATGGGGCAACTCTGCTGATAGTGTGCTGACAAATACAGAGAAACAGCAAAGATAAATGTCCCAAAGCTTGGGATATTAGAAAATGCAATAACAAACTCAACTTTTGTCTGGTAGAAATCAGACTGACACAATTTAGAAGGAAATATGGTGGCTTCCTGTCCCTCTGCTCCTTTTCCTGACTCCCAGCCTCCCTTTTTTATCTTTGATTTTTCCATCTGGCTCATCTAATTGAAATTCGACCTGAGTCTGAATCCAGGCTCCTTTCAGGATTTTGTGGGATATCTTGCATGGTAATCTGTCTGCCTGACATCACTGCAAGATTGTGAAATCACTAAACCATGGTTTCTCCTTGTTGCCACAATGAAAACATGTATTATAACAGTGCCCCATTACCCTTTTGGTGGTTACAGCACAAATCCCACTTATGGTCTCCAGGACTTGGGAAAGAATTATGCACTGGCTGAATTTTTTAGCAAACCTTATTTGGGAGTTTTAGGGGAGAGAAGCATCAGACAAAACCAAACACGACTAACAACTAAAGAATGCACTGTGCTTGCAAATTTTAATAAGCTCTTTTTAGAGATAGACTTGAATCAGAACCTTGACTTCAAAGCAGCATGAAATATGGTGGGAACTGGGAGTCCATGCCCATATCATGTCAACATATCTCTCTAAAAGATTGGACCAAACCCAAAAAGCTCAAAGTCCATCAGTTGAGAGGCAAATCAGACATAGAGACCAAAATAGTGTAAAACTGCATGAAAAAAGACTCCTTTGTTTTGAAGCATGTACAGACAAAGACAGTCAAGAAAATAAATGTATTGCAGAGGTATTTTATTGCCTTTTCAGATGATTTCTGTGGAGTGTATTTTATGAGCTTTGGCCACATTTTCACATTTCTGGCGAATAAAGCTCTCATTGTTCAAAGGGTGTCACCTGGTGACTCATGAATTTCTTTAAATGCTGCTTATAAACCTCTCATGTGAAATTGAGAGTGCTGCTCTGTATGTACCTATGGGCCTACAGAAAAATGAGCCACTTCTGAGCCTGATCAGTTACTGGACTGGGGAGTCTCAGACAATTTGAGATTGATAGACACAGGGAAGAAGTGAAAATACAGCATCATCTCTGCTCCTCATGGAAAATAAATCTCCTTGATTTGTGTCACAAGTGCTGATTCTGTACTTCCAACTCAGGACTTCACTCTGGAAATATGAGTTGAATTTAAAGTGAGTCTAAGTTATTTTTTAATGAATGTCTGCCTTCTCCCTCCTTGAGTCAGTGCCAGTGCAGACATGCCTTGCACAGAGCTAACAGGTAGCAGGGAGGCCAAAGGATCCTTAGCTGGGCAAATAATGGATGTACATGATTTTCCTGATTTTTCTAGGTCAATCTGGATGAAGCAAGGCTCTCAAACCAATCTTCTCCAGCAGCTTCACAGTGTGTGCTCAGGTTCTGTGTGTGCTGTGTGCCTGCAGCCCAGCCAGAACTTTGCTGCTGAGGGAAATGCCCTTCCCAGCCCAGTGAGTGTCTAAAGTCTGTAGAGCTGCAGCTGGAGGTATTTTCAGAAAGTTGATCCTACTACAGAATCCCATCAAAGCACTTTATAACCAACTGTGGTTTAACTGGCATTATTTTGATATTTCCATTGTACCTTTGAACCTATGTATTGGCAAAACCATTAAAACAGCCCAAACAGTCTGAGCCCTCTCCAGAGTGTTTGGTCATCTTGGAGATCTGATTTTGCTGTATCTAACCAAAACTGTGCCTAGATCACCTGTGGCAGAATTACCTCTATGTGAGCTCTGGGATCTCTCTGTTTTTCTTCCTCTATCTTGCTGTTTCATCATCGAGTATTGTAGTAGCATTTTAGAAATACAGTACCTAATCCTCTGATTAAAACTAGTTGAAGCAAGTGGAGTAGAGATCCATGTAAATATCTACAAAAAGAGGTTGGTAAAGACATGTTCCTGAAATGTTTTCATCTCTTATGGAATACCTTTACACTCAATATCAACAGCTGAGAAATGCACCCTGCCTGAGGAAGGAAAGAATGTGTCACTTTGGGGAAATCCAAATGCGTGTGTACAATTGACATCTTGAGAATGGAGTTTATACCCATTTTATACATGAGGATACAAGGGGACAAATTACACTGGCTACTATGACAGACTGTCACTAGGGAGAAGGCCTTTTACTTCCATCTCTGTGAGGCTTGGCTGCATTTCCACTTTGCATTGTACAGGTTTGCTGCTGTAGGGCTGCACTCGGGCAGATGGTTACTGCATGCCTGGAAGCACAAGTGAGGAACTGGAAAGGAGAATTTATCCTATCTCTGAGAAAAAAATGCATCCTCTCTGGCAGCAGGGCCTGCAGGAAAACTTGGCATTGAAGATCTTTTCCCTTTTCTGAAAAATACTGAAATATTAGGAGGAAAAAGTGAGGGTGGGTGATTTCACTGTAATCCCTCTTTGCCTCAGAGATAAGGAGTCAGGAGACACCTCTAAGTGGTTCCCCTGGGAGAGGGATAAGGTGGTGTGTGCAGTGACCGTGAAGGCCAAAGTAGCTGATTAAAATGTAGTTGCAGACATTCAGGATGAACAGATTTTCAGAGGTGTTGAGAACTCATAAAAGCCTTTGAAGCCATTGTGAGACTGCAGTACCTTTGGAAGTTCAGCATTATAAAACTGAGCCATGCCTTAATATACCGAACAAAAAATATGCAAAAATGCCCACTTCATAACCTCAACCACTGAGCAATTTTAAATGCAACATACTAAAAAAAGATAAATAAACACAGTGCTCAGTAACTTAACTCGCAATATTTAGAGAACATATTGATGTTTTTGTTCTAAACACTGCAACTCTAATAAGGACACCAAACTATGAGCAATTTACATCCAAATCAATGCATTGACCAGACAGCAAATCTCCAAATTACTTAACAACTCAAAGTTAGTGTACTTTTCCATGCTAGCTTTCATATTATTAGCAGCAGAGTCCTAGTTACTCACGTGAATGCAGCAACTAATCAGTCAATAGCTAAATATCCCTATAGATCTGCCTATGCTTTATTACAATATGTCTGATTGATAATTCTGCAAAGCTTTTTTAGTTTAAAGGGCAACCTGTTATTAGTTCTTGGAATTCCCTTTTCAAGGTGTGAAAATTGAGTGTTCTCTTAAAGTGTAACTTCCCCCCTATTGTGTATGCTAGAGGTGGCTGGAATGCAGCCTGAACCATTTTATTTCGAAGAAATCACATGAAGCATCAGGTGGCAGTGACCTTCCATGACTGAAGATATGAGCTCCATTTTTCATTAATATAACTCCTGGCCCCAAATGCTGGAGAGGAAACAACAGACTTCAAATCATTCTACAGAGGCAACAGGGGATTACACAGTGGTAACATGGGAAAATCAAAACAAACCAACTCTTTATGCAGCTAAAATCCTGCTGCAGTTCAGCTACAGATTTATCGTTCTGCCTAATGGGATTAAGGCACACAACAAGGGGCTTCATTCTCCAGTATTTCTGCCTTAATTCCTTTAAGTGCTGACCAATTTCAGAGCCAGGAAGATTCATGAAGGAGTGCAAATACCAAGTGACAAATATTTTCTGGTTTTGATGACTGACTCTGAAGAAGCTTGACTTGGACACTTTTGCTAACGAGGTGAAGTCATCTGCTCTGCAAGTCAGTGCCCTGGGAAGCTTTGCAGATGAGTTTCATGCTTGGCAGCACTCCCCTTTCAAGTTCCAGTTTGTGGCTTTTTCTCACTCTCCTTACTTTAGGGTTTGTGTGACTTCATTCAACCCCAAAAGCAATTCTGCTTTTTTATTTACTAGCCAAGGAAATTGGTGCACTGCTTCAGAAAGGGATGATGTTCATGTACAGCAAGGGCCAGCAGCTCCCTGGAAGCAGAGAACCACAGGGGTCTCCTCAGGGGTTCACAGGGCCTCACCAGCCAGAGCCCAGCTCATCCCCCGCTGCAAGGGAACAGAGGAGGACATGAGATCACAGGTTCAACCAAGTTTCCATGCAAGGCCATGGTGATAGGGCAGGGTGGAGGTCAAACCAGGAGGTCAATCCACAGGTCAGATCCAGTGAATGTCAGGCACGTCCACAAAGACAGAGGAGGGCCAAAGTCAGCATGGAAAGACTTCTTGGGGCAGGGCTGACAGGCAAAGATGTATTCAAGGCTACATATTAGAGCTTTTATGAACTGTAAATTTTAAAATTTTACAAGGAAACAAGGAGTTTTACTTGAAAAGTTAATGTTGTATTTCTTCCACATTGCTGTATCCAGCCTTCACCTTGGCATGGCTTGAGAGTCCTGGGTTAAGCTTTGCTGTGCTAGTCACAATGACAGCACGGGCCAAAGAGATGCTCTTGCCCCAGACTTCAGGCAAAGGCCAGTGTTCATATCTGCAGTTCCATGGGGCAGGTACAAGGCTTCCAGTGCTCTGATATCCCTGAGATGCTCAGCAGTGCATGCTATTGCCAGAGACAGAAAATGGCCAGAGACAGAAAATAGCTGGGACAGGCACAATCTCTTCAATGAAGAGACTGAGTCTATTAGATTCATCTGTAGTTTTGCTCCAGCCACTCAATAGTAAGGGGGTTAAGCTGGAGACAAACAGTGATTCAATTTTATGAGCAGACTGAAAACACAAATAAATCTGCTGTGCCTGTGTGCTAACTGTCCTGTGTGCCCAAGTGCAGGATGCTTTAGTTGGGTATAATAGCTCCAGGTCTGGACTTAGTATGTGCACATCAAACACTCCTTTTAAACCATGAAGAAGTGCTATTGAAATAATTATTGTATTAGCATCATCAACTTTCTATATGGAAATGTGCAGCATATGGCAAGCTCAACAGATGCCTATAGCCGCCATCCAGAGAACATTATTAAAAACAACAACAAAAAAAGGAAAAGCCATTATATTTTTGGCATATTGGCTGAGAACACTCAGGAGGCTGAACTGGAGGCTGCTGTCATATTTGTCATCCTGCTGATTGCCTAATGTAAAACACAGAAGGCCAGTGAAGTGTGAGAAAAGCAAGACATCGTGGAAGACCAAAGCCTGAGCCCTGGGAGTAGGAAATTACAAGCAGTGACCTACAGTAAATATGCAACAAAAGTGCAGAAACCCGTCTTCTTGCTGTCAGAGGACAGGCTGTTGACTGGGAACAAAGCTTCAGATTTCTCTGAGGGATTAGAAATTTGCCGTGCTGTGGATGCCATGTCCTAAAAGTCCTGGAGGAAGAATATGGGCACTGAGGCTGCCAGCTGATTCATGGGGAGCAGCTGCAAAGAAAATGCCTCTTCCTGCCCTCCCAGATGGATGAAAACTCATGAAAGGGAGCCTACAAGGGAGGCTTGGACTTCAGCCTTCAAGCAGATTTGTGTAAGTCCCCAGATGGGAAAAAACCCCCTCACTTCTCAAACTTCCTGAATATCCTGAATATCCAAAGGAAAGGCCACTTGTCCTCCCTGTGAGAATTTTTTAGGGGTAATGTAGGGCACAAGGAAGAAAGACTCTGCTCTCCTAGACCAGGAGCTGGTGCCTGCATCTGCTGGTTTCAAATGGCTGTAAGAACTTTTCTGAGTGAGAAAGTTTCCTCTTGTTCCAAAGGTGGGGAGAGGGCTGGGAAAAGGAGCTGCAAGAAGAAGATGAAGATGGGGAATCCCATGTAAATGAATGTCCTTGAAAAAGCAGAGCAGATGCTTGAGCTGGATGCTTTTTTATTTATTTATTTTTATGGATGTTCCAGAAAAAGGACATTCTTGATTAGTTTTAATGTTCCTTAATAACACTTGGAAGTGCTTTCTGACAAAAGGAGGAACTACAGGGAAATACCTTTCTTGCCATGGAAACACAACAGCAATTTACATCAGCTTAAGGAGTTCTGCTTCTGCAAGTTTTTTGCAGCAGTAAGGTAGTTTTATTGGTTATTTTTTGAATAGGGAATGCTCCTGGTACATAACCTGATGCTTCAGAAATTGCCCTCCTTTTCCAGGATTTCTGTGCAGTCTGCTGGATATTCAGTGGCAACACACAGGTAGCTGGGACAGAGATGGGGCAGGTGACTTCAGTTTCGAAATGTGACTGAAATTTGTGCATTCAATTCAATTTTGGTTGCAAACAAAATCAAGGAGAGTTATGAAAGGGGTCTTAATTTCTCTTTCTCAGGGAGCCATGTGAGTAAGAGAAAGGAATATGTGTGTCTGTGTGAGAGAGAACATAGTAACTGTTAGGGTAAGTGATGGTTGAAAGAGATTTATTCATTGTTAATTTGCCTTTCCTCTGTTTCACTGCCCATATAACGTACAGTTTAAAAATATACACGAGCTAATTAGGAGACATTTTCTGGAAGGGAGTCACAGCTGCATGATGTGAAATTTCTGCAATCAGTGAAAAAATGTAAAGGGCTTGTTTACACAGTTTAGACATTCAGCTTCAGCTACACTGCCATGAATGGCTGAACCTGTGATGTTCCTTTCTTCCTTCATAGTTAAGTATTTTTCTGAGAACTTGTAATACTGCCTGTAATACTAGTCATTAGGCTGCTCTTGAAGTATAATTTGTGTACAAAAAGCTTGACCATTTTTTCTGTTGTTTGAATAAAACATGTTTTTACACATCCTCTGCCAAGTTTGTTTCCTTTTCCTTAATATTTTCTCCCAGGGATATTGCCAGTGTAATTTCTAGAGCTCCTTTAGGTTTCCATAGGTTTTCACACCTTTAGATGAGGAATGATGTGTTTTCCACTGCCTCAAATCTGTCATTATTTTTGGTGCACGTTCCCTTCCTACCTTACAACACTTAAATTATTTGCAGATTATTTTAAGGAGTTCTCTAGTTGTTTATCTCTATGTTATTCATTATCAGCAATTTATCATCATATGGTACCCTCTTCCCACTTCTAGATGTGTATAAACCACAAGTAACTAGTATTATTTTAAGTGTACAGTAAAGTCATATTACAGTGACAAATACAATTATTTATGGCATGTATTCATTGTGGTATTATATATAATATTAGTGTGTGCAATAACATATAGAAGGTACATTATGCACTGACTGTGTTCTGTGCAGCACATGGGACTTGCAATCTACCAAAAGCAGAAAAACAGCTTCAATGAACTGCATGAAAACCATGCTTTGAACCTAAATTTTCCTTTCTGGTGGTTGTATTTGTGAAATTGAGATCCTGGAAGGCCACGAAGATGTCTTCATCATGAAAGGTGACCTTTTTCAAGATACCACATCCTGTGTGGTTAAAAGGCTTATGCATTTATTAGCACCTTTAGATTCAGAGCCTGCCCACTTGGTGCAAGCAGAGGAATATTTTGCCTTCTCTGATGTCAGTGTATGCTATAACACATTTCAGAAAATTCCAGAAAACCCGTGAAGAAAATGTATCATAGGCTTAAGACTCATGAACCTTAAATAGTTTATAAAACCTTTAGATAAAGCTTGAGAAGGGCAGGCTTACACTTTGCAAATATTGACTAGTTAAAGGACAAGGCTCAGCAAATAAGACTTGATAGAGTCAGTTGAACACTTCTTATTATGTGTGAATTAAGTGCTGCTTCCCCCTTTAAAGGGTTTTATTTTGCACCTACTGTCATCTTCAAGAAGGTTCCTGAGATCCTCTGAGATACTGGAGAGGAATTTTTTTGCAGCAGGGAGAGGATAATTTTTAGAGTGCCACAGAAAGCCACACTCTGGTGGAACAGAGATTAGGAACAAATAATAAACAAATAACAAACAATCAGACACTGGCCTGGAAATCTGAAGGGCCACACTGAACTTTACTTGAATTCCCAAGTTAATGGAAGTCATTATAGTCTGAAGATGGAAACATCACTAAGGCTGGAGCAAAACTAAGCTCTGAAACAGATATGTTTGAGGAATTGCGTGAGTTCTTAAAGCTATTTAGGAAACAGAAGGTGGCTCTTAATATCCACATTTAAGGATTAATCATCTGCAGCTGGTGTGAAACATTCACAAGTGAGAATCAAAGGAAGCCTTCAGGCCTTCTTGTGAGGAGATAATCGGGTGGTTATGACAGGGCAGTGACAGCCCTGAGGTTCCCTGCTCTTAGGGCCTCTGTAGATGGCACAGCCCTACCAGCAGGACAGTCCTGTGCATGTTGTGTAGGGGTTATGCCTTTTCCAGGATATAATGTGCTACTGATCTTTCCCTCAGTTTTCACTGAGATGGGTTTCCAAGATAGTCACTCCTTTTTTTTTGCCTGGCAAAAGGAGTCAGAAGATAATAATTGGTGCTTAGTAAATAGCACAATACAATTTAGTTGACTGTCAAAAAAGCCCCCAATAAGAACAAAGCTGCAAACAAAACTCAGTAGACCAGCAATTCCACAAAATATAAATATGAGCAGGAAAATAAGTGCTAATACCACTGTGATCACAAGAAAGTACAGGAGTACAATATCTACAAAGTTTCTCAGGCCTGGCCTAGTCACAAGATCTACCCTGATTTACTCTGAGTGCCTGGCCCAAGATATACAGCTATAGTCATTACTACTAGTTCTGTGAGTGAAAATAAAATTCAGTTCAAGATGACCAAGAAAAACTTGTACATGTCGTTAAAAAAAAATGGTAGGAGGAATCAATGTAATTTTAGAAATGACAAAACTATTCTGCAAATATTGATACCTTCATCTCTTTCCATTACCTTTTTACTGTGATGAAATCAGCTCTGGGAATTCTGCTTTGGTTCATCTTGACTTTTTGAAGACCATTTAGTTATTTTATACTCTGCACCAGAAGTACATAATATACATGAACACTTGCATCCTTCTTGGGGTTATTATATGGGGGATATGTGTGTGTGTAGAAGATATAAATATATTTTAGCTTGGATGGGAGTACAGTTTTCTGGGTAAAAACTGGGTGGATGACTGGACCAAAGACTGGTGGTGCAGGAAGTGAAATCCAGTTGGTGGCCAGTCACCAGTGGGATTCCTCAGGGTTCAGTATTGGGGCTAGTCCTGTTTAGTATCTTTATCAACAATCTGGAAAAGGGGATCAAGTGCACCTCAGTCAGTTTGCAGATGACACCAAGTTGGGTAGGACTGTTGATCTTCTCAGGGCAGGGAGGTTCTGCAGGGGGATTTGGATAGGCTGGGGTCACTTTCTTCTCCCAAGTAACAAGTGATAGGACAAGAGGTAATGGTCTGAAGTTGTTCCAGGAGAGGAGCTTAGGGACACAGTTAGTGGTGGACAATGAGTGCTGGGACAATGGTTGGACTTGGCTACCCTAAAGTTCATTTCCATCCTGACTGAATCTGTAATTCTATGATTCTTACTTGTGAAATACATATGCTTCACCAGAAAAGTCAAGGTTACCATAATGCCCCTAAAATCTGCTGCTCTTTGTAAACACAGGTATGTGCTTGTAACTAAGACTCAGACCTGAGCCCACAGTGGATTCTCTGATGCCCAGCAAAGGTTGAGTTCATTCTGTCTCTCCTCTTGGCCCACCTGTTTTTAAAAGTTTCTGGGAACTTTGTGTCAATGAGATCTATCCAGTTCTGTTGTGGTGACTATGGAACAAGGGATCTAAAAGTAATGGGGTAAAGAGGGAGCAGACACCCAGGCAGTAACACAGGCACGGTTACACAAGTTTAAAAACGAGGCTGAAAATAATTTGCTGCTACAACAGTGTATGACTTCTCAACATCCCAGAGCCATGTCCTACACAGCGGTGAGAGCCTAGAGAAGGACAAGGATGAGATCCAAAAGGAGTTACAAACCCTCTCTGAAGTACTAATGAGATAAGGCAGAAATTATCTAATGCCTGGAGAGCTTTTCTCTTCCTGCCTCTTCACAACTTGTTTTGGTTTTGCAGCAGTTTTGAGAAAAATGAGTTTTTAACAAATCGAGTTATTTGGAAAAGCAGCTAATATTGCAGGAACATAGTACATACAGGCAGCAGGCTCTAAAACTCAAGTTCATAAATTGCCAAGTAGTAAAAGTAGAGTTTTGTTGAAAAATCCCAGTCATCTGATACGTAGGTGTGTAGAATATGATAGTTTGTTGGCTTTCCCTGCTCACAAACTATGTGTTTTAAGTAGAAAAAAAGAGAGAATTATTTATTCCTGGATGACTTCTGACAGTTGATCTGACAATAGAGTACTCCGATAATTTTGTACCAACCACATTTTGGTGACAAAATACACTGCATACGCCAGGGTAATACAATTTTCTGTGTTACTCACACATGGTGTTGGTAAAAAAACCCTGCAGAAATTCCCCCTTAATTGCACTTGGTGTCAGAGCAGGAGAGCAGCCCTAGAAAGTGGACTTGCTAGGTTTGTTTTATGGAACATTCCCATTCCTCCTCTCTTTGGGTTTCTATGGTTCCAAAGGAATACTCTCTTAGTGTATTGCACTGTGGGAAGAACTTTTGCTCATGTGAACTAATGTCTTTGGTTGTTGCAGTTATAAACTTAGAGGAAGCTTTTGCACCTTGGTTAGAGATTTAAATATCTAGCACGGGTTGGATCGTAGCTGTTGGAGTGACAAAAAGTAATTAAACTATTTTTAACAGGCATCCTGCAAATCCATTTTGGTAGTTTCAAAATGGATATCCCATTTGGTAACAGCTCATTTTTCAGCATAATGGGCCATAAAATTGTAAATATTTTGGTTTGACCCTGGAGATAAGGATGAGGGTTATAGGTCAAAAGTGTAAGGGCTTGGTCAGATCTGGTGCTGATCTGGTTCCTAGATAAAGGTGTGACAGCCATTGGACACTGTCTACCTCTTTCTTTTCATAGAATTGTAGAATGGTTTGGGTTGGAAGGGACCTTAAAGACCATCAAATGCCCTGCCATTGGCAGGGACACCTTCCACCAGACCAGGTTGCTCAGAGCCCCATCCAGCCTGGCCTTGGACACTTCCAGGGATGGGGCATCCACAGCTTCTCTGGGAAACCTGTGCCAGTGCTTCACAACCCTCACAGTAAAGTTTCCTCCATATACCATGTAAATTTCTCCTCTCCCAATTTGAACCCATTACTCCCTGACCTATCACTACAGATCCTGTTTACTTTTATCTGATGATGTCCTGCAGTTGTTGCTCATCTTCAACTGCAGATTCAGAGAAGGACTGCTTTTCCTCTTTGAAATGTCCAGGGCTCCCATGTCGTCTGGACAGACAGAGAACCAGATTTTCTTTCCAGAATTTTGTAGCCACAGAGCATATCTGTGAATGTTGATATTTGTGGCTTCTTTTGCCAGATACAAATTGCAGTGGGAGTGTCATTAAAGGAGAATATTCAGCTCTGAAATGACAGAGCTGTGTCAAAATTTCTGCACAAGCTGCCTGCAGATCCTGGAATGCATTGTAACTCCCACTACGTTAGTTTCCATTGCCATGCTCTACTCAAATATATACAAAAGACCAGCTGGGAATGACTCTAGCAGTTCCTGAGGCAGGACTCTGTAATGGCAGGGTTAGCAATGCCTATGGTTCTGCAGCCTGTCCAGGAGCTGGTCCCCCTTCTCCCTTAGTTCACTTCAGGTTTTCAGTTTCCCATGGAATTTAATAGGCTGACTTTCTCAGAATTTTTAAGACCTAAACTTAAAATGACTTACGTTATTAAAATAGTTCACTGACCTGATCTGGCTGCTATGGTTTTATGTGAAGGGCAGGCTGATCTCATTACTGTCTCTTTTAAAATGACCAGCAGTCCTTGATCTGTTCAACACTTACAATATGAATATTTAGGAACAGCTGGAAAGACACACAAAAGTATAAGCATGCAGAACAAACTGACAGAGCAGTCCCACCACCGTGTTTTTCAGTATAGCTGAGCAGCCTGCAGATAATTCAAGCCTTTATGGAGTGCCTCCTGCCTAGAATAAAGTGATTCCAAGGGGTCTTGATGTACTTCTCAAGTCCTGCTGCCCCACTATCCCTGATACAAGCCAGGACTCCACTGGCTTTTGGATACCTGGGCACACTCTGGGTCTTGCTCAGCTCCCATCCACCACCACCCCCAGCTTTTCCACCAGGCAGCTTTCCAGCCCCCAGCTTTTCCTCGTCCTTTTCCACCAGGCAGCTTTCCAGTCCCCAGCTTTTCCTTGTCCTTTTCTACCAGGCAGCTTTCCAGACCCCAGCTTTTCCTCATCCTTTTCTACCAGGCAGCTTTCCAGCCGCTCTGCCCCAAGCCTGTGCTTTGCCTAAAGTTGCTGTGACCCAAGTGTAGGACCTGGCACTTGGTCTTACTGATCTCATACCTTTGGCTTTGGCTCATCAATCCAAACTCTCCAGACCATGCTGCAGAACCTTCCTGAAGCAGACCAACATTGCAGCTTGGTGTCATCTGCAAACTGACAGATCTATCCCTGACCCCCTTTTCATGACTGTTGATACAGATATTAAACAGGACAGGCCCCAGTACTGATACCTGGGGATCCCCACCCATGGCTGGTACTGAGACCTGGGGATCCCCACCCATGGCTGGCTGGCTGCTGATCTAACTCCATTCCCCATCACTGGGCCCAGCCCCACAGCCAGCTCTGTACCCAAAGAGGGCCACGTCAAAGCCATGAGCAGCCACTTTCTCCAGGAGAATGTTGTGTGAAACAGCATCAAAGGCTGTACTAAACTCCTGGGAAACAAGAGCCACAGTCCCTCCCTCATGTACTAAGTGGGTCATCTTGTCATGGGAGGAGGTTGGGTCCCTCAAACAGGCCTTACATTAAATACCTCAGCCACTTCCTCTCCTTTGTCACTGTGTCACCTCCCTGCAATCCAGTAAAGGCTGGAGATTGTCCTGAGCCCCCCTTTTGTTGCTAATACACTTACGGAAACATTTTTTATTGCCTTTTACAGCACCGGGTAAATTAACTTCCAGTCAGGCTTTGGCCGTTCCGATTTCCTCCCTGCACAACCCCTTGAAAGCTGTGTAGGCCTCCTGCCCCTTCTTCCAAAGGTCCTAAACTCTCTGGTCCCATGAGGGTTCCATGAGGGTCCCATGAGGGTTCTGTGAGGGTTCCATGAGGGTTCCATGAGAGCTCCACCCGAGTCCCCCCGAGGGCCGGGCTGGTGGTGGCGACCGTGGAGCGCTGTGTCTGTGACATCGCAGGGGACGCGGGGCAGAGCGGCTCGGGCAGCAGCGGGTGAGGCTGGGCCAGGGCAGAGCGGCTCCGGACAGCGGTGGGTGCGGCTGGCAGGGGCAGGGCTGGGCTGGCAGGGTCAGAGCGGCTCCGGGCAGCGGTGGGTGCGGCTGGGCCGGGGCAGGGCTGGGCTCAGCCAGGGCCATCCCCGGGCAGCAGCGCCCGGGAGCTGCCAGGGCTGGGGAGAGGGTGCGGGGCTGTGGAGAGCACCCGGGCAGGGCAGGCGCCACCGCTGGGGCCAGGGCCCTGTCCCTGGGCCCGGCATGTCCTGTCCCCGCCGCCCCAGCCACCCTTTCCCTGCTACCCGACCCACTGAGCCCCTTCTCTCCCTCCTCCTCCTCCAGGCCATGGCTGGAAAGCTCACCAAAATCCTGCTGGTGCTGGCCGTCCTCCAGCACGGGCTGAGGGCGGATGCCCAGGCAGTGAAGGCCACGGCAGAGGGTCTGACCCAGCGTGAGGAACAGCACAGCCAGACAACTTGGCTGGTGAGAAAGATTGTAAATCACACAAGTGACTGGGCAGCTGGGGATAACTCCTGGTTAGTCTGTGAACAGCAGGGCAGTCGTCCTCTAGCATGGGCTGAGTTTAACAGTGCCTGCATCCCACTTGGGTGCACCTCTGCCCAGGTGTTGTTTTCTGCCTGCTCCTCATCTCTGTTTTCCAGTTCAGGGGCCTGGTTCACAGATGAAAACTGGTCTTACTCTAAAGACTGAGGCAAAGAAGGCATTAAATAGCTCAGTCTCTTCCTCATTCTGTCTCACTGTATTTTACCCCATCCTCTAAAGGATGGAGATTCTTCTGAGCCCTCCTTTTGTTGCTAATGAGTTCACAGAAACATTTTTTATTCTCTTATATGGCAGTTAATATAGAACCAGATTCAGTTCTAGTTGGGCTTTGGCCCTTCTGATTTTCTCCCTGCACAACCTGATGACAGCTGTACAGCCCTCCCAAAAGGCTGACCCTTCTTCCAAAGGTCATAAACTCCGGTTCCATCTGAATTACCTCTGGTTTCTTTCCAAAGCCCAGCCTGGCTGGGAAGTGTCTTGTTGTGGGACTCTGATGTCTCTGAGATGAGAGGGGACAGGTCCCCAGATGCCCTGTGTGGCAGGGGACTGGATGTCACTGCTGCAGTGTGGCTTGAGGCAGCACTGAGTAGGGCAGGCTGGGGGAAAAAGGAGGGACAGACAAAAAGCACGAGCACCCAGGGGAACTTCTAAGGCTGGGGAGAGGGTGGAGGGCTGTGGAGAGAGTCTTGGGGAGGTTCCACTCTTGGGGCAAGTGCCCTCAGGGCTGTGGGAATGGCTGCCCCATCCCTGGGCCAAACATTTCCTACCCCAGCTGCTCCAGCCACCATCTCCCCACCACCCAGCCCTGCTGAGCTGCTTTCTCCCTTCTCCTCCTCCAGACCAGAGCTGGAAGGATCTCTAAAATGCTGGTGCTGCTGGGCATCCTCCAATACACCATGAGTGTGGATCTTCCATCAATGAAGGTCACAGAAGATCTCCTGAGGCAGCATGAGGAGGGGCGCGTCGAGGAGATGACCCAGCTGATGGTGATGGAGCAGAACATGCAAAAGCAGCATGGGCTCACTCCAGGAAGGATGCTCCTCTTAGCTAGCCAGGAGTTGTGGTTCTGGGTCTGTGCTGAAATCCTCCTCGTGCTCTTTGCGATCTACTGGCTGCCCAGGCACAGCAACTTTGACTGTGATGATGACAGCCAGTGGGAAACCTCCACCAGCACCCAGGAGCAGATAGAGGAGGAGGAGGAGGACTCTGAGGATAATCCTGACTCTTCTGACCCACCAGAGAAGCCCCCAGATAAGGTAGGGACCTCTGGGACATCTGCCAAACCCTTCCCAAGGACAGCTTTCTGTGGGCTGCATCCAGCCATGAGAGCTGGCAGTGCTGATAAATACCCAAAAGCCTGCAAGGGCATGGCTGGCCCCTGCTGCTCCTGCCCCTGACACCACTGATTGTGCACTTTTTCCACCAGAGCTGGGCACTGTGGAGGATCTGCTGGCGAGGCACCTCTGTGGCCACGGGGAGCAGTGACAGGAAAATGTGCTCTGCTACCTCCCCTCCCAGCTGAGGAGGCAAACAAGAGTTCAGATCCCTGCTTCCTGTGCAGGCCCTGCAAATAGTCCCAGTTGTGATGATCCCCCTGCCAGGAAGCATGGAACCCTTTGTAAATATATTTGTAAAATTGTTTGTTTGTTTTAATAAATCCTGTTTGAGCAAGAGAGTGCTGGGGGATGGTGCTCCTTGTCTCCTGAACTGCAAAATGGGTCACTTGTCATAGGGGAGGTGGGCTGGTCAGGCAGGAACTGTCTTCCAAAAACCCATCCTGTCTGGGCCTGATGCTCTGGCTGTCCTGTGTGTGCCACATGATGGCTCTCAAGATGCTCTATGGCCTTCCCTGGCACCAAATGCAGGCTGACAGGGCTGTATTTCTTCTCACTGTCCAGTTTTGAACACCAGAGACTCTTAAATGTCCTCCTCCTTGGTCCTACAGAGATGCAGGGGTTGCTCTGCACTATGTGCTGTGACAGGTGGTTTCCAATTCCTACCTCTCACATGGTTCTTTCAGTAAGATATTTTGTTTTCTGTATATTGCCAGAAGAGCTGGATTGCATACCCACCACCCAATTTATATTTCTGCTGGAGGGATGGGTATAGCCCTTTATTTCAAACTAGGCAGTAATGTTTTGGGGCAGAAGACCATATGGGCCACCAAAACCTGAACCTGTAAGGCTTTAAAAATATTCAGGCACTTTTTTATTGTTCAAATGTAATTACTGAGAACACCTTTCCAACTTCTTCCCTCGAAAAGTTGTGTCCAGTCACCTTGCAGGGCCTCTTTTTACACATCCAGTGCTGACTTTGAATATTTATTTTGCACTACAAGCACTTTCTTAAACAGGCAGTCTATCTAAATTTAATGTGTTTGATGTAAGGACAGGGGTTGCATGGCATCAACCTGTTGCTCTTTTACTCCCAGGGCATCTCTGCCTGTTGCAGTCTCTTTATTCACAGAGCCAGAGGCCACATTAGGCAAATCTTTTTCCTGGATTCATGGTGTCTGAACCAAACATTAGGTGTGGTTTCCACCCTACCAATCCTTTCCAATGAGTAAAGGTGGGGAGATAAACACCACTTAGCTAATATGCTTTGTGATCTTGTCAAACCTTGTGACAAGATAACTAATACTGTGCTATTTTGCACATCTTTATTATATATTACATGTCAAATATAGTTAAAATAGCTTGAAAAATCTAATTTGAATGTCCCAGCATCAGAAAATTCAGCATGAAGACTGAATGCTATCCTTTCAAGAGTACACTGGATTTTACTTGGCATACCTATTCAAAATATATGAAGTAACATCCAGTAGACCTTATCACACTGGCAATGAAGAAAGGTGAAATTGTGCCCCACCTGACATGCTTGGTAGTTATAAAATCACACAGTTTTTATCATACATAGCAGACCATCTGCTAATAATTCTTAGGAATCAGAGAATTAAAAATTATTAGAAAGACTGGAGGTTTTTTGTTGTTGTTGTTGTTTTAACTAATTTAAATTCCCTGTATTACACAAAAGAGATTTGAGTGCCTTCATGTCATTAATTAAAAATGTTAGTAACTTCACAGAGACTGAACTTCAGAAAGCTTACGCCTTTGAAAGATTCTATCAGCGTAAAAACAAATTCTTTATACTTAAAATGAAGAGCATAATAAAATCCAGAAGGATATTGCCTTGCCTAAAGGCAATTTTGAGTCATAATCTGTTGATTCTGTTGGTGCCCACTTGGGGACTCAATGATAGGGAGTGGGAAGGAAATTATTTGTTTTATCCCAGAGGAGGTTTTCAGATATTTATTTTTTTTCCTTGTGCAGCATAGAGAAAGAAAACTGATATCTTGAAAGTTTTCAAGGACTGGTAATCTGAAAATTATGAATCACTCAATTTTTAAGTACCTTACTAGAGAAAATTAGTAGGAATTATTAAACAGAGGTATGGCAAACTGGAAAAGCTCCCGAAGTCCACATTTTAATTCTCTGTTTTCAAAAACCTGTGATAGGGAGATCTCCTATTGAAAATTGGTTTGTAAAAAAACCTCAATGAAAATTTAAGCTCACAAAATTTATCACAGAATGATTGTGGTTAGAAGGGACCTTTGTGTCCAGCCCCACTGCTCAAGAAAGGCACTTACAGTGTGTTGTCCAGAGCCATGTGCAGGTATTTTTTAGTTACCTCAAAGGATGGAGACGTCACCACCTCCTTGGGCAACCTGTGCCAATTCCAAGCCACTTCCACAGTGAAAAGATATTTCCTGATATTCAGAAAACCTCTTGTGTTTCAGTTTGTGGCCACTGTCTCTGGTCCTGTTGTTGAGCATCACTGAGAAGAGCCTGGCCCTGCCCTCTTTGCACCCTCCCTTCAGGTATCTGTGCACAGCAGTGAGATCCCTCCCGAGCCTTTCCCCTCTGTCTGAACAGTGTCAAAAACCTGAGTGAAGTCTAGACAGACAATATCCATTATTGTCCCTTCATCTACCAAGGCACCCAATTTTGATTTCTGAAAGCAGAGATGAGACAAAAAAGAAAGGGTTATAAAGGCTGAAACTGCATAATGAAAATTGAGGGATGTGTAGAAAGTATTTCTGAAGAAGTGCAATACTAGCTTTTAATATGCTTCTATGCACATAAGATATATTGTATAAATATAATGTGAAGGTTATATGCTAATTTTATCTTGTCTTAGCAATCTTGTCTGAATTTATAAAAAAGAAAAAATACATTAGATCAATGAAATAAATTTCAGACTGACTGGCACAACATGTTTTTGAGCTGTTCCTCACTGGGTTTCTCTTCCCTTCCAATCCTACCCTTTTCCCATCCTATCAGCCTTCGGATCAGTTATTCCAGTTATGTTGCAGCTGGACATCTGTAAAGCAGAAGTGGTGCTTCTTCCTTTGCCTGTCCCTGCTGTTGGGATTGCAAGTTATTCCATGTGGAATCCAAGTCCTTCTGCTTTGCTCTGCAAGCTCGATGTTTAGTCTGAATGCATCTCCATCGAATGCCAGATCCCTACCCCATGTTCAGAAATGGGGAACTCCAAGATCTAAAAGGGTGGTTGAAGCAAAAAAAACCCTGAGTTGAATGGTGTGAAATGAGACAGGCAACAGACACAGCAGCTTCTGGGTGTGCTTTGAGACTGTCTAGATCCTCGGGTAGCTGCTTCTGGGACTGTGGGGGAGTACCAGAAATCCTCTGAGGAATGTCAGGGTGGCAGCAGCTCTGGATAGGGAGAACTAGAGGAATCATGGACTCCTGGCAAGCCCTGGCAGCCTCTCATGAGCTCTGCCAGTTGCTCCTGATAAAGAGATGCATTAAGGTTTTGGACTGAGCTGACTCCTGACAAAGCAGAGGGAAGAACCCCCTGAGGAGCTATGAAGGGAAAGCCAAATAAAGCCCAACCTCAGGGCACATAACTCTGTCCATCATTGTCTTCCACTGAGCCAGTAATGGCCATTGCTTTTTATGTAAGCTGAAATATTTTTCTCCATTTTTGGCCCTCACAATGACGTCTGAAAACTGCTTACGAAACACATTTTTTGGTTAACATTGCAAAGAGATAGCTTTGTTCTTTTTGGTAGTAAACATGCTTTATATTTGTATTTGATATTGGGAATTACAAGCTCCTCTATGTAATAGTTTAACAGATTAGGTTTTTTTGTCACAAAATTACTTCTTCCAGTGTTGTTCTGCACAACCCCACTCAAGGAGTTGAGATGTTTAAAGGTGAGTGTACTTTCTCCCTTGAAAGCAAGGGTTGTTTTTTATCTACACACCTTCCTGGCAGACCACTGTCCTCCACTCTTGCTGGATAATGCATTTACTTCTGCTGTTTCCCTGTCCCCTGCCTGTGTTGCTCTTCTGAACGGTTTCAGCAGCTGAGTTAAGATCAGCCAGCAAGAAGCTCCCAAATTCATGGAGAAAACCTGAATGTTAACCTACAGCCCATGAAAATGTAGACGTTGATGCTTTGTTAGGGCATACAGGTCTGTCTGTTGGTGACACAAAAGGTTTTAAACCCAACACTGCCTACCACAGGAACCCCTTTGTCCCTTTGAACATGTCTGTTTACATGGATCTGATTTAATATGTCCTTCTACCTCTCTGTTTAGATGCAGAACTCAACAACAGATCAAACCTGAGAGAATGAAAACAGCCAAAGATCTTCCAGCCTGGTATCACAGCTGCTGTGGTTGCAAGGAGTTTATTAATTTCTTTTTATTTAATTAAGTAATTTGTATTTGATGGGGATCTAGCCATATCCAACCATTTGATCTCATGACAAATGAGAAGCAATCCCTTGCTTCTAAGAACCTTAGCTTCTGTTACACCCTCAGGTTTCAAATATTCTCCATCCAGCAGTTACCCCTCCCCAGGAAGGAAAGGAAAGAGTCAAGTTCTGCACAAGCTCCTATTACCAGATTGCTCTTCCTGTTGTGGGTGCTAATCCCTACTCTCTAAACCACAGACTGCCTGTGACCATAACCTTGCAGGCAGCTGAAAACCAAAGAGTCTCAGTGAATTTCCCTGTGCAAGGTCATTCTTGGAGATTGGGAAGAGCCAAGTGAAAAATAACTTTGTCAATCACAGCATAATTTGTTTGCCAAAACATAAACATGTGAGGTCACTTCAGACACCCTCATGTCTGCAGATATTTGCAGAGGGCTAGGGGACATGCTGCAGGGCTTCTTCAAGCCATCTTTTCTGGAGATACAGCTAATGGACAGATGGTGTATCCAAGCAGCAAATCCAATCTCAGACACACTTATGCAGCGACTCCTTCCCTCAGAAGCAAAGAGGAACCACAGTAGGAGAAAAGCCTCAGCTCTGATGTGTTAAGTAGCAGCAGCAAATCATTCCAGAGCATGGCAGAGGGTGGTGCATCTGACAGGCTGGCAGGAGAAAAGGCTGAAGTGCTGCACCTTCCCAGACCTTGCTCATTTCCAGAAGGACAATAAAGTCTAATGTTCACTCCAATTGTCTGACCAATAAGCCTCCCTGTCACAGAAATAATGGTGATGAGAAAAAGTGCTGCTTTAGGTATATCAATCGTTTTTAATAGGATTTGTCACACGAGTATTCACCAGTGAGAACAGAGACTGGATTATATGTTCCTACATTTGTTCCTGTGCCCAGGTAGAGAAATGACTGTGTGGAAAAGATCACATTGGAAATTGCTTATGGTCTGGATTTCAGCAGCAGGAGCCCAATTTTTTCTTATCAAAGTGAGGCCTGAGGAGATGGTAAAACTCCCAGAGACCTTAATAAAAGCAGTAACACACCCCTCAACTCTGCTACAAGAATAAAATAAAGTGAAAGCAGAGGGGTGAGGGACATCAGTCACTGTCTGAGCCGATGTCACTCTGGATATCACCAGACACACTGAAAAATGTTAACATTACTGTGGGACTGCATGCAGGTTGAATAGCTTTTAGATATACCATTTTTTGGTATAGATTTTCTATGTATTTGCTTAACTTTCTGTTTATACAGTGTCTACACACCTATTTCTACCCCTAGGTGAACAAGGATAATTTTTTTAAGTCCACAAGCTTATTAACCTGATAAAAAGTCAACCCAAAAGAAAAAAAGCAGGCTTCCAAACCAATTTTTGTCTGTTTTTTTTCTTTTTATGTTTTTGCTGAATTAAAGACATATTCTGAGAATGTTGAAACTTCTTCCAAAAAGAAGCTTATATGTTTGGTTCTCTTTTAATGTCATTGATGCTCTGTTAAATTTTTAACAATGCAAGAGGAACCACTAATTCATCTATTATTTATTTCCTTTTTTTGCTTTGCTATGTTTTGTTTTGTTTTTTTCAGTCACAGTGTTTTAACATATTTTTCCCAGGTATTTCAATTTTTATTTCTTATATGTCTTTGACACTATAGTAAATGGGGTTCTTATTAATATTTAATATTTTTATGCAATACTCAGAAGTCTCAACGTGTGTTATATCATAAATTCTCCATAATGCAGAAAGTCCTGCTGAAGTGACTTTGGATCTTGGGATCACACCTTTACACCCTGATGTCCTATTGCAGGTTCCACTGTACACGTGTTTGCTCTTTCTGGCATATGTTTGGTTTCTGACAAATCAAAATAATTTATATTCAAAATGCCAGATCATGGAACAAAATATGCTGAGAAACTGAAAAAAAATTTTGCGTGTATTCAAGTCAGTCTTTGGTTTGAATACAAACAATCTTCCTCTTTCGACCAAATCCTGCTCTGAGCCTGACTGTAACTTTTGAAAGTGTTTAATATCTAAGTTCCATTTTAAAAAGGTGTTTAGAAACTTCTTTTTCTTCATAGAATTAGCAGCCAGACCTATAAATTAGTTTGTAAGAACTGTTATAACTATATCTATCTTGTGATAACAAATTATATCACATGGGTTTTAATTTAAAAATACAATTCAATACCTTAATAGTGAGAGATGAAATTGCCGTTGTGAGCTTTCCCAAAAGAAACATTCTGATCTGTAAATTGGGAATTTAGAAAATGCTTAAGGAAAATTAAACATATCCTAACCTGTCTGGTCCATGTGCCATATAAATAGCCTTAACTCTACCCTGCAATTTTGCTGTGAAACCAGTTTTGACTTTAAGTATGTATTTACTCCAATTTTTAACTGTAAACACTAGCTGTGTGTACATCCCACAACTGGAGCACTATATACTTAAAAGAAGGCAATCCAGAAAGCAGACCAGAAAAATTACTATGTGTTACTTATAATAAGTTAATCCATCTGTTGCATCCCCATGAACAGCAACAAGGCAAATAAGATTTTGCAAAGGACTTTACTCCAGCAGTTACTGCAAGCTGAGTTCCAGTTGCTTGTTTCAAAAGCTAGTTCTAGTGCACTTATTTCAAAATATTACTGGATTACATTTTCTGAAATTTATTTTGAAAAGAATGGCAATTTGCAGTTATGACTGTATAAAACAAGTACTTTAAATGAGCTAATGAGCACTTATTCTTCACACTTACATTTAAAAATATGTAATGCAAGAATAGTTCCTGTGGTGCTACAGAAGCATGAATTAATTGATGTCTGTCTGTCCAGCTGAATGGAGAAATTAATTTACCACCATTCTCACATAGAAATATACGTACACTGATGAATAATACATATTAAAACGTATTTTATCATTGTAAAATACATATATTTTCTGTTCTTGGGTTTACTGCAATACCAAGTTCTTCCTGTGGCATAAGCATCTCCCACAGTGGGATGAGGAGAGGAACTGGAAAAAGACAAAACCTTTGGCTTGAGATACAAACAGGTCAATAAGTGAAATACAGTAAAATATTGTATCATTAATAGTAATTGTAATGAAAAGGGACACACTAAAAAGAGAAATAAAATTTAAGAAAAAGCCAAGCAAGTAAGGCACAATAGAGTTGTTCACCACTTGCTGATGTGTTTGCCAACTTGATGAGGAAACATTGTTCCCATTGTTTGGACCATTATTGTGGATGATAAACAATGTTTGTCCTACCGTAGATCTGTGAGGCACATCACCAGTGACTCAGCTCTAGAATTCATTCTGCTGGTTATGATACTCTTTGAGTGTGGCCAGTTTTCAGTCCACCTCTTTGTCTGCTTCCCTAGTCCATACATAACCAGTTTGGAAAAGGGGATGTTACAGGAATCAGTGCTGAAAGCCTTAATCAACTCAAGATGCCCAATATCCAGTGCTCTCCCTGTATGCACTGAGACATTCAAGGCTATCAAGTTGATCAGTCAGGATTTTCTCTTCAGACATCCTTGCTGAGTACTTAGGATCACCTTATTTTTCATTATGTTTGGAAACAGTTACCACATTTCCACAGCAGCCATGTCAGTCACCAATCTCCCTGACTCAGCTTCCTTTGGATCAGGACCAATAAAATGTCTCCACAACATCTGGAAATACTGTTTTCCATAAAAATCAATGTATATATATATATTGCTAATTAAAAGTGTCATAACTTTATCAAACATGTTGCCAGCCAGGAGTCCCTCATCTAGGGACAAAAGGGAGGCTTTAGCCCTAATAACTTTGTAGGCTGTGATTTTTGCCAGGCAGCTATCCAACCACTTGAATGTTGTTTGTTTCTCAAGATAGAGATGAGCCCTTTAGACACGTGTGCCACCAGTTACCAAGGGCTATACTTTGTCCTTTTTAGCAACTCATATCAATAAGATGCTGTTTGTCATTTAAAAATTAATGCTTCATTGCCAATTAGTCAGTCACACCCCTGGTAACCTTATTCAATGCTATGGGGCTAATCACTCCTGGAAGGCCTTGACATATTTTATAATTGAACTGTCAGGTTTGCATTTGGCTGCAATTCATTCATATCTAAGTGTGACTTGTTAGCCACATTAAGTTGATTTCCTTTGAAGGCTGGTGGGAAGCATGGAGTCCTGATTCCCATTTTTGTATGTGATTATGGTACTCCTGCAGAGTACTGGTAGGGAAAAGGATTTTGCTTTCATTTTGTGAGCTAGATAAAAAGCTGAGGTGGCTCATCTGTGGGTGCCCTGCTAGCAGACTGACTGTATTTACTGCCTTTTTCCTTTTGCCTTCATAGACTCATGGATTCATGGAATGGTTGGGTTGGGAGGCACCTTTAGAGGTCATATAGTCCAGCCCCCTTGCAATGAGCATGGACCTCTTCAAGTAAATCAGGTTACTTGGAGCCCTGTCCAGCCTGGCCTTGAGTGTTTCCAGGGATGGGGCATTTGCCACCTTTTTGGGCAAATGCACTTATTCCACTGCTTCACCACCCTTGTCACAAAACACTTCTCCCTGTCTGTCTATAACCACGAGTGTCTTCCCTCTTGTCTAAAACTCTGGCCTTGTCTCTTGCAGGAAGGGATCCTATTCAATGTCAGTAACAAGCCTTTAACTCTAAATCAGACAGTGAATGAATCAGTGCCCTTGTGTCTTCCCCTTCATTTTCCTTCCCTTCTCATTAGTTTAACAGCCTGGGCAGCTACAAGAGTGGGATGTAATTCCTCATGTAGATAACTGGGTAATGTGAAACCCGCTCCAACAAACCTTTTTGCATCCACAGCATCGTATTCGCAGCACATCCCTCTGAAGCAAAATCTTCATGTGGAATTGCATGTCACTAGAACAGGCTTATATCAAATTGCAAAGAGAAGTATCCTCAATTTTGGCAGCTCTCTGCCATGCTTGCCTGGACTTACTTTCTAAAATGAGATTAAGCTGCTTGAATTGAAATCCATGTGTCATGCGTGGAACTGAATGGGGTTAGAAAGAGGGTCTAAATGCAGCTGAGACAAAACAGTTTAAGCAGATACAGTTTTCATGGGGCTTTATGTCCAAAACTCTTAGGTACCTAAAGCAGGATTGTCTGAAAGATTTTCAGGGGATTAAGAGAGGGGAAACCCCCACCCAATTAAATTGTGTGACCCTTTAAATACCACCATCAGGCTGGGAGGTTCCTTGTGCTTCATGGATTGCTCACTACTTCCAGCTCTCACTAGAAACAATCTGTTGCTTATTCTTGCTGGACACATCCAAAATCTGCCACATTTGGCATTTTAATGCTTTAAATTTCAAGGAACCAGGTAGCATTAGCTGCTTCCATTTCTCTGTGCAGATTGTGTGAGCCATGAATAAGCAGTAATCCCTACAACCAGTCTGCAGCTGATTCCCATCAATTTCAGTACACCCAGCCAAATTTGTACTGAGCTAGGAGGGTCAGAAAAGAGGCACTTAGGTTGAATTTGACCTGCTGCACCTTTGTACCATCCAGTACTGACACTCTACTTTCTTCTATAGACCTATTTAAATTTAAACTTCTGCTGTTTAGTAGTTACTTTAAATTAGGTTGGACTCAATAATCTCAGAGGTCTTTTCCAACCTAATTTATTCTGTGACTCTGGAAATGAAGATGGTCAGCAGTTCTCTGTGTTGAACAGAGTAAGCATGTTCCTATTCCAACCCACTGGAATACATGTCCACTTGATGAAGAGAAAATGGACTACTCTTGCTGGTACATTAGAGCACAAACCCAAAATTTATTGCCCAAAATGGATTATCAGAATTAATCTTTGGAAGAACAAAATTAATCTCTGAGTCCCAATAATTCCATGTTTATCCCCAGCCAGGGATCTGCCTTTCAAAATGGCCATGACATCACTGGGGTCTAAAATACTTTCTAAGCTATTTAAATTCTATTCTTCAGAAGCCACCTAGAAATGGGATTTTTTTTTCCAGCAGGTGTCCCAGCCAGGTAGTTGTTCATTAAAACTACAGTGCTCTTTTTCAGCTTTCAGAACATCTGT
This sequence comes from Cisticola juncidis, assembly GCA_013400215.1. Lineage (NCBI taxonomy): Eukaryota > Metazoa > Chordata > Aves > Passeriformes > Cisticolidae > Cisticola > Cisticola juncidis. The sequence continues at coordinate 239,610 of VXBR01006361.1, read as the reverse complement.
CCTGTATTTCATTTTCCACTTTTGCAGGGTGCAAATAACAGCAGGCACATAGACAGAGCTATTAAAAATGTAAGAGGTATTCCAGTAAATCAGTTACTTTGCAGTAAATCAGTTGGTTTACCATTATTGAAGTTCTGTATGAAGTGAGTCTTGCTGTTGGCAGAAGAGGATTTTGTAATAAATAATACAAAATATTCTCTGTTTTTAAAAAGGGATTTTGTAGAGAGACTTCAACAATAAATGATTTAATGGGTTATGTGATGATCAATGGAGATGCCTCATATCATCTCTGAACACTAAAACTCCTGGTGCACACAGAATCCTTGGAGGACCTCTGCCTTTAAAAGCTTGTTACTAGCAGCTGATACTTGTTGCAGCAACCCTCTTATTAGAGAATAAAAATGAGTTAAGGCACACACTTCTTGTTAAACACAGCCTAAAAAGGGTCCTGGTTTATTCATCTTCATGGCTTATTCATCTTAACTCCAATTATTTGCTGAACTCTAGTTGCAGCAAGCTCCTACTCTGGTTTTCCTCACAGCCTCTGGCTGCTGGTTATTTCCTGCTAAACTAGGACTGCAGGTATTAATGTGCAGACTGACTGCAGGCTTTCACCTGGCTAGACTGTGGCTGCAGGTTCCAGCAGCACACTCTGATTACACACCCAGACTGACTTTTCAGCAGTGATTCTCTCTCCCCAGGATCCTACTTCATGATTCTCTCCTTCATGCTCCACCTCCTCACCAGCTTTCCCCACCTCTTTTATCTCACTCATCCTTATTGGCTGTAGCTTTTACTCATGAAGTGTGAGACTGTAGTGGGTAATTAACACAGCTGTTACTTACCAGGGGTGTTGTTGGTTTTGTTTGTTTGTTTTTTGTTTTTGTTTTTTTGAAAGGGTAAAAACCTGAACTTCTAAAGCTTGTACAGGGTTCAGGATGGTGAATTATCCCTCCATGCAGCAGAGACATGTTATGGTCAGCAGAGGCATCTATCAAAATGGGCTGAGATGCTTTGGAGATCACACAGGAAATTATTCCCCTCAGAGACCACAGCAGAGAGGGAAGTGGGCACACAGGAGACAGGATCCCACAAACAGATGGGCTCAACAGCATTCCAAACAGAATTTTTGCTTTGCAGACAAGGATAGAGGCAAATGTGCACAAAGACTTTAGAAATCTGGGCAAGGTAGAAAGAAGAAAGACAAAGTATTAGTCCAAACCCCAGCTCTGTCATAGCCTGGTGTCACCAGCAGACACAGTATGCCAAAATCCCAGAGCTGTGGCTCTGCATTCCTCTCAAATTCTGAAGCTGCGTGTCCCACAGCTTGGCTCTACTCTAAATCAGCCACAAAAAAGCAAAAACTCACAGTCCTGTATAATTATTGATACTATAAAATTTTCCTACATTCATGTACTTCCATTATATTGTCTAACACAACTAGATACAGTAGCAATTTCATCAGTGCCAAATACAAATTTAATAAAAAATTCCTACATTTATTGTGCTTGTATATCTAAGGACTACAGCAATTCTATCAGGTTATTTCCTCTTCCTTTTTTGCTATGATTTCACTTTCCCTTGAGCTGAAAGTTTTGAAGATCAAGGTGTTCTTTCATTCCAGACTGAAAAAAATTACACAAAACCCTGAGTCCTGAGATCAGTCCTTGCAGTAACTCTTTAGAAACACCTCCACTGTATTCTCCTGTTTACAGAAATGAAAAAAAAATGCAACTTGTGTGCAAAGTAAGGGCAAAAAAAGTAGTTTTTGGAAGCCCATGGTTGGATATTCACTGACAAAAGATCTGTAGGAAAAGAAAATCCCCCAGGAATAGAGGAAGGCAGTGATCTCCAAAGGAAACAACATCTCAATGATCACAAAGTGTTAGAACAGCCAAACAGCATCAGGGATTACGAAAACCAACTAAGGGAAAAACAAATGGGGCCATTTTCCCAGGAGGACGTTGTGGTCCTACACCAAAATGAGTACATCATCTTTCAGAAAGAAAATGGCTCCCATTTCAGCAAGTCTGGGCACAGATGCTGTTGGTGGAACCACAGATTGGTGGAATGAGTGTAAGGAAATGAAATTTGCTCTCCTCAAAGTGAAATTAAAACTCATGGAGGCTGATGAACCTGGATCAAATGGCCTGACCATTATTCATCTTAGAAGCTGGAAGCTGAATGACTTTTCAAAAGGAACCAGCAAGCTGACAGCTTGTGCCATATGAGCATCAGATAGTAAATGTACTACCAAAATGTCTACACTGCCAGAAGGGGGAAAAGTGACTTAAGCAGCTACAGGCCCATTAGTCTGAACCCAGTGCATAAAGTATTAGAGAACAAATTTTACAGGAATAGAATCATAGAATCCTTTAGGTTAGAAAGGACCTTTGAGGTCATAGAGTTCAACAGGTAACCCAGCACAGCCAATTCCACCTCTACACTGTGTCCCAAAGTGCCACACCTACAAATCCTTTACATACCTCCAGGGATGGTGACTCCACCACTTCCCTGGGGAACCTGATTCAGTGATTGACAATCCTTTGGGTAAAGAAATTTTTCGAATATCCAATCTAAACCTTCCCTGGAACAACCTGAGGCCATTTTCTCCTGTCCTACCTCTTGTTATCTGGGAGAGGAGACCTACTCCACCTGGCTGCACCCTCCTGTCAGGGAGCTGGAGAGAGCAATAAAGTCACCCCCGAGTCTCCTTTTCTCCAGGCTAAACACCCCCAGTGCCTTCAACTGCTCCTCACAGGACTTGTGCTTCAGACCCTTCCCCACTTCTGTTTCCTTCTCTGGACACACTCCAGCACTTTAAGGTCCTCCCTGAATTGTGGGGCTCAGAACTGGAGGCAGGATTTGAGGTGTGGCCTCACCATGGCCCAGTACAGGGGAACAATCCCTGCCCTGACCCTGCTGGCCACACTATTGCTGATCCAGGCCAGGGGCCATTGGCCTTCTTGGTCAATACTTAAATACATGAAGATTAAATGATAAAATTCAATTTACTTTCATTGAAAATAGTTCACATCTGACTTGCCTCACTTTTTGCCTTGATTAAATCATTGCACTTTTAGATAACTAAAAAATTAGGTGTTATTCGTCTTTTTTTTTTTTTTTTTTCCCTTCATATGGTACCGCATAAGAAGTTATTATTTGTGCTGATGGTTATGTACAACACTTGAAAGGGAATAAGGCAGATACTGGAAGGCATATAACAGCATTGTAATTGAAGGAGAAACATCCAGATTGACTGGGATTATTACTCCATAATTACTTTGAATTACTCCATAATTCAAAGGCTGTTCTTATGATGGGTACTCAACCTTCTTGTTAAAATAGCCAGAATAATTAATCCCATATTCCTTGCATTTTAATGCTGTATAGTAGTCCCAGTGGGGATTTCCTTTATCTGATCAGATAAATTCTTGGAAATTTTTGGACTGGGGGAAATCAGTCTTTGAGGACTCTTTTAGGAAGCAAAGTTCAATGTACAGTTCAGTGTATTCTTGTATAAGTTACTTTGGTACCACTAAATGGATATTTGTTAAGGAAATCAGGAGGCTTTGTTGATGCAGAGATAAAGATGTTTCATAGACGAACAAGGCAACCTGATAGACTAGAGTGATGGAAAATACAGATAAATGTGACAGTACACATTAGAAAGCCTTGCCTTTAGGGTTTCTTGTGTAGTCTGCTTCCTGTGCAAAGGAATCTCATCCAGAAAAAAACAGATGAGAAGGAGAAAACCCCAGGTGACTTTCTTCAAAATAAATCTTGTTGACTGCATACGACCTGGAGTGATTTGAGGAAAAAAAAGTAAGTCTTTAACCTGGGTTGACTTGTTTTTTCAGATTATCCTCTTAGGTCAGCTCCTTTGAGTTACAGTCTGTCCTTTTGTGGGGGCATTAATCTCTTGCTGAGATGTCTCCACTCTGACCCGAGGTTCTGTCATGACAAGGTCAGGAAACCCAGCTGCTCTGAGGTGAAGATCCCACACCTGACAGCCCCATAGCAGAAGGCTGCAGTATATTCCACTGTGGATTACTTACAGGAGTGATAAACTGCCAGTGAATTATAAAACACAGGAGACTGCAAAAACAGAATCTCCGAGGAGTTAACTCAGACAGCAGGAAACTGTGCTGGAGGCAAAAAGAAAAATCTGAGTATCCAGGAAATATTAGTGAAAATCCCAGGTGCACACCATGCCTCTGAATGTTCAGAGTATTGGCAAATATTGACTCCAGCTCTAGCTGCTTATTACCACTGCATTGCCAGTTCATAATGATTGAGGGGAATATGTGCTTTTCCTTTTTATTTTCTTTCTCTTTTTTTTTTCCCCTTTTTTACAGCTTTCCTTGTTATAGATGGTTAATTTTAATGTGGGGGGGGAAAAATTTAAAAAAAAGGCAGCAAGTTCTAGGAATACAGCTGAACCATTCTGTAGGTTACAGACAGTAATCTGGGAGTAAATTTTCTTTAGCAAGACTCCAGCAAAGGACTGATTGGTAAGAAATGAGCATTATATCATAGTTTCCAGACTATTCACAGGATCAAACCAACTGTGCACACAGTAAGCTCTCTTTACGGATCTGAGAGCAGCACAGGCAGCGAGACCCATTTGTTTTGGATGCTTTTCAAGGCACAGCCATTGTTTATACTGTGCAGTGGCCCAGGGCAGCGGAAGAGGAAACTGTAAATTGTAACGAGCAAGCTGGAGTGTGCAGAGTGCTGTGCTTCAGGAAACATCAGCTCTCCAGCTGGAAAAGGAGGCTCTGGGGGCAACTGCAACAACAGGGACGTTGATGCTGGAAGTGGGATTTTAATGTTAGTAGGAGAATATCCAAAAGAGAAAGAAAATGCTTCAAGGTGATGCGGTCGGCTGAGTCTGGTGTTGACTCTGGTTCCAGGTGTGATAATCAGCCCAGTTCAGTTGTCAGTAGTGGTGAAAATCACATGAAAAACAAGATAATTAGATTTTGGCAGCAAATACCGAAGTTTGGTTTTACTTGTTTGTTGGTTTTTTTTTTTTTTTTAACTGAGGTTTTATTCAAAAAACTACATTCTGGGGACATGGCAAAATTCAGTGTGCTGCAGGATCATTATACAAATATTAGGGAGGGCTGTTCAGAGATTGTCTGCAGGCTCTGGGCAGGTTGTTGGGGAGGGATCCATGAGATTACAGGGGCTGTGATGAACACCTGCTCTTGCATTCTGCCAGCTAAATCCAGGGCAGATGTACCACTGAGTATCTTATGGATCTACTGCCCTGAGGTGGCCTGGTTATCAAGTGGGGAGCAGGACAGAGGAGAGGGTTGTGAAACCTTCTGCTTCTCCGAAAGGCTTGAGAAAGTTTGGTAGGGAGGAGGGATGAGTGCTGGGGATGGTCTGGCATGTGGCTGGTGTTACAGAAGGGAGCTGTTCCTCTTCAGCTTAAAAAGACATCTTTGATAAGATCGAGTGTGGAGTCATAAAGTGGAGAAATTTGGTGCTTGTCCAGATGAGTAAAATCCTCAGAAAACATGTAGTGTGGTGAAAAGAAGGCAGTGAATAAAACTCATGTGCCACATCTGCTGTGGCCTGGCACAATGGCAGAGTTGGAGGCTGGAGATGGAAGCAAAGGCTGGCATTGATGCCACCCTCTCTCCAGGGGACAAGAAGGGCTGGGTGCCTGGAAAAGGATGGTGACAGCCTGGGACTCAGCTCTGCTTGCTCCTCTTACAGGAGGTAATAGAATTTTCTGAATTATTTTCCATTATTAAAAAATTAAAACCAAAACAAAACAGAAACAAAACAAAAAAAACCCACCAAAAAACAATCCAAAAAGAGTAAAAGAGTGGTTGAACCCACTGGTCTGGGCACAAAAGTGGGCAACAATGAGGTCAGCTTGCCCACCTGGCCTGGACCCAAGCCTCCCAAAACCCCAACCCTGCCTAAACCTCCCAAACTCCCAAAACTCTGTCACAACGTGTCAAGCAGTGGGATGGTTTCCTTCTAGGAACCATTTTAAACAGAGACCGGTTATAGGACACTAGATTGAGATAGCTGTGCTGTATTTTAGTCATATTTGTGTCTTGCAGGCAGAGTTGTGCTAAATCTCCCCTCCTCTCAGTCCCTGTTGGGTAGATTTCATATCTAAACACTGTCTTGCAATATTTCAACAGGAAAAAAACCTGAAGAAACCCAAAAAGGGGCTGTGAGTATCATGAGCAGCTGTTAAACTGATGAGCTTGGGAATAGAGTTTTAGAGACTGTTTGGGAATGGAGGTTTAGTGACCCTCACCTGATGTTGTTACAGTGATTTCAGTTTGGACTGGGAAAGTGAAAGCTGAAAATTTAACATAAAGCAAAAATATGAAGGAGCAATGGTGTGACTGGACCCAGACAGCAGCTGGAGGGAGGTCTGGCCTTTGCAGCAGAATTTAAGTGGAGAGATTTCAGGTCTGCCTGAATATTGCTGCTTTTGCTGTGTAAAGCATCACTGGTTTTAGCCAGCTTAGAAGATGGAGGTAGTAGAGACCATGCTCCATCTGGCTATTTGGAAAGACATTTAACAGCATTTCTGACCAAGCCTAAATGAAAATTAACTGGGCTGCCCTTATTGCCCTGTGAACAAGGTGTTCTTACCCCTCCCTCAGCCTGTGAGGAATAAGACTTTTCATATTCTCCAACAAGAAATTAGTGTTCAGGAGACAAAGTGGCAGGAATCACTGCATCTTTGTGGCTCCTAATGGAGCAGCTTCTCTGCACACAGCTGATGTGTCTGCCCTCTCACCCCCTGAGACCTGGAGGGCAGAGATTGTTTATACCTTAAGTGCTGACCTTCACCTCTGCTATGTTCTCAGTCACCTCTGAAGAAAACAAATGGGAGTGTGTGAGTGACTGGTTACTGCACAGATCTGGCAAGTCTGAGATTTTGAGTGTGAGAATCTCTTTTGTGCTCTTCTTTCATGCTCTGCTGCCTTTTCCCTGATCTGATATCCCACATCCCTGCCAAGCTCTCTCTCTGTGTCTTCTCCCAGAGAGAGATGCCCCCACTGCCTGCCCCTGACCCGTGTGGACCTTTGCCTCCATCACAGCCTGGTGTGGGAATTGCTTGTGCTGGGAGCTGGAGCAGCCTGAGTAGCTCCCATGTGAGTTTTGCAAAGGGCAAACACGGAGAAAATCACTGCTGGCTTCACACACAGACTGCTAATAAACACCCACACTCTGCTCCTCCAAGAAAGGATGTCATCACTCGTTCCATCATTTTCCCTGTTGAATGTTGCTGTTTATGGGGAAAAGCTCAGGTCAGCACAGGGAAGGCAGCAGTCTGAAGACTGTTGATTTTAAACATAATGAAATTATTGTCATATCAATAGCAGGGTTGGCTGAATATATTTCTTTTTTAAAACTTTCCTATGATAAATACACTTTATATTTTTTAACATACATATGAACAGGTGATCTGCTTGCAAAAAAGCACTCATGAACTGAGAAGTATTAAGAGAGAAGTATGCTTGGAAATTCATATTTCATAATGGTAATTCCTACCCAGAACCAGAAAATGGATTGCTGTAACAACTTTGGGAATTACAGAGTGCTCATTGTACCTTTAGAGCTGTGATGCCAGTTTATCTCCCATCATGTCATTCTAGAATCATTAGTTGTCAGCTCACTTTTTCTCATCTCCAAGAATCTGGGGTCTGGTACACTGATGGAACCCCAGCCTGGCCCAGGACCCCAGCCCACAGAGCTGAATGATGTCAAAGCCCTGGTTACACAGCTCCCACAAGACGTTGTGGAAACTCTTCTCATCCCAGCTTTGGAGTGCTTGAAAAGAGAAATCTTTGGATTTCTAGTTGTTTTGCTTTGAAACATCCCTAAAATATCAATTAAAAGTCAGTAGGATTTTACAATCTTCAATTATTTTTAATTACTTATGAAAATCAATGTTTTTTTCTGTAGCCAAAATCCTCCTGTTGCTGAGTGAGCTCCCCAGGATGTGTATAGGTCAAAGCCAGGGCTCTTTTTAAGAAAAAGCAGCTTCAAATCTGTAGCTTTTGCTGTTTCCTGGATAGCAGAGATTCTGGACAGCTTCATGTTCAGCACTCAGCTGAAAAATAATGGATGCCTATGAAAACAAAAGTTTTTCCTAAACAATAACTTTCAGCTAAAACCACTGTAGAGAATAAAATTAAGGGTTAAGGGCTAAAATTCTTGACTGCTGCAGGGAGAGCCTCCTGTGTCATTCTGTGCTGACAGCCACTAAAACTTTTTGTTAGATTGATTGATGGGGATTTTCCATTAAATGTTTGTCCTTTTGCTGTAAACAAAACAAGATTTTACAGAAATGTGAAAGTATCCAAAGGGAATTTTCTACTTAGACCAAAACATTTGCTCTTTCTTTAAGCCATCAAAGTGAAATATTGCATTTCTGCTCACACTAAATCAATGTGTTTCACTTTTCTTTCAAAGAAAGGGAACCATTTAGTTTTGTGCTTGGCACTGAAGTCCAGGTGCCTCAAAGGAGGTGTAATTCATGTTCCCAGCTTTCCTTATGGGTGTACTACAACTTCCTTGAAACCCTTGGCTCCCTCCTAGTATTACACCACCTGATATTTCCCCAAACTGAATACTACAGCTGCACTCTCAGAAATTATGGTAGAATTTAGAAGCATTTTTTTATCCCACAGAAAGTTCTGTTACTTAACATGTCCTTTGATTGGAAATTAGAAAACCCCAAAATATTGGAAAATCCCACAAGAACAGAAACTGTGATTTTTTTTGCTTAGCTGAGCAGCCTCTCTGGCCATTGCTTACTCACTCTTGTGAAAAGGGAAGAGAAATTGCTCCAAACAAAAGTGCTTTAGTGTGGTCACTGCTTCAATCTGAATTCAATTGCATTTATGAGTAAGTCTGGGAGAGAGTTTGGCAGACATGTAGTGTGTTAAATGACTCAAAAATGTAATTATTACGATATGGCAAGCATTAACTGAGAATTTCTGATGTAGGTAAAAAAGCAGGAGTCCTCAGAAATGGATATTCTCCAAGAGTAAATGGCAGGCAAGTGCCAGGAAACTGAGATATATCTTTTAAATTGTTAACTTTGGCTCTAAAAATAAAAATGCTGATTAATTACCTTTCTAAAGCACTTTAATAATGACAGTATTTAACCTTTACAGCAACCTGGTGGAGCAGATGAGTTTTAGTACTGCCTATTGAGAGATAATTAAGTGGTGGATCTGTTAAAATGTCTTCATTTTTGATGCCTTCTACTCTTTTAATGCCCACCTGGAGACATCCAGGTGGGTGAGGAGCTTCTGCACCTCCTGTTGATCTCTGTTTGAGCTGTGGCACCTCAAAACATTTTATCCCTGAGGCCCCACTGTGGGAACCTGCATCCCCAGGAATTCCCAGGGATAACCTGCTCCCCAAACCCCCTGTGCCCGTGCTGCTCCACACAGGGTTGGGCAGATGGTTGTCAAAGCACTGAGGAGAGGCAGGGTTTTAGTAATGCACCCCAACCTTAACAGGTGTTCCTATATTAGGAAAAGATTTGGGTTTCATTCTTTGTTTCTCTTATAAGGAAAAAGAACCAGAAACTTTGATGCTCTTCTCACCATGATTTGCCTTGTGCCAGGAGAAAGGCACCTGTCGGATCCTTGAAATGTAACTCAAGACCTCTAGGTATTTCTATTGGGCAGCATGCCAAAACCCCTCCTAGATCATTAAATACTCAAATTCACACAAAATCACTAGGTTGGAAGAGACCTTCCACATCATTGACTCCAACCCAGAGACACAGAGACTGTCAGTGCATTTTTGAGGTGTGCTAGCAGGTGTAAGGATTCTCCCTGCACCTTGATTGGTTTAAACCACTTTGTTTTGTGTAGGTTGTTATTTTCATCTTCATGAAAATATTTTGCTTTTCAAACATCCCTGAACACACTGTCTTGCAATTTTTATAAGCCATTTCTGAGGCTGTGGGCAGTCCTCAGGTGGTGACACATCTTTGTGGAGCTAAAAACATTCTGGCCCCACTCAGATTCTGTCACAGGGTACAGGCCTTTATCCCAGCTTTGCACCCAAAACTGTCCAAGTGTTTCCAGTGACAAGTTTAAATTAGTCACAGTATTTTCAGGCAGTGATTGGAGCCAGGACAGTTCCTGCTTCCAAAGAAGCGAAAAAAGAGAGTGAGGAGGGACACAAAGCAACCAAAGAGGCAAAGACAATATTAGTGTTTAAAAATGCTTTATCAGGGCTTCTATTCTTACAAAACAGCCAGCAGAGCTGGAGAAAGCTTGAAAAGACACAGAAAAAGGAGAAAGCATGGGAAGAGAGATGCACTTCTCTGCCAGAGATTAGTAAGAGAAGTAACATACTTTCAGTCAATTAATAAAGCACTTCCTTGTCTGGATGGCAGAAGTTTAATTCTGGAAGGAAACAACTGTTTGTGAAATCTGCATATTTCTTCACTTAATTAATAAATAAAACAAACTGTTTAAATGGAAACACAAAAACTTTCCTGTTGAAGGTCTATGCAATCTGGATACCTGCCTCTGATGGTGACCAGCACCAAATGCCTCAAATAAATCTGTAAGAAGCAGGTCAGTAGTGGGCTATGGAATAAAGTGCAAGTCCAGTTTCCTTCTAAACTTCACTGCTCAGGAGTTGCCTTACTAGGTATTGTAAATGGTTTGTTATGGAATGGTCCCTGTTTCCCTGGTGTTTCCAGTTCTCACAGTGTATGGAGTCCTTGAAGCCCTGACTATGCATTTCTCTCATCAGATCTCAACTTTCCTTAAAACAACTGAGCACATAAACAAAACAAAAAGGAGAAAAAATAAGAAAAGGAAAAAAATAGAATGCCTTCCTATTTGTTGGGGATAACTTGACAAGATATTTCAAAGGCTGACACAGGTTCAAGGCAAGACTGGACAAATACATATGAAATAAATTCACTGTGGGTAACTAATTAAATAGAAACCATTTCCAACACAGCAACTGCCTCTACTTGAAAACAGCCGGAGACTGGAAGAATATGAGAAGAGAATATCACATGTCCTTGTCCTGCTCTTCCACTTCCCTTGGGAAAAGCAGCTGTTGGAGACAGAACTAAATGGACTTCTGGTCTGATGCAGAATGGCCTTTTGTACAGCAGACATAATGTACATTTTGAAAAATGCCACCCAAATTCATATAGTTAAAACAACAATCTGAAATTATTTGTTTTTCACCCACAAGCTCTTGTTAGTATATTACCTGGATAAGCTGGGTAATTTTCCCCCTAATATTTAGGATTGAGCACGTCTTAGGATCCCCATGTCTCACAATAGTCAATGCTGAAATGTTGGATATGTTAGGTTTTGAATGGCAGCACATATTATTCATAATATTTTCTTTAATAATAGTAAGAACATGCAGCACCTTCATAGAAAATTAACATACAGGGTTCTTTTTAAATGTGAGAAATTAGGAGGACAGTTTTATTTTTGCAGCAGTTCTAAATAACAGTTTTGGTGTCTTTTTCATAGGGGCGAAAAAGGATCCCTCAAGCATTATCAGTCCTTGCTTTTACTGCAAAACTGACTCTACAGCATGAAGTTACATTCTCCCCCAGGAAACCACCTTCTTGCACAGCTTCACTGGGAGAAGAACTCGAGGAGCTGAGTGGGTGTTCAGTGCTCTGCAGGTCCTGGCTGAGGGGAGCCACGGTGTGTGAAACAGCCCTGGGCTCCTGCAGGGATGCAAATCCGGGGGAGGGTGAGAACTGTAAGAGAGGAAATGAGCCCGATGGCTACTCTAAAAAAAAAGGGAGAATTTGTGCATGCCAGCACAAATAGTGTTTTAAGGGCATAGATAACATCTTTGGGGATGTTTTATTTTTAGCTTGAAAACTTCAGTACGGCTAATTAACTTCAAATGGGATGTATGGCATAAACAGGCAGGAGCCTGCTGGTGAAATTAATTATTCACCCCAGGAAGGGACAAGGTGCATATGAGGATGCTCAAAATGGGAAGGTGGAATTTGCTGTGTGGGAAAAGTCAAAAAAAAAGGCATAACCTGAGTTCATTGTCTGAAGTTAGAGGTTTATATTTGAGTGATGATTACGTGGGACTGACGTGAAGAAGGCTTGTGTGTCTCCATTGAATTTCTGTGTGAAGGTACAGAAGTTTCAGGGCCTGAAAAGGTCTTGGTTCATGGAGTCTGCACTGGAGTGCTTTCATCAAGTGCAGAATTTTTCAGGAGGGGCAGAGCGCAGCTGCTTCATGATAGAAGCAACACTAAAAAGTGTTAACTAGGAATGAGAGAGAAAACACTTTAAAATCCTCTGCAGGATCTGATTAGCCTAAACTTTCTGTTCTGGAGGCATAAGGCAAAAATGAGCATGGCTCACTTTTGTTGGGCAAGAATTGATTCTCCTTATCTGGAAGTTAAAGGAAAGTCTCAGCCCTTCAGTGATGACACCAATAGTCACTTCCCAGACACACATTGAGCACCTCGCAGGGGAAGCAATGGGAAATTTTAAGGGCAAGGATGCTGAATTTTACAGTTTGGTGCATCCTTGTTGCCAAAACTTGGTCCGATGTGTCCTGTAGAAATGCAGTCCTGCTGCCATGTAGCTCTGGGAAACCCCACAGACGCTGCAACAGGGAGAGTGACATGTGAGGCTGCCCACAGGTACATTCTCCCTCCCTGGAGCTGGTGTATCCTTCAGGTCAGGAGAAGTGCTGCATCATGCATTTCTGGGCTTTCTCTGTATGTGTGTGTATGCATAGGAAAGAGTGGGAGGGAAAGACTGCTCATTTTCTGTGTCCCTTAATTAGGAGCGTTGTTACCATGGCTCTGAGAAGAACTCAACTCTCATGCAGATGGCTGTCATCACTCCCCCATGATGCAGCTTGCAGGAGGCTGATCTAGTCAGCTTTCTGACTCAGTTACAGTCCAGAGTGGGAGGCAGAGGACCCACAGATCATCTCTGCCCGTTAGAGGAGACAAAGCAAATTACTGGTGAGTCATTGCTCCACATGTGCCTGTGAACTTTCCTGGGTTCTCCACCCCAGACTGAATCCAGCCAGGATTCAAGGCCACTGCTGCTGGCTGTGCTGGCCTCCCAGGGCTGCATCCTTCTCCTGGGCAATCAGGCATGCAGTGCTTCATTTCATGGCTGGGCTGTTTTTGACTGAGATAAAAGAGAGGGAGATGGTCTTCTCCCAGCTACAGCTGCCATCTCCATCAGCACAACGCCGTGCTCACACCCAGACCAGGAGTGCAGGCATTATTGTGGATGAGCCACCTCCACAGCCACCTAAAATGGCCAGGGGTGCTCAGGCTTCCCAGGTGTGTCTGTGCTGCTGCAGAGGTGTCCATCCCTGCAATCCATGACCCACTGGTACCCTCCACCCAGTTTTCTCTGTGTACACCTTGGGATTCCCAGGTGATGGGCAGATGGCAAGCCAAGCTGAGTTGCCAAGAAGGTGTAGCCTCTATGAAACTTATTCAGGAATTATTCTTGAAGACACAAAGAGAAAGATGAAGGGACAGCAGGGAGGAAGAGACAGCAGGAGCTTGGTGATACCTCTGTTATCGCTGTGAGCCTAGCCAGAAAGACACACTTGGAGCTGGAGTTTTGGGTTGATCAGAGCAGCAGGGCAGAAGATCCCACCTTGTTTATTCCTTCCTATTTTATACCTGTAGCAAGGTGACCACGGATTGGAGAGTGGGCATTCCCACCTCTTACCCACATTGGTCAAGGAGGCTGTCATTCAACCTCCCTTCTCTTGGAGAAGGAATTCATAACAATGGCAATATTTACAAAACACGATCTTCTGTTTACATTAACAACTGTGAGAAGCTGCACACTTCTACTTTAGTATGAGCGCTCAGAAAACCAGGAGAATCTCATGGTGACACCTCTGTGAGCCAGCCTCCATCCTCAGCCTATGTGTGTGTGTGTGAGCATTCATGATGGCAATTTATAAACACCAATAATTAATCGCGAGCTGGGCCACTGAGCCGCCTTCCCTTCCCTGTAGGTGACTGAATTCTGCAGGGGCTGCTTGTGCATTCTGGATGGATCCCCATCTTAGCAAGCACAGGAGGCACAGCCTGGCCATGTGCTGCTGCCTAGCTCACCATCTGTGAGGATGCTCTTTGTCCACAGGCTGATCCCACCTCCTCCTCATTACAGACTGGATGTGACCAGAGGACCCCATTGCAACTGACATTAGGCAAGAAAAAGGCTCATAATTGGCTTTGTTTTGCATCATTTTGTTAATAAGCCAGCTGCACTGGGAGATGCTATTTAGGCCACACGGTTGAGACAAAGAATACATTCCTGTCTGATTTAAAGCATTAAAATCTGCCAAATCTAGCCATTAAAACTCTACATGTAAATTTAAGCCATATAGTTACTCAAACACTTAAAAACTTAAGTAAATTTGCAGTAAGATGTGCACAGATTTATTCCACATATGCCTCCCCTATGGGAGTCTCACGGGTAAATCCCTGTGCATCTTTTATCTTATTGTAAATACATGCACTAACGATGCATAGAAATGGCTTTCACAACCTTGATTCAACAGTAATTTTTGTTTGCATTACTTTTTATACTGCATTATAAAAAATCAGCAGTGATTTAACATTGAGGAATTCCTACCACTTTGTTACAGTCCTCTGCCGAGGAGGAACCAGCGCAGAGATCTGCAAACAATGATTTAATTTGTGCAGCCACTGTACCTCACCTACTTGCATATCAGTAATAGTCCATCTGCTGCTGACAGCCTGTTCCAAACGTAGCAATATAACAAGTAATGGTGCTACAGTAATGCAACACACCACAGCAAATCATCCCATAAAGGACACAAAGTGTTTGCCAGGGTGGATTTGAAAACACTTGGTTTGTGTGTTATCTATTTCTGGCCAGTGTCATTGCATTAGAAATGAAGCTTATGTGAATAAGTGGTTGATGCCTGAGCAGAAGAGTTAATATTTATTCAGGGGAATGGTCTGTATGGAGAACTATTGATGCAACTGGACACAAGTCTGTCATCAGAAGAGGTTTTTAGTATTTTGATGGTGGTAAATGTTTTCTGAGTGCTACGACTGAATTTGCTCTGCTTTTTCTTCTGAAATCAAGGATTAAAATCAATAATATAAAGCTGGACTTAGGAGTGGGATACTTACCAGTGTGATGAGAAGGGACATGACTGTGCCTTCTTAAACCACTACTGAAGTTCTCATTCCAACATGTGCAGAGAAACTTTTGTTCTCAATCATGTTTGAGATATGTTTCCTCTAATGAGGAAGGAGCCAGAAAGGGCAGGGGCAGCTGGCAGAGAGGAAAAAAACCAATGCCACCAAAGAGGGGAAGAACTGTAGGACCCCTAGAGAAGACAAGGAGATCTGCTGAACCCTGTTCAGATCTGTATTTTCTCTCTGATTAAATAATTCATCAGAATATGAAGCCTTCAGGTGCAGAGTTATGTGTCCATGTTAGTTCTCAAGGGGTTTTTTTATAGTGCAAAGAGTTCCATCTGAAGAATTATGCATATCTTTGTTTAGGGTTTGGCCTTTTTTCCCTTTGATTAGTGTTAGTGGGTTTATTCCTTCAGAAAATTATGCTGATGTTATTCTGGATGTAAGGCAATTTTGTCTGTAAAATGAAAGCACTGAACTATGTGCTCGTGGTTACTGTCATTTATGTGTAGCAGTCAAAAACCTTATGTAAGTGATAAATCTTTGAATATCTGTAAATGTCCTCCAGCAACTCTACCATTCCAGTGATCCTCAGGTCTGTGTTTTAGTCCAAGTGAAAAGGATCAGAACTGTTTTTATTTTCACTTCTCTTCTTTCTCATGGATGCCCTTCAGGCAGTGTGAGAGGTGGCCAGGGAGACAGCAGTCCTGGATTATCTTGTAGGGAAAGAGGGGCTTGTGTTAAATAACTAAATACAGGGAGACAGAAACAAAAGGAGAGGAGAGGAGATTCGAGGAGAGGAGATTCGAGGAGAGGAGAGGAGATCTGAGGAGATTCGAGGACAGGAGATTCGAGGAGAGGAGAGGAGATTCGAGGAGATTCGAGGAGATTCGAGGAGAG
>VXBR01006361.1:212149-223164 GCA_013400215.1 Cisticola juncidis | reverse complement strand
AGAGGAGAGGAGAGGAGAGGAGAGGAGAGGAGAGGAGAGGAGGCTGTGCTGGTTTCCTGCTGGCTCTGGCAGGACTGATGAGATGTGTTCAGGAGCACGGAGTGGTGTGAATACATGCTACAGAATGAAGCCTGTCTGTATGAACATAACCTCTTGATATTGTTTCAGCAGATTTGAGCTGGCAGAGTGAATTAATATTGGATCAATGCTTGGTGTTATGTGGCCACAGCATTTCTGCTCCTGTGTTAGCAGCCCTGAAGCCAGATTTTCTGTACAGTCAAACAGTGGCTTGAGTTGGCATAGAAAGAAAGGCTACTTAAGGTCATGGTTGTGGCAGACTGCTGGCTCTGCCTCGAGCAGCTTGTGTGACTGCTCCACGAGCTCTGCTGGCTCTGAGCACTGTGGTGTCTGTCTGTCACAGTATTTATTGCTGAAAAGGGGAAAAGAGCTGGAGAAGTACAAAGGGAACATGTTTCCACAGGCTGCCCTTGCTGTACCGAAGCTTCATCCAGCCAAAGCCTGTGGTGAGCCTGTGGTTCAAGCAGGTTCTGCTCTCCAAGGCCACATTTTATAAAGCCAAGACTTCTCCTGCAGACACACATCACTCTTTAAAGAGAAAACATTTTTCATTAAAATCAAACTCTTTGCTGGTGAGATGGAGCTTTTCCGGGGCTTAATTATATCAGGTTTAGAAAACAACAGGCAAGGATGTTAGGTTTCCTCTCCCATGAGGAGGAGTTCCATTTCCAACATTTTAAACTCTCTTTAAAAGTAAGGGCTGAGAGAAAGTCTTTGGAATAATTCTTTCTCTGGTTGGGAATTAGAAATTAATAGATCAGAATACTTGTATGAACACAGGTGTAAAACGGATCACAAATTCCCTAAGCTGCTCTACTGTTTAGTAAGGACAGGACAGCTGCTCTTCAGATTTTATCTAAATGCTTCTGAGCAGAGGTGTTTCATTCTAGACAGGCACTACTGCTTCTGTGCACAATGGAAGACTTTATGGCAATGAAGGAGAATAATTACTCAAATATTTAAAGTTAATTAATGAAATACTTAAGGTTAAACTAATATATTGGTCATGCTATCATAGGTATGACTTTGATTATGTCTTTTCCACTCAGAGATTTTATTCCAGTTAATAGCAGTGGCTTCATTGTTCCCCCTCTGTCTGGACATTGCATTTACCAAGGGTCCAAGGCTCCTGACATCCTTTCTCCCCCACACAGCATGTAAGGAAGCCCCTATTTTGATAGGTATCTTTCACGTGTACAACTGTAGAATAGTTGCATATCTAGTGTAAAAAGATACCCTGAAGCATCAAAAAAGTACAGATTCTTTATTATTATGGAAGAAAGGTCACTGAAATATTTCAGAATAGTGGGACCAGTCTAGCAGATGTCTGCAAGGCACGCACAGGGTTTGAGGTCAGACCCTTGTACCACAGGGAGCATCTGGGGGGTGCTGAGGGCAGAAAGCAAAGGCTGGGACAGCACAATAAGGCAGAACCTCTCCAGGTTCTGGAGCTGCAACTGAGGCTGGAGATCCTCTGGCCAAACTGGGTATTTATCCTGTAAGAGGATCAAACACTGAGAGCCATTGTCTTTGGTGGAAAGACCACATGCAGTGTGAATTCTTTCAGGATGGCATGAATCTCCTCATCTTACAGCAAACAACCAACCAGTCTCATTCTGCCATTTCAAAATGCACCAAGGTCTTAGGACTAGGGAATCCTAGTTGAAGACTCATGAATTAAGCCAGTTTCCTTTAATACAGGCAAAGACACCTTTAGTATCTTTCTCTGTCCATCTTGAAAAGAACTCACTTAAAAAAATCTCAAACAAAAAAGCATAGCCCTCTCTTGACACTTTATGGAATAAAATTACTACAAAAGCCCAGCCTTTTGATTTAAAATGCAAATAAGAAATGGGTTCTGCAGGATTTAAGACCTCCTCTGTGTAGTCACAGGTAGAACTTAGAGATTTCCTCCACTTTTAAGTTGACACTTAAAAAAAGCTGCTTTACTGTGTCACTTGAAATGTTTGTCACAAGATAAAGCCTTGATGGCTGGTTTTTCTCCTCAAAGAGGAAGAGAAATGAAAAAAAAAGCACCACCAAACACATCTTGTAATAACAAATTTCTATAATATCTGGAAACACACATTTCACTTCTGCATTTGCCACAGTGACAGCATTCTGAAATGAGAAACAAACAACTGCTCTTATGTAGCACAGTGTTGTGTTTGACACCATCACATTCCTGAACACTTTTTCACTTTGGCTGTGGACAGACACTCTTCCATGTGGAACCCTGCTGGACAAGGATGCTCCCCTCAGCCTGCCCCAGTTTCTGGATGCTGTGTTGCAGCTGGAGGCTTTTGCTCTGTTCCTGCCAGCACAGGAACTCCCCAGCTCGCTTCAGTCCAAACTGAAGGGCCAGCTCAGAGAAATCCAGTGGCAGATGTTTGTTCACAGAGGTCATTTTAACCCAATTGCTTGGGGAGCAATCAGAAAAGCAGTCTAGTTTTTGCTAACAGGGAGCAAAAAATGGGCCAGGAGCCGGGGTGGTAACCTTACCACCAGCACAGCTGCTTGGAGACAAATGTTTGTCTGTCCTGTGTGGGCAGATGGCAAGTCACATTACCTGACTGCAATATAAATTGGATGTGAATCAGTGCAAACAGGAGTAGGAGAAATGTTTGTTGTTATGGGCTAACTAATATAAATCATGCACGGGTATTCACTCAAGTGTTTCTTCTTGGAACCTTTAGAGATCTGTCCTTTTCTACTGAATACCTTTGATTAAGCAATTGATGATGATCAAACACATTTCAGTGTTTTCTAACAGGTGTCATTAAGTACATCTTCCCACCTACAAATGGCAAATGCCTTCCTGATAAGGAGTATTTGTGATTAGAGGTGGTGGAGAAACTTCCCATTGACCAAAACCCCTTTCAGTGAAACTTCAGTGATGCTGGGATCCCACTTGTTTGTGTGATAAAATTACATGAGCAAAACCCAGAATTGAAGGATGGGCATAATGTTACCTGGAAGAGAGATGGGGCTGGTTTCCAAAGCTATAGCCACAAATGTTTATTATGTTTGCCTTGTTATTTGCTGTATGGAATCTCAGCTCAACACAAACTGTTTAAAGGAAAGATTTTGCATCCATTCCCCTTTTCTCTAGCAGAAGGTTCATAAAGCCCCTAGGGCTGTAGTGTGATATCAGAGTGTTTCTTTTTATTGTGATTTTGTTGTTGATACTTTGAAGGACTTAAGAACTACAACTCAATTTCAACCTCCTTTTGAAATAAATATTATTGAGGTGTTTTAATTATTAATGACCCTGAGCACCTCATTGACCTCTGCCAAAGCTTCCTCTGTGCCACTGCACCTCACAAAAATTTTGATTTCCCCAAATGGAGAGGCAGCTGGTAAATGCCAGCTGTGGAGAAACCTCAGAGAGTGGTAACTGCTGCCAGAGGACCCACACAGGATGGTCTACAAAGTGCTGTCAGGGTTTCATCTCCTGATAATCCAGAAATGTTTGAGGAGCTGGCATGGATCAGTTCTGCCATCATTTGTCTTCTTTTTTGAAGCTGTGATTTCTGTTATCTCAAACATGCTGCAGGAGATAGAATATTCTCAGTTCCGTTTTATCCCTCAGTTTGGAATATCAAAAGGTAAAGAAGATGTAGATCTGATGCTTAAATAGGATCAGGTACTTCAAAGACAAAACTATTTTCCTCCTCAGATGTTCCAGAAATTTCTCCTCAAAAAAACCTTGTCTTTGTTCCTGTGTTTTAGAACATAGAAAATATGCAGTGCTGAGGCTTCCCCCTCTTTATTCACACAAATTTCATCTTGCCAGAAATCAAAGTACTACAGAGGAGGTGGAAGTTTAAAACTGTCTATTCTCCTACCATTAAAAGATGTCTTTTGTATTCAGTTTCAGCAGCTTTAAATGTGAAAAACAAAAGAATCTATTTCTGAAAAAATGTTCCCTATCAAATGTAATTATAAAAGAATTAAATATTCAAGAAGCTTTCTTTTTACCTGATGAGCATACACATGACTTTATGATCTTGTCACCTTTTGATTCAGAAAACTCCTCCCACTGGGTATTTTCTACAGTTAAATAAAATCTGGTTTTCACGAGGGTAGGGTGATGTTGTCACTCATGACATACTTATTTACCTGTTCATTTGTGTCTGGTCACTGCAAAAAGATTAAGGGTATTCCCAAATTCCCTGGATGTTTCCACCTTGTCAGTATCAGATGACACCATCAGCTGTTCTCAGCCTTCCACCTACTGCTCCAAGAATGGAGCAGCACAGCCTTTCCCATGGGCACAGGCAGAGTTTTCCAGCTGATTTTGATGGGACTTGCAAGGGCACATTCCAGTGGCACTGGGATGACATCTCAGAGATCCAAGTCTTCACTGTCTGCCTGAACTTGTCCAGGGCTGAGCACTAACACTGCTCTCTGGCAGGTCATAAACGAGACACTGAGAATGAGGGAAGGGTTTCCATTCATGCTTAATGCAGGCACCTCCCTCCATCTGCAGAACACATCAGATCAAATCAAATGAGGGAGGTGCTGCAGGGACCAGGGGGGTTTAGACCATGCCCATTTTACCCTTGCACTGTCGAGGTAACAAAGGACAGTAAGTGCTTCCCCTCTGTTAATTTTTTTTTTTTAATTTTTTTTATTTTTTTTTATTTTTATTTTTTTTATTTTTTTTAATTTCAGAAGTTGTCCTCCTCTGTATGGCTGGGTGGGTGAGGAAAGGTTTGGGAACCTCACCTCCTCCACAAACATCAAATCCAGCTGATGATTCACTTTGACAAATCACTTGGAGGATTTCCCCAACTGCTAAGCTTCCTCTGGGAGATAATGTGGTAAAAAGTCCTGGAGGAATTTTTTAATAGGCTGTCTTTTGGGAATTATTATTGTTCACATCTGTTCTCTTTACTGCCTCTGGGGATTATCTTCATTGCTGGAAAGATAGTCAGAGGGACAATTCAAGACTTAATACATGTTTTCCCTATTCCTGCTTATTGCCCCTGCTTCTTCTTGGGTATTGGGACATTGTATGGGATACTGTTTGTTACTAAGGGATTTCTTCCACATTCTGTGACTTATGGCTTTATCTTTCTCTTGACTTGGCATTTCCTTTTAATCCCCTGTGCAATATTTTTTTTTGTTTTTCACTCAGACTTGGATGCATTTTTGGCTACATCTTTTTCTTTTATGAGGACAGAAACCAACCCTGCTCCTCCACACCCACCTCATACTGAGTGAGATCACAGTTCCACAGATCCATATTAGGTGCAAGCATTCTCCCAAAGATTACACAGCAGATAAATCTCTCCGTTTCAGCACATGGTTTATTACTGAATATATTGTCTGCCTACACATGCAGGAACAGATAACCAGTGATTTATATTTTCATAATGACTGCTGCAGTGATTCATTTACTCCGTGGTATATTGGTGTCAGGGCAAGTCATTTATGTAAAAGGGGAGAGACATCGAAGAATGAATGACAATATAAAATAGCACAGAAAGGAAAAAAGGGTAAAAAATGCCTGGACAAATTAAAATGCTCTCAGTGGCCTGAGAAAAGTTGTGGCAAACAAGTTTTTCTGTTCCTGCTGGTTTTTTTTCCCCAGGGATGGGGCATCCACAACTTCTCTGGGCAGCCTGTGCCAGTGGCTCACCTCCCTCACAGTAGAATTTTTTTTCCCAGTATCTAAAACCTGATTTCCCCTTTTTCAGTTTGAACCCATTATTCCTTGTCCTATCACGACTGTTCCTATTAAAGGGATTAAACACATGATAAATTTAGTCTTTTCATGTCTTACTTGGAGGTAATTCTGTAATTAGTTATGCTGAAACACCTTTAAAAAAAATCTCTGCCAGAAAGGCACTATTAACATGCTGAAGACATTACACAAAAACCCCACCATCACCTGTACCAACCACAAAAATCTCACTGAAGCTGGTAAGAAGTGCTGTAGCCAGATCTGCCAGATGTGCTGTTTAAATAGTGCCACATTTGGTGCTGATCAGCTGTTGGCTGATAATTTCATATCTGTGAATCTTCGTTCAATGGTTCACACAAAGAAATGATGTCATAAATCCTTGTGCAGGAGGAAGTGCTGCATGGGTTAGAAAGTCAGAGACTTACCCAAATGAAGAAAATGACATAGCAAAAGCTCAAAGTTTAAATCCTGTGAATACTTGCTATGCACACTGAAGGATTAATTGAAAAATTCTTGGCAATAATCACATTTGTGAATACTAAATGTATTTGCTGGTACTTTGCAAATAAAAAATGAGGCTAAGGTTATGAATAAATTGTTCATGGTTTCTACTTTTAACTCTGGAATTTTTGCTGACAGCATTGTTGAAATCAGAGAGGGAATTTATGTGGTAATATAGAATAGGTTAAAGAAGGGATAACATCAAGACACAGAATATTCTGAAAGAACCTTCTACTGTTAGGAGGTGGTTTATCTTCCCATAACTTCTTTCAAACCTGCCTTTTAGCAGTGCCAAACAGATCAGGTTTTTTTGTTGGTTACATATGAGCTGAGGCTTGTTATGTCTACAGATTCAGAAATACTTAGTAGCAGAAAGCACGTAACCGCTGGACTTCAGCACTTTTTATTTCAAACAAAACCACAGCTTTTAGTTAATACAATACTATTCATTAATGGCAAAACTTGGCTAGTGATTTCTGGCCAAAGCAAAATATTTCACTTAACCCATTCCATTTTCTTGTGTTTTCTCATTTCATGTGTCCATTTTAGATGTGCCTAATGAGATGTGCCCACATCCCATTAAGCAATTGCAAAGCGTAATTCCCCTGCACTTGCCCAGCCTCCCATCACACTGACCAAAGCCAATTAAATTTGTTTGGACTTGCAAAGCACCTTATCTGTTATTATTCAGTCACCTCGGTGAGGAGGCTGCTCTTTGCTGTTCGGATTGCTGGGTTTGTTCTACGCCCACTGCCCGGGCGGTGGGGACAGGTTTTGTTCTGCCCCTCTCTGCCCTGCTCCGCTGCAGAGCCATTCCTGGTGGTAGCCTGGGGAAGGCTTTCCACGGGAAGCCGGGCAGGTTTTGCACCACCACCTCTCCCGGAGGAATTTCTTTCGGGAGGGAAGAGGAATTTCTTTGGGGAGGGATGCGTTCCACTCCGTCATCCAAGCTTTCCCTATCAGCCCCGGTACTCCCTGGGCTTGCATCACAAACGCCTCGGGGCAGGGCTGTTCCAGCTCTCTGGCATCCAGAGGATCCAGCTCTTCCCTGCATCCACCTCTTTTCAGGCTTTCCAAAGCTGAGTTCTGGATTTTGTTGCCCACTCAGAGAACAAACTAGACATAATTCACGAGTTCGGGCTGCTTTGTATTAACTTAGGGGACTGTGAGCTGTTGCACCTGGCCAAGCACTCATTTTCTGCACTAACCCCGGAAAACTTTCCTTATCTTTATCCCGTCTGATGAGCCACAGGAGGCAGGTAAGAGATGGGAGGGGTTCCACTGGAACAGAACAGGAGGTATCATTTGTCAGCTGTCAGAGCAGGAAGGCACAAGGAAGAAGATAGCGGTGGGAAGAGCCGAGCAGTGAATTTTGGCCTTCTAGAAAAAAACCCCAAAAACAAACCAACAAGAAACCCCAACAAAAAAAAACCCCAAAAAACCCCCAACAAAACAAAACCCCAAAAAACCCAAAAAACTCCAAAAAACCCACCAAAAAAACAACCAAAAAAACCTCCAACAACAAAAACCAAAACCAGAACAAAACAAAAAAACCCCCAAGAAACAAACAACAAAAACCTACAACCAACCAACCAAAGCAACAACAAAAAACAATACCCCCCACAAACCACAAAAACAAAAAAAAACTCCTCAAAAATACCAACTCCCTCAAAACAGAACCAAACCAAACCGAACCAAAACAAAACACAAGGCAAAACAACAATTGCTCATTCCAAACTAAAACACTGGGAATAGTATGGATACTTTTAAGAGCTGAATATCGTCGTCACAATCCTGAGTACAATTTTGCTTGAAGGTGAGAATTAAGCACGGTGTTGTTTATACCAGAAAGGGGTTAAATGTGGTGTAAGTGGCTCACAGATAGGAGCAAAGAAAGTTCCTGAGGCACTGCTGATGCAGGGAATTGGAATCCCTTGAATCAGCTTTTGTCACCCTTCTCCCTGTGCTGCTGCCCTCAGTGATGGAGAGCAGGGAGGGGAAGGCACAGGCAGATCTGATTTGGTCCCAAACCTCTGTGTGCGAGGAGAAATGAACCAGTGGGGTTGGGTAATGCTGTGAGCAAACCAAATCCCAAAGCACGGAATGGGACCCCTCCAATATGTTGGTTTCTGGAACATTACCTCCTTCCCCCTCCAATCAGCAGCTGGAGAGGACCCATAAATGCCAGCATAGCAGCTCTTTGGAGAGATGTATTGGCGTCATTTTGCCAGTGGGAATGAGATGGAATTGCAGCACATCTAGACTGTTTATTTTCCCTACTTTTAAATATTCATATAAATGCTTCTGAAGTTTTCTTTTTCCCATTGCCTTGAATGAAAAATAGGAAAAGGCCATTTGGTGTTAATATCTTTTACCAAGAAAAAAAAAAGTTTCATTTTAGCCAGGAGGAGGCTGCCTGGTGGAGGAGCAGAACCACCTGTGTAATGTAGACAGTGGCCATCTCCATTCTTAAGGATATTTTCACCTCTCTGAAATAAGTGCTGTACTGAATGCAGGAAAACAGCAGCTGCAGGCAAAGCAAAGGAGACAAAGTCAAAACAGTGCTGTCCCCTTCACCTCCCCTGAAACAAAAAGAAGATGCCATTTGTAGGCACTGGGGATCTTTGGTTTTGCGTGTTTGCAGTGTTTTCTAGCCCCACCTTTCACTTCTCTCTGCCTTGTTTCATGGAATTCTTCTTCCTCCTCCTTCCTCTCCCTTGTTTCCCTCCAGTGCCTCCATTTGCACCCCCTTCATGTCCTTACAATTCACACACCTGGAGAGTTTCTCATGAGACCTTTGTGTTCATTCAACCTCCCAATCTCTTCCCTTCTCCCACCAAATCAGCCACGGTTCATATCCTCACCCTCTTAGTGTGTGCCTGTAAGACAGAGCAATGCTGGGGCTGCACTCTTTATTAGTGTTCCATTGCTATTTCTCCCTGGCCCATCTGTTTGCACTGTCACTCCTGTTGAGTTTCTCCTGGTAAGGAGCATCCCTGGAAGTGCTCAAGGCCAGGCTGGATGTGGCTCTGAGCAACCTGGTCTAGTGGAAATTGTCCCTGCCCGTGGCAGGGGGTTGGAACTGCATGACCTTGAAGGACCCATCCAATCTAAGCCATTCTATGCTTCTGTGGTTTTCATCAAGTTTGAAACATCAGGAATTATCAACAGAAATTTCTTCTATCAATACTGCTAAAATCAGATTAAATTCAAGTATGACCAGGCAGAAGAAGAGCTCATTTTAATTGGCTGCTTGAATTAAGAGCACTCTAAAGAACTAAATATTAATCAAAGCTATGGAGAAATGTGATAATTTTTCTCTTTGACTGATATGATAAAATGTATACTTGTTCTGTAAGTTATCTGAAAATGAATGCCGCCACCCCCATTCTAAAAATGAAACTCCTGGTATTTTTTCTGCAATGTTTATATACCTCAGATTTTTATTTTCTTCTCATCAGAAGTGTTTTCAGTGAGCTCTATATTGATTTAAAAATAGCCGAAAACAATTAAGAAGAAATGCTGATTTTGATCAGCTTTAGAAAGAACACTCTGAAGATCTAATATTTCACACACCCTTCTATCCCTTCCTTCCTATTGCAGAGAGATCATGGCTTTAAATGTGGCATCAGCAGGAGGAATGGAAGGACCCTTTAAAGGAAGCAACTTGTCTAAATGGCTGCACAGTGGAGAACACAATACAGAACAACAGAAAAATATGGAAATGCCCCACTGTGTCTCCCAAATGCCTCCTTTTATCTTCAAGGGGCCCAGCAGGTTTGGTAGCCTTTGGAAGCCTTTTAGCTGAGTCACATCTGCCTGACATTTGTGAATGCTACGTGCCTCTCATGGGAAGCTGTTCTCAGAGGATGGTCCTTGAAGCAACAAGCAACCCTCAGAATTCACTTCTGTGCAAGAGCCTCAAATGGCAAAAAACCTCCCAAAAATGCCATGGTGACAATCATTTCCTAAAGTGCAATCAGTGAGCAGCATTGGGACTGTTTTTCTGTCCTTTTCTTCACCTCACAAGGACTTAATCCTACCTTGCCTGAAGTTTCAAGGAGATTATGTAGCTTAATGATTATTTAGGCCAAGTTAAAGCATTTACAGAAAGAATCTAAAGTGCAATATGCACTCTCTTTGTTAATCCATATGGTTAACCATGCTTGGTTTCCAAACCTGTGTTACTATTCCAGGAAATGTCTGGATAATCCATTCAGAATTGAATACTGGTGGGAGTTTCTTCAGTTTGCCAACTGAATACATGCACCGGATTGCATCTCCATTTCCCCTGTTCTGAGCTGTCTTTGCCTATAGCTGAGAGTGAGCTCAGAAACCTGCCTGCTCACTTTCCTGTCCCTCTGCTGTGTTGTGACAGGCAGAGCTGGGTGGTGTGAATGTCTAAAGGATGCTCAGGGCTCAGACAGTCAGCTCTCTTTATCAGATCTCAGCTGTGCACAGGAACAGGAGCTCACCTGGCCAGCCTGGGTTGGGCAGTTCAAGGGAAATGCCAAATGCTCAGTGAGCTCACAAAATGAGGTAGGTGACGGGACTTGGTGAGCACCAGTCAGACTGGGGCTCACATTGTTGGTATCTGTAAGTGAAAGAGAGAAGGGCTTGGGGAGATCCATAAAGGCTTCCAGCTCCCTCAGCTGAGTGCTCCTCTGTATGTTAGCACTAATTTTCAATTGAGGGTTGGTCACCAACAGCTTAGTTGGCTCTCCTCTCCTCTCCTCTCCTCTCC
>VXBR01006361.1:115921-211871 GCA_013400215.1 Cisticola juncidis | reverse complement strand
CTCTCCTCTCCTCTTCTCTTCTCTTCTCTTCTCTTCTCTCTCTTCCTCACCCTATAGTTATCTATTATGCTACTTAGACCTTATGGGAAAGAGTATAGCAAACTTAAGAGACTAAGCAAGGTGCATGAGGTACTGCTGCAAAGGAAAACGTTAAATGAGAAAACCCATTTTAAATATATCTATACTGTTTTTCCTTGCTCCAGACAGTCTCTATCAATATCCTGTAACTGAAAAGCTCTCTGGCAGTTTCCACATCTGTCAGATGGGAACTGTTCTCTGGCAAAATCTGTCCAAAGAATGGCTTTTCCCTAAAAGGATACAGAGTTGGAGAAAGTCTCTTCTCCCATACTCTTCTTCTTCTCCCTCGGCTTCCTCCAGACTCAAATGCCCCCTTGAGGATTTGTTGCAATTCATACACTTAACACTTAATGAAGATCTCAGGTTTTAATACTTGCCACAAGTGATCACTGGTTTCTAAAGATGCTCTGGAAACTCTCAGATCCCTCAGGCACCTGGTGAAAGATCTGGTACCTGACTGCAGCATAAAGATATCCCCTATCCATTATGAATTAGGTTCTCCTTGCAAATATAGAATATTCTAGATTTCCATGGCAATTTAAGCACCTTTATAACATACATAATGAAAACACAGACCTACAGAAGAGAACTAGAGATGCAGTTTTTGCTGAGTCCAGGTGGAGACCAGAAATTGCATCAAATATGTGTGAAATCACATAAATCACACAATCACACAAATCCTTGTGTGAAAGTCTGTCTGAGTCAAGTGACTTTTAAAACAGCTTTTTGGACAGAGCAGCACCAAGCTGAACTGCATTATCATATCCTGAATGTTTCCTCTCAAAGGCAACAACCTCAAACAATTAACATTGATTTGACATGGCAGAGTTAGGAGACCTTTAAAAATAACAGTATTGTTTTAGTTATTTAATCGCTCTTCAGAACAAGTGTAACTTTTTTAATGGCCAGCAGTAGTAACTGTGGTGCTTAGAAGTCTCCCAGATCATGAGATCAATCAGCAAAACCAGTCTGCAACCTTAGTGCTTATTGATTTTGCAGCTTTTCCCCACCAAATCCAATTACAAGCCTTTACTCTGGTACAAACCCCATTTTCCGCTGTTTGGTATGTGCACAGTTTTTTACTATTCTCAAAACAGTTGATTTGATAATGAATTTTAATCTCCTTTCATCACTTTGGGTGTCACTTTTTCCAGTAATATGTGTAGCTATACCTTCTCCTCACTTTTGGGCAAACAAGTAGGGATGGAGCTCCTGGGATTAAGTTATGAGTAGAAGACCACCTTTAAAGAAAAGCAGGGGGAAGATTAAATGAATGCTGATATTAAATGGGAGTGGAAAATCTGGAAATCTTAAAATCTGTGCAAACAGCTAGAAATGTCTGCTTGAAGAGAGATCTTCCACCCTACCTCACCTGGCCTGCAGAAAAATCTGTTTTGTTTCTTTGCCTTGCATTTTTTTTCACCCTTTTAAGTGTTATTTGAGGGTAAATTTCAAAATTAAATGTGATTGCAAAATGCTGGATCAATATTTAACAAGTATTTGGACATTTCCCATGGAAATAATTTAAAAAAATCAATGATTTTAGCCAAAGCATTTGGAGAAATTTGACAACTCACAAATGTATATTTTGGGTCCAGAAAGTTGTACCATTCTGTTGTCTTATGGGTTGATGGAAATGCATGGTAAGAAAATTTCCTTGTTTCATATTCTTTAAGCTTTGTTGTTTATTATTGCTGTTGACTTTAAAATTAGAGTGAGGTGGTTTTTGAATTAATGTTTTTCTCAACCAGAAGTATTCCCAGTTTGTTCTTAGCCATCCAAACAATTCCTGCCTAAACGTTTCAAGGGAGAAATAAGTGTCCACCAGGAATATGGGTAGGGCTCCCTCTGCTAAACAAGCAGTGTGATTGCTGGAGAAAAAATAATACAGGCCCAGCTGATGACATTGTAGTTGGTACAAATAAGTGTGTCCCTGCACAGCCTCCCAGATTTTTTGATATCATATCTATAAATCAGTCTAAGAATCAATTTGAGCTTGGCTGCATAGATGGACATGAAGATGGAGGGGATTTCTTGCTCTTCAGCTATTAACACAGAAGGACACAACTTCTGTAGTAGTCAGCTCTGTGTTTTTATTTGATGTACAGCTTCTTCCTATATTAAACTTCCTGGCAGTGGTAAATATGATCATCCTGCACTTGAGACTAATAAAAAGGGATTTTCAGGCCTCTTAGTTTATTTCTATCACTCCAAAGAAAAACCTTTTCATAAGGCAGTAAGTACATCAGCAGCCAGTTCTTTTGTAAGAATGCTAATTATATTCCCTCTGTATGAATTAATTGTAATTCCTTTTGACTACAGTGATATTGTTTGGAGGAATTATCTCTCAGGTCAGATGAAAAGGTTTGACTTTGTGTGACACACTGGAGCGATTTCCTCTCCATTGTGGCATTTAGTATTCCTTAGCAGAAACTTTGTGAAGAATTAAAAACCAAATTAAACTGAGAGAGGGGGGGCCCTCCACTGATTTCCTCATTTAAAACATTATATAGAGAAGCTCCTCCATGGACTGTCATGCACTTCCAGACAATGAAACAGACATTTTCTCCTCCACAGAGCACCTTTGGAGCAGCACCACGACACGTGTCCCCAAGTGTACTTTGATATGGTTACAGCAGAGACAAGTGGAGATTAGGGCGCAGGTGGAAGTTATCAGTAGCTTCACACCTGCCTAGCCTGGTTCTGAAACTCCCTCTGATGTGTGAGAGTCTGAAACAGCCTTCCTGTGCAGAGGTATTTATGGAAACTGTGTAATCTGCAGGAAAAAGCGTGGGGTGCAAACCTCTCCCGAGCTCTTCACTGCTGCCTCGGGCGAGAGATTTTTGGGCACTGAGACTCGAGGATTCAGATGGTCTCCAGTTCTGCAGAAAGCAGCAGGAGCTCCTAGGTTACACCTCCCCTGCTCCTGAGCTTCCCAGGACATACATGGAGAAGCATCTTAAATCCTTTTCCTGTGGGCTGGATCCAGGATTTAGGCTGCTCCTAAATGCTCCCTGGCTTTGTGGTGTTTGACTTCAGAGCTCTGAGGAAAGGCCCTGAGACACCTGGTGAGTGATGTTGGTTGTGTGGCTTCGTGGAAAAGCAGGTGGGAGGAAACTGGGCTGGACAAAGAGGCCTAATTCCCAAATTATTCTATGATTCAGAGCAAGTTCATCCCCAAGAGCTTTTTAGGGCTTTCAGAAAGACTCTGACAGCCAGGGACGTCAAAAGAGATGGTCTGGCAGTTTATTCATATAACAATTTAGTAAATTTAACCTTAAAACTTCTTTTGCTTACGTGTCTTACTACTGCTCACCTGGCAGCTCATGTGGAGGGCAAGAAACACTTCAGTCTCAGTTATTTCTTTGTCCTCCCACCATTATTTCACGAGTTATTAAACAGAAGCTAAACTGCCAATAACACATAAGAGCTGTCAGTGAGACATTGCAGTCACCCAACACAGTCTGTGAATTGGACTTGTCTAGGACACAGCATCCCACTGCCTCTCATGGCAGTGGCCACCAACCCCCATCCCCACTGCCTCCCCCACTGCTCTCCACAGGCTGCTCTCAGCAGCTCAGTCACTGACAAGCTGGCAAGAAGTGCAAGACTCATGATGAAGCTACAGGGATGTGAAGCAAGAGGTTTTTCTGCACATACCCCAAGTTTAGAAGTCCTAGGAAGGTCTCAGGATAACAGTGAACTCACCAGCTTCCAACCAAAATGCAAGGCCCATTTGATCTGATTCCTGATTCTGAACCTCCCTGTGAAAAAGTATTCAAAGTAAAATTAGATGGAAGGTGGAAGGAAAAATTAAGACCAAAAATGCTGGTAGAAAATAATTACTTTTCAAGTTGGAGGGTATGGAGTGTGAGCTGGGAAATCTGGTTGTGTACATCTCTGCCAGGAGACAGGAGCAGGGAAACAGAGCCCTAAAGCTTTGAGCACAGGGACTCTGGCTGGGAGATACTGCACATAAAATGCAACCGTGCATGGCTGCAGTGCTCAGAGGAATCAGCTGTTCTGCTCTCCTTCAGCAATGACATTGTTTAAATCAAAGAAATAAAGAAGAAAAAAATCCACTCCCGTGGCATCCTTTCACTCTCAGCTGTAGGCAGGGATGTGCCTGGGGCAGAGATAAAGGCTGCAGTGTCTCCTTTCAGGTACAACAACCCCAGGAATGGCAGCACA
Organism: Cisticola juncidis; assembly: GCA_013400215.1. Taxonomy (NCBI): domain Eukaryota; kingdom Metazoa; phylum Chordata; class Aves; order Passeriformes; family Cisticolidae; genus Cisticola; species Cisticola juncidis. The sequence goes on along the minus strand of VXBR01006361.1, from coordinate 207,602 downwards.
AGCCTTCCTCAGCAGCATTCAGTGATTTTTGGTGTGTGTTTTCCCCTTCTCCAGAGGGAGATGGACGTGGAGGAGAGTGCTCCATGACACAGCAGTTATTGTGCTCTTCCTCTCTGCTGAGCAGCGAGCTGGGTGTTGATCATGACCAAAGGAAGAAGGGTGAGAGTGCCCTTTGTGCCCCTGCAGCCATCCTCAGGCACACTCTGCAGAGCTGCCAGTCCTCCAAAGGGAAGAAAATGTGCTCATTAAGCTCATTTCTGGCCCCCTCTTTTTTATTTCTTGCCGTATTAAAAGCAGGCTCTGTTCTCCTCAGTCTGAAACCCAGGGTTTTTGTTTTGATGATTTCCAGTTTCAATAGTTCAATTTTAGTTTCACCTTCTAATTTGTATTCCTGGTATCAGCTGCTAAAGAAGCAAGTTAAATAATTTGAATTCACACTGATTTAACATTACTAATTGCACAGCCAAATGCTTTCCAACCTTGCTGTTTTTTTTCAAGAGACATCAAAACCTCTGATAAGTTTAAGATACTCCATACTTAAAAGAAGGGAGAGAAAAAAAGAGCAAATCAGGCAATAAACCTCAGTGGAGCAAATTATCAATTACAATCAGTTAACTGTGTTATCTAACACTGTGCCTGCCACGGAGAAGAAAATCAGCCTTTTCCCTCCCTGTAGGTGGCTGTGCATGTATTGCAATGGGAGTATTTATGCTGCTGTCTCCTCCAGCTCAAAGAAAACCAGGAGCAGAACTGCACTGAGCAGTCAAAGGCAAAACCTGGGGGAGAGGGGAAAGCCCCTGTTCCCATAGCTACAACAAGCCATTAGGAAGACACACACCTCCAAAGGCTGGATTAGAAAAGTGCTTTTAACTCAACATATTCTATTTAATTTCAGCAATTTTCCTCTAACTATTATACTGCTGTGTGGGTTGTGTTGACAGCTGCTGGAGCTCTGCAGTCCTCACCTCCAGCAGCTGCCACAAAGAAGCCAAGCACACACTTTGGAGTTAAACCACTAATAAACAGCTTACCAGCAGAACCAAATCTCTCTCCTGTGGGTGGGCTGACCACCCTGCAACCTAATGACAATTTAAGAGCTCAGGAGAGAAAGAACCTTAAAATAAGGGGGGTATGGGGGTGGAGGGAAGACAGCATTGCTCTACATCTGCTGTTTGTAGCAGTTTGAATGAATGCATGAAGAGTGCAATTGTCTGAGATTAATTGTTATTATTTCTATTGCTATGTCATTATTATTGCTATTATTAACAACAACAACAACAATAATAATATCATGGATGTTCAGTGCACAGGTTCAGTACTATCCCATCTTTTTCCTGTCAGTAATAAACCAAGCTGTGCCCATACAAGTACTGATGTAATTGTATTTACTCTATGCATTGGTATGTGTGTGGGGGGTTTGTACTGCTGTAATTATATTATTGTGTGTAGCAGTCTGTGTAAAAACAAGTTCTTAAAATTATTTTCAGGAGTCACATTTTCCCCTTGAAGCCTCCTGCCTTTGTTTGCTGTTATATAACCACATTTTGTTTTGCTTTGAAATATTTTCCCTTCTCTGTTGCTGTTGGAAATACCCACGCAAACCAAGAGGAGAAATGGGCTATAAAGGGAACAAACAAAACTGAGTATTGACTTAAATTCCTTTTGGTCTGGTTCCAAATGTTGCCAAACACACAAGATAAATACACAGAGAGTGGAGAAAAGCTGTCCCCCTCTCTCGGTTGCTTATGGTGCCACTTGCAAATACCATAAATGAAAAAAAAAGGCTAGCAAGGATACACATAATATTAAAACATGCAGCCTCCTTGTGGGCAACATCCAGATTCTCAAAAAATTTTAATAAAAACATCCTTGAGGACTCTATGGGAGTCAAAAGCATATGTAGGTAAAGAGAAGTCAACACTGTCTTCATTATATTTATCTCAAAGATATTTTCTGTTTTTCTATTTTTGTAATCTATTTTTCTTTTTTACTGTTGACAGTCTTATAATTTTCATGTCTTTCAGGCCTACAATTTTATAATTGTGCTTTATTGCTAAAGTGAAGCTTGGTTTACAGTATTTTCTAGAGGCTCAGCTAAAAATTGGACTCTCTTATGAAAACCTGTGTCCACACATGCATATGCACATGTCTAAAGGCTATCACCCAGAATTTAAAGCTGGATACTTAAAACCAAGACAAGCATTAGAAATGAAATATGACCAGCACTTCATAAATGGAGCTCTGGGTGAGAGAACTTGTGTCACATCCAAAATGATGAGATCCTCCTCCCTCCTCTTGGGCCGTGCCTTCTTGGCACTACAGCTACATGAAAGCTTTCCCATTTGCTTTCAGAGTAATTTATTTTATGGTATTTTAGGCATCCCACCCTTGAGTTCCACCCCAAACTCTCATCTAAGCCTCTCCTGTCTCAGTCTTTGAATGACACAGATCTCCTTGGCTGTGCCTCTCCTTGCCCCCAATCATCTTTCTGCTCCTCCCTGTCCACAGGAGCCCCAAACCACTGTTGGTAGCACAGAGTTACCACTTTTATCATCAACACTCCTTAAATTGAAATGTCCTATAATCCCCAGTGTCACCACCTTGTGCCCTGCCCCTTCTGCCTTGACACATGTGACTCCCTGGGTGCCTCCTTGATCCCGGGCTCTCTGTGGTGCCCATAAATCAGGTGCTGCTGCTGTGAAGAGATTCAAGAGAGAAAGGAGCAAATCCTGGGGCCAGCATTGTCCCCAGACTTCACAATTACCAGAGAAAAGGGGCTACAATGAGTAAATGACAAGTTTATGGCAATCTCAAGAGAGTTCTTTATGCTGTCTTCAACCTTGACTTTATGGGTGGATTGTCTGAGAACAACTGAATCACAAGGTCATTTCCTCCTTCATGATCCTGCTCAAGAACCATTTTTACTGTGGTACATGAAGGAAATTGGCCATTACACATTAGAAATAGCAAAAGGGTCATTGGCCAAGCTCAATCTGAAGGGAGAATTTCCATGAGCCCTCCCTATATTGTCTGTAAACTGAGAGATCTCAAGGCAGGGTATGTCCACAGGTCTGCTGGGGAACACTCCCTGTGATTGCTGCTGAATTACTGCCATTACAAAAAATAACAGCAGTAATATTTGGGCCTTCATTAAAAAGCCCTCATATGGATGATATTTATCAAATAGGCAATTAATACCATCCTATGCCATGAGGGTCTCATATATGAGGCTAAAAATGCCCAGGATTGCCTAAATGCATTGGTAAGTTTGGATTCCAGTCTGCTTTTTTGCACTTAATGTGCATTCTAGGAGTATTTCCCCACAATGTTTAATGAATCTGGGAGCAAATTAATTTAGAGAAATAAATTCAAATAGACTTTTCTGAATCAATATTGCAGCATTTCACATTCTTGATAACTTGAATCATAGTGCTGAGGCAATATTCAGCTGCTGTAAATTGCCACAGCTCCACTGAAGCCAATAAAGTTACAGTAATTTATCTCATCTGAGGATGTGATTTTTTACAGAATAGTTCTGACCTTATTTAATTGTGTGGTTTGTTCATTTATTTGTTTTAATAAATGGAGGAAAAAGGGCAGACTCCTGCATTTGCAGGCAGAATGAAGTGATTACTTCTGTGAATAAACTGGGGGGTACCAGTGGCAAAACTAGGATTGCCAGCAGCTGCTGTTTTGTGAGGAAAAGAGCTCAACCCAAGAACAGAAACAGAGAATTTATGCCTTTCTTTTCTCTTCCTTTCTTTCTATAGAGAAAAACCTGAGTTATGGAAACACACTGGAGGCATTTCAAGATTTTGTGTGATGTAATTTGATTGAAGTGCACTGAAACTGCAAATACATGCATGTCCCAGTGAGGTTTTCTGGTGGCCTCTAGAACCTGGCACTAATGCTGGTTAGAAAGAGAATTTCAGAGAAGGAACAGATACACAGGAATTTTTTCTAAAAGCATAAATTGGCAACTTTGGGAGCTGCTCATTGAGGATGTTTTTGACCTGGATTGGATGTTTCTAGGCCAGAGGTGTGAGTAGCCCTGCATTCAGTGACTCTCACTGACTCTTGGCAGCAGATTTATTCTGTAGCTTCCACAGGATTCTGTGAGAATTAATTCCCTGGCCTTGTATGAAAAGATCTTTTTTTCTCTCAGCTCTGAAATTGATGGTTGATAATTTCATTATCAGCCTACCTGCTGTTGTATTGTGAGAAACAGTGAATAAATCACTTCCCATTCTTCATATCTACCTCAGCCATATTCCATCTCTGTCCTCTATTATCTAGTCTGTTATTATGTATTATCTGTCACCTGGTCTATCCTCTCTCCATGTAACAAAACCATGGGATAAATTTGGTCTTCCCATCTCTGTCTTTTCCAGTACCTCCCTTTGAGATGGCATGAAATTAATAATAAGTACATAATGTACAGCAATAATACACAGTAGCACAATGTTATTTGATTTTCCTTCTCTTTGTCTTTCCTAACCATTCCCAAGATTCTTTGTTTCTGAGTTCCTGAGCATTGATGTGTCAGGTATTCAAAGTGTTCAGTGAATCCTGAAGGACTCCAAGTATTCTTCTTTAATGACAAGAGGAAAATTACCCCCTAAGTGACTGTATGTAAGGGCTGTACACCTCTCCATACATGTACAGCCATATATATGTCAGCACTGCCTGTTTCTGTATCACCCTTCACCACACTGCAGTCACCAATATGGGATTGAATACAAACACTCATGATCTTCTGAAATACTGCAGTCAGCTTTAGATTAGCCTTTTATGAATAATTTTGTAGGAGCCAGTGTTGTTAGGGCCTTTCTCTGCTTCCTACAATGTTCATGAATATGTTGAGGAGCCCTGGGCCCAGGTCCAATCCATTAGTAGCACCACAAGTGACAGTATTATACTGTGAAGAATCTAATTATTCTTGTCTTTTCTTTCCTTTTAAATTTTTTTTTCTATTTTCAAGCATCTACTAATTGATCATTGTCATTTGTGCTGTGAATATTTAGTTTTTGCAAGGGCTGTTGACTCATGGCAATGGCAATGACTCACTGCCATTTTTTTGGGCAATGCAAAAAGACTGTATTACCTCTAATGTTTTTCAACTCCTCACCTCTTTGAGAACTGTGTGATCTGTGAGCCTGTGTGATATATGGCTGCCCTTTGCAAAAGCCATGCTGTCTCTTCCTTGGCATTTCCTACACATTTTTTTTTCTTAATTACTGTAGTTTCTAAGGTTTGCAGTCCAGAAACCAAGTTATTGGTCACTAGTACCCACGATAACTCTTCCAAAAATTTTTGCTACCACTTCATCCTGATGCTCTAAAACCTTATTTCAGGACACTTCAATTTGAAGCAATGTCTCCTTTGCTCTGCCAGGGCCTCCATGCAGAAGGCAGTGAGTAAAATTGATGATAAGCATGTACATAAAAGATCCTCCCTTTTCTGAGACCTCAAGTTTTTAACCATATTTTTCTTCCTTTAAAGATGTTTTTCTCCTTGTGATGCAGCTCTCTGGGAAAAAAAAAAAAAGGGCCCTTTTTGAATTGATTGTTTATTCCCTACCTTCTCACTTGTCATTCCATCTCTTGCTTTGTGTATAGAGCACTAATGTCTTCTGGTAATGACAGCACTGCCATGCACTGCTGCCTTTAGCCTTTATTGAAGCTGCATCAATTTTCTACCTTGCCCCGACTTGCCCTGACAGTTACCTTCAGATTTTTCTATTGTGCTTCACATTGTGAATATTTATCCATTAGTCCTAAATTATTTTCAGTGTGAAAACAGATATCCCTGATTCTGCCTCATTTCCCACTCTCTTTCACACACACAAGCATGCACACAGCCCTGACTCCTTAATGGTGGATAAAATAACTGTTTTCCCTATGAGAGCAAAGAAATAGGGACATGTCTTCAGCTGGAAGAAATTGATTTCCTCAAGGCTACCTTGGAAGACACATGGTTTATTTTACACAACAAGTGGGAGTGCAGTCATCTGACTTGTTGATGACACATCCCAGGTAGAAACAGGGAACTCAGAATATTTCACAGGCAGAATTCCGGGACCATTTAAACTGGAGGCATTTTAAACTGGATTAGTTTCGCAGTCAAGAATGCAAAATCATACATGGACATATGAAAATGCTTGCTGCCATTAGCTGTTTGCTATTAAAGGCCCTTCTGCTGGGATGGCAGAGCAAAGACAAGATAAAGACACATAACCTTGCAAGAGAGGCTGTCAGCATCACAGAAATCTCAAAGACCCTGGAAAGCCAAGATGGATTAGGTGAGTTGTTTCCTGCAGGGAGAGGGCTGTACACATCCACACTGGCAGGTGCAGCCTAATTTGGTCACCTGGGATCAAACCCAATTGCTTTGAAGTGGAATGCATGATTGACAAGGGCTATTAAGATGGTCAGAAAAATGAAGAGCATAATATATGAAGGGGTTCTGGGTGAGCCTGGTTTGATTAATTTTCTGGAATGGGGGTGACAGGAAGAAGAGTTTTTGCTGTTAGACACCATGATGGGGTGAATGCTAAACAGGCAGAAAGGAACTGTGGCCAGGGAGTGAAGCTGGCAGGAGAACAAACAAGGCACCCAACATTTGTGAGAAAGGAAGCCTGAATCTCTGGAGAAGGCCCCGAGCTGATGGGCAGGGGAGCTTTTGGAGGCTTGGAGCACCCTGGCAAAGAAATAAATCCTGACTGGGAGGATGCACAGTGTCCTGACCACCTGCAGGTGAAAACTTGGAGCTTCTCCTGCTTTTTCTACCAGCTCACTGTGCATCCTTGGACACAACTTGCTGTTCACTGGCCCTGGTCTCCACACTGACAAAATCTAGGTAATTATGCTGATGGCTTCTGCAAAGAAAAGTTGAGACCTGCCAGCAAGGAGGGTTAAGCAGCATAAAGGTGTTGTTATTCTCATTTTCAGCTGCTTCAAAGGAAAGCAGAATCTGCCTTTCCAGCCATCAGGTGAGGGGTGACAACAAGGGCTGAGAGAATAATGGCTGCGTTACCTGCACAGCTGCAGGCAAAACCCCAAGTGTTTTATACAGAGAATATAATCCAAAGAGAATCTTTATTTACTTTTTAATAATTCACCTCTCCATGTACCACCCATGATGCTTTGAAATTAATAAATTTCCTGACAGCAGGGAGTGTAATTCTCTGCATCTTTTTTTCCAATGTTTTCTTTTGATCATTGCCTTTTCCACAATAAGCATCTATACTGAAAGCAGCTGCCTCTTGCTCATAAATGAATAGCTGCCTTCATGGTCTGTACCACATTTATTTTAACTTGGTCAGACTGGCTAAAATTAGATGACTCCTACTGAAATCTAAAATTCAAAGGAGGTCAAAGTTAGCCAGATTACTGTGTTGTCAGCTTCATTTTAAAATCCTAAAAAAAAAGTCCTAAAATATTGGTGTATTCCCCACCAACTAGGGAACATTATTCATATATGAGATGAAAAAATGCAGCTGATCCCACAAATATTTCCAAAGCTAAATTTATGGAACCACTGCTCACCCACAGATACATTTCTTCATCTGTGTTGTCAACAGTATCTATTTTAATAGGGATCCTTCTGGTATCTCTGCTCTTTGGCCAAAACTCCATCCCCTGCAGGCTTCCTAAAGCTGAGAAGCACCAACATGAAGCACTGAAATTGTTAGCTGGGATTTCACCTGGGGCATAAGGGTGTGAGGCTGGGGTTCAAGTGATTTCTTCAAAGCATCTTCAGCTCCAGTTTGAGTGATGTGGGACATTCTTGACTATGTACTGGTACTTCTATAGCACTGGGAGCACTGGGAGGTCTCGTTTTTCTTAGTGAGAAATGTTTTTTTCTCACTCTGTCATGAGGTGTTTAAATAAACAAGCAATACTAATGTCATTTTTAGCAATATTTTCTCTGTGTACACTCAGACAAATGCATGTGCAGCCTGGTATTTAGTCACTCTTTTCCATTCTAAGGTGGGTTATACCAGTTTTCTGATAGAAAGACAGAAGTTATTGCACATGGCAGAAAAACCTCTCTATTTAAGGGCTGATGCCCCCAAATGCAACAGGACATGATTCTCCATTACTTGCACTGTAAATCTCTCAGGCTATTCAGATGCACCCTTGACTACACTGAAAAATCCTAATAAAATCAGATTGCCAAACAGAAAAAGGAAAGGAGTTATACAAGATAAAAGGGCTGTAAGCTCATAAGTTCATTGAGTCTGTTACAAAGCGTGATCAGATTTACACTTTGAGGTGTAAAGGATCATGAGTGTTTGACAGTGCCAAATGTGGTCTTTAGCTTTTTGTCTAGAGGTAGCTCCTCTTGGTAAGTACAAGCATCTGTCTCTATCAGGAAATTCACTGATCCAAGGCAGCACAAAACTTTTGCCTTCAATATGACTTTCATGGCTTCCCTCTCAGTTTGCTTCATCCCTGGTGCATTCAACCCAAAATATGCCAGTGGTGCTTCAGAGGTACCCCTTGTTTGCTCAGAACAGCTGTGAAAATAATAAGGTATTTTTATTTTCAGCTTAAAATTGAAGGCAGCACTGTCACCCGTGGATATTCAAAAACCTTAATGTGGGCTCTTTGTAACAATGATAAATTAGGGGTATCATCAGTTCCTCTGCAAACATTGAAACTAGACTTCATCTCACGCTGCTTCATGTAATTTAAGAATTTATGGCAATCACTGATGTCCCCTCCACTGCCAAAGGAGAGGGAAATACATTTCTAGAGGAAAAGCCCTTCCAGCTCACATTGCCTGTGTCCACAGGAAGCTAAAAGTAAAAAAGCTTTTATTAGTGACTGAACATTTAGACAATCCCACCTTCACTGCCAGTTTTATTTTAACTGGGCTACAGGCATCACTGCTTTGCAAATTTTTACCTTGAGGAAGGTNCAAACAAACAAATAATCTGTTTGAAGTAAAAAAAGGAGGTTTTTTTGCCAGACCTGGTCACAGATGTTGCCTCTTTGGCAAACCATATACCAGTGCTCATCAGTTGTTTCTGGTTTCATGAAATTGAGGATTGAAGATGCATGAAATGTGCATTCTGAGCAGCACTGAACAACAAAGCAGAGCAGTGTTACCTGTGGAGGGTGGCATTCCCAGCACTGGTGGGTGTTAAGACAGAACCTGGTGGCTGGCTTAGGGTAGTTCCTTCCAGCCCCTTTCCTATACACCTTTGGAACCACTAAAACACCAAAACCATAAATAATCTGAAATTACTGTGACATAAGGAAGAGGGTTACAGTGTGCAAACAGTGAGTGTTTAGTGAAAAAAAAAAGAAGAAAGGAAACCATGCTTTTTAATGTCCCAGCCATGTGCCAGTTCCCCAGCCCTCCTGAAAGGCTTTTTTCAAGATGTTAGTGCTGCATTACTTGACAGCCTGCTGCTTCCAAACTCAGAATTCCCGGTGAGCTGCAGTCTGCAGTTAAGATTTGAGCATTCAGAAAGGACTGTAACTGAATTTAGATGCATGTAACTCTTAAATTACACAGTACTCTGAAGTATTGATGTTTCTACTTGATAGCTTTAATATTACTATTTATGTCTCAATAAATTATACTTGCAGAAGTAAAAATGGAAAAACCAGACTGCATTAATATCTACACTAAACATAAATCTCAAAATATAATTGATATGGATATTAGCAGTGCATTTTCAATAATATTAAACATGCCTATGGCTTGTGATAGGATCTTCTAAATGCAATGTAAAAGTGATATCAGGTGATAAAGTGAATCAGGTAAGAAATATTTTTGTAGAAGAATTGGTTTGAATGGAAGATTAAACCCCAGGTATTGATACCAGACACTGATTTGAAGTGGGAAACTTAAAACTTTTGATAAACCAACGCAAGCTAAAAATAAATTCTTTTTAATATGACACTGAAATGTGCCTCAAATTTGAGGTCTGCAAATTATTCCTGTAATCTTTGTGAGGTTTGCATTGGAACATACTTACATTATTTTCTCTGGAGAGAAGACAACTTTTTACTTGCCAGTCATGCTCCACAAAAATTGAAGATGGAAGACATCTCCCTAAAGTAAAAGTATGTCTATTAAATATTTAAAAATAGGCACCCCATAGCAGAAGTTGTCTGGCAAGTCAACTGCAGGCTTGTTGATGCCTCAGATTGTGTTTCTGAAACAGCAGGGCACTGCATATCACCCTGAACAGGGCTGTGTTTTTACAACAATAAATCAGTATTCAGCTCCTCTTCAAGATCTGACTTACAAGATTGTTGTTCACATTACATATTTGTGCTTATTATGGGCTAGAGAAAGCTGAGAAACTCATAAAATGAGCTTATCTTTTGTGTTAGGATGAGAAGTGCTTTAAATTGTTTCAACCATGAACTCCATAGATAGTGTAGCCACCCATATGTGAAATTACATTCCATAAAACAGCAATTCCACCCAAATCCATTAATGAATTTTCTAGCCTCCATGGCTTCCATCACAGTTTTAATTTGGTTAGGACATCTGCAGAGAAGAAGAGGATTGTTATTTGAAAAACATCACTGACAGACTTTCCTGCTCTGGGGAGGTACCTGAGGAAACCTCTGGAAAAGTTGTCAGGGTTGATCTTTCCCATTTCCTGGTGAACTTTGATGTATAAAGAAACGGGGTGGAGGAGGGTGAGATGGGGGTCCTGCTTCTCTGGGGGCAGGAAAAACAGGACCAAGAAGTGCAGAGAAATTTATTTCACTGTTATATTCAGCCTACAGATTGCTTTAAAAATGTCAGTGATTTACCACAGTGTTCTGATAGTGTCAACACATTAATTATCTTTTCTCCAGGTTGTCCAAAGATGCTTCAATATCTAAGTTGCCTTTCTGGCCTTCTACGAATGCCATGCAGAAAATTTTGGGGAAAAAAATTAAAGCCCCAAAATAACTGATTGTAGAAATAAAGACAAAAAAAGCTTCTCTTTTTAACTCCTTTTGCTCAGCACTTGATGTGATTACAACACCTTCAGCATGCAGAAAATATTCAAATATCTTCTGTAGGAACTTGCATCGTGGTAAACTTTCAGTAGTCAAGACATTCACTGTGTACAAGGACTATGTGACTTAACAAAAAAAAAAAAAAAGTATATACATCCAGAAAACAAATTGAGGCTCTGAAGGAACTGGTATTGGTGGGGCTTGATGCTAGCTGGGGTCTAGACATGATTTTTAACTTGGTGCATCAAATAGAAGTCTTGCACTGTAAGGGGAAAAGAATATTTTGGGCTTGATAAGGTAAGTACACGTTTTTGTTTGGATGACATACTTATCCATCACTGGTAGAATGGACTGCTAGTGTTTTCCCTGAGACTCTGTATTCCAGGAAACTTGTTCAGGATGATTTATTCCATTTCCTAGTGTAGTTTTAGTCTGGCATTACACAATGCCAGAGTGCTACAGACTGCACAAGTTAGCAGCTGACTTCTGAGCAGAGTTTAATAATGATTTCATGTGCAAAGAGTCACTCTAGAGCCAGCCAAAACAAACTGGAAGCAACCCATAGTCTCAGAATTAGAGTTAAATCCCTGCCTGATTTGGGTCTGCATTGCCTGGAGGCACTTGATCTTTTTCTATCAAACACTCACTGAGATTAGCAGCATGAGATGGCTTTTTTGATGTAAAAGACAGACATCAATAAGGGATTTTCTAAGAAATGTTTCTTATTCTTCACTGTTTTTCCTGCTGCCATGGATATCAGAGCTAATCTCTCCATAAATGCTGCAAATGCTTTTTTTTTCAGAACTGAGAAATTCGAGAACAATCTGGAGCAAAGTTGAGATGGGGTTTTGTTTGCAAGCTGTAATGAAGCATTGGTGTCAGCCCAAGATGTGACTCTACAGGCTGGCAGTGACCTCATGAGAGATTCATCTCCTTTAACTGCAGATGTGTCCAAGCATAACATTTCACCCAGACTGGTTTCTTTTCAGTGAACCTGTGTCTGTGGTAGTTGGGAAAAAATTCCTTGAATGAGAACACCTAGCTCACACTGAATGTCTTGCATAAATTCAGACTACCTTTAAATTTATATATTGGAAATGTTTACTACTAATTTCATGCTCTTCTATTGATAATTGAGGTTCAATAATTAAAATTTGCCATGTATAAGGGAAAAATACGAAGTCCCTCATAAAAAATGAATTTTGGGTTTTATCTCCAGGTCCCCTTTTTATCTTGTTTTTGTGTATCTTAAAGGAGAGAAGTAAAACATGTCAGACAGAAATACTCCAGATCCCAGACCCCCATCTGCACCCCTGGTTCACTAGTGGTTTTTTCCTTTTCCCTTTTCTTGCCTTCTGTTATCCCTTTCCTCTCCTAGCCAGACTCTGAGCAGGAGGACAGAGCATGAATCAGTGTCTGACTATCTCCTCACAGCTCAGCAGCCTTGCTGCCTCCCATGCATGGAGAAGTTTGGATTTCCCAGCAATTTAGTGCTGTGATTTTTCACATTTGTCTTTCAGGCAGTTGCTCATCTCAGGCCTAATGTGGCCATCCAGGCATGGAGCTGAGGACAGGCACAGCAGGAGATGAGCAGGGAGCCTGTGAGAGAAAACCTCTGAGCCTTTGTTCTCCAGGGCTCTGCAGGCTGGGGAGATGCTCTGAAAAACCAACACAAATGAGTCTGAAGGTGCTGCCCTGTCCCTGCACCAGCTCCCTGAGGCTGGTGGGCAGCAGTGTGATTTTTGAATGCTGGGGAGAAAAAAAACAACACAAAATTTGCTTGATAACGAGCAGAAACTCACAGGAATTAACCAAGAAATAAAATGCTCAAGACAATTTTGTCACACACATCTGGCTTGCTTCCTAATTCCCATCAGTCTGTTTTTTTCTTCCACAAAGTCATAGTTTCTGGCATCCTCCGCAGTCTGATGATGCTACAATGACTTTTTTTAAGGACATCTCCCTTTGGAATATTTGTGTGTGTGGTTTCTTTGTTCTGTGAGCAGGATATGCCTGCCAGCGAGACAGAATCTCATTTAGTTACAAAATACACTGATTCTCTTAATGAAGTTGTGGATCTGCTCTGCAGATGAGGGTCTTCTCAGCTTCTCTCAATAGGACAATTATGGTTTGTTTTAAAAGTACAGAAATGCTCTGAGGCACCAGCTCCTTCAGTTTTTTTAGCAGGCTTTGTTGAATTATATTATTTTTTTCAATGCAGTACCACAGACTGGCCCTGCATTCTGTCCTGAGAGAAGGGCTCTAGTTTTTAAGGGGGATGTTTTAGTCTTCATTTATCACATTACTATTCTGCAGGGGTTTGCTTGAGCAGTCAGAATTGAGCTGTGTCACTTGAGCATGCGTTTTAAATTAAGATGGGGTCATCCTCTTCTGTGTTTGATAATCATCAGTCGCTTGAAGCATACAAGGAGATGTGTTCAGACAGGTAGGTTTGAGCTTTCTGGTGATGAAAATTGCACAAATCTTAAAACTTATTAGGCCATGCAATTAAACACTTGTTCTTTTCTGTTTATGCCCTGTAGGTGTATTTTTTATGCAGTATGGCTCTTCCTATAAAGACAAAACTGACAGTCATTTACAGAGGCACTTATTCTTGCTTTCTCATATGAATTCAGCTCCTCTTCCTGATTTTCAGCTTAAAAAAATTTAAACTACTTAACTGCTTCTGCTGCCCATTCTGGCCACACAACTTCTCACTGTTGTACACGTACTCCATCAGGCATTTGCAAAGCTGAAGGTGCTCTGGAGTGGCAGAACTTCCCATCTCATAACATCCATGTCTCACATGTATCCCATCAGTCTGAAAATGTATCCCTCCTTGGCCCTTTCAATGCATTCCTGTTAGAATTAGAGCTGAGGTTTCATTCTGAGCAGGATTAGGACCATAGGGCTCAGACTGGCAGAGTGCTGAGCTAAGCACAGGGGTTACATAACACATCAATCCCTGCCCTCAAAAGCTTGTGAGCCAAATAAACAGGCCCAAGAGCAGGAGGAAAGAAGAGAGGTGAAGTGATGGGTCAAGGTCATGCAGTGGAGGTCTGTGGGAGCAGTGGGACCAGAACAGAGCTTTCCTGAGCCCTGGAATAGCCCCTGTTGCACCAGCCGTGGGGTATTTTATGGAGGGGATCCGTAGGTTCTGAAGATTCAATTTTTTTTTTTTTTGCCTTCCCTCTGCTGCCCTTACATGTGACCAGCGGCAGCTGTGGTGATGGCTACGGCCAAAGTAGTAAATAGAGTCTTTTATCCCACTGAAAGGAGAGTGAACGATGTAATTTGGCTTCCCTTCCCTCCTGCTGCCTGCCAAGACATTATTTCTGTATCAGTGCACATGGCTGTTTGGCACTGAGCAGGAGCCCTCTCTTTGTGGGAGTGGAGGCAGGATGTTAATTCTTTTGGATGGACCAGTAACATATCTGGAGCCTTTCTTTCAGCAGGCAAAGGACTCCCAGTGTTCCCTAACAAAAAAGGAGCGTGGGCTCCTTTCCCTGCATGTGAAGGGCCCAGGGGGTGACCACAAACCTCCTCCAGCACAACCCTGCTGATCACAGCTCAATTGTGTTGTGTGTGTTCAGCTTCAATGGGACAGCCAGGCTGTTTGTGTTGCTTATTGGGGTGGTTCTGCTCCAGAGCACCTCTGCATTAATTCATTAAACTTCTTTGTTCTACAGGCTATAAATTTAAGCGGTTTTCCTTTCAAAGGCTGGAAGAAGGGCTCAGATGCTGTGTAACATAGGAAGGCATGTGGCAGCCACAAGGCCGTATTTCTGCCTGGTCTGCCTCCGTCTCCCAACCATATGAAAATATTCTTACTCCAGTGGCTTTACACCAGGTCATTAACTTTGGTTTATTGCCTGTGAAGACAGTTCTGTGAACTTTCCTTCTGGATTTCTGTGAACAGGAACAATTTGCTGCAAAGGGGGGGGAAGGAAAGTGGTTGCCTTCTGATGCCAGTCCAGATTTACATGTTTGGATTGTCTAAGACCTGGAACTACTCTGTTTCCTCCTCGAGACCTCCTGCACTTCACTTTGAATGAGGTGAGGGCATCAGATCGTCTTTTTTCTCTTTCTTAGGAAAACATAAGAAAGTCCCTGACAAAAGACTGCCAGCAAAGCTGCTAAAACCAGCAGGCAAGTGATAGTGAGTGCCTTTTTAATCCTGTGTTTGTCTCTGTTAGGAAAGAAAGAGGTTCTTTCCATTCAGGTAGGAGATACCTGACAAAGTAAGAGAGTCTGCAGTCTCAGGATAAAGAAAAAACACCAAAAAACCACTATTCTGTCTCAGTTTGAACTGGCTAAAAGAGTACTTGCTTAATGTCCACCACAACACACATGGGAATTCACAGAGTGAGAGAACAAGCTGGTCCAGAGCCTCTTCCCAGCCCTGTTTCTCTAACCAGGACAGAATCAACAAGGCATGATTTTTAACTGCACATTTATTATAAGCTTGATAGTTCTCTCTCTCATTTTCACAGCATTTTCACCTTACCTAAGTTGCCAGAGGCAGCTCACAGGTCTGCTCACAGGGGTGCTGTGAATGAATGGTTCAAGGTTTCCATGGCCTCTGAGAGCTGACAGAGGCTCATTCCTTCCCTTGGTGTTTGGCAGTCGGAGCAAGGAGGCAGATGGAACACGCCTGCATCTGTAGCACCCAGACTCCCCAGTAGTTGAGTTCATTGCTCCACACTCAAGGGTAAATCCAGTGAATACTTGAGCATCCAGAAGAAAGTCTGGCACTGGAAAGCAGGGGTAGATGAGAGGGCCCTATTTCAGTCTTTGCATGTGGATGATTCTGGTCAAAAATGCCTGGGGCTGCTGCCCAGGGGCAGCCCAGTCACCAAAATGGACTCTTTGGGGTGTGACTGCCCTTTATGTGATCCAGTTATTGCTCCTGGTCCCACCACTGCCTCTTCACTACACCAGTGCATGGGACTGAACTGCAGAGGTGCAGGGGAGGAGCACAAAGAGCAATGCAGCAGAGCCTCAGCCTTTTCTTATCCTGCAGGATGACACCTATTCAGGCAGAAGGCTGGATTTGTCCCTTCATGCACAGAGAGAAACACTGTTTACTACTTCTGTCCCCATTTACCCACCCCTGCCCCCAAATCCCTCGGTTGCATCATCTATATCCACGTCTCTCTTCTTTTATTACTTGAGTGCCTCCTCTTGTCTTTTCCATTGAAAAAAATGTTTCATTAAAGAATTTTTCTCAAGAGAAGAAGTGTTTAGCTAGAGGACAAGTGTGTGTGTGTGTTTGTTTATTTTTCCAGTAATAGGATCATTGCAGCCAGTTAGAGACAATCTGATACAGGAGGGCTCCAACCCAGACTTCCAGATTCCACCTTGGAAAAAGTGCTTGGCCCATGGTGGGTGCAGAATTTTGTCACTTAGAGATGAAGCTGCTCCTCTGAGAAAAGGAACAGAGTTCAGGGGACAGACACAAAGGATCAGGCTTTTGCTTCTGCTGTTCCAAAGGAAGGGGTGCTGCAGATGTGAGGGGCTGTCCCATCATGTTTTGCTGCCATCCTGGTCATTAATATCCTCTTTGGTAGTGGCCTGGCTGTCAAAGGGAAGAATTGTTGCTGCTGATGCCTTCAGTCACTGCCTGCTCTGTGGGTGCCTATAACTCAGTGTGGGCAAGCAAAGCAGCTGAGGAAGGGGTGGTCCCAGAATTTGCTCCCTGCTTCCATTGGAATTGCTCTTGGGCACTACCAGCTTGTCAAGTGCCCACCTCTGGCTGTGTGGGCACAGAGCTCAGCAGTTCAGCCTCTCACTGGCCTCTCATTCCTGACTGGCAGCTGCTTCAGCTCTGGGTCCCTGGCTTCACCCCTGTCTCATGGGGTTGCCTGTGGTAATCACTCAGCCAAGTTTCCTGCTGGTTTGGCCGAATAGGTTTTTATCCTGTGAAAAATGCATGGATACAATGTTAATTTGATAATTTGCTGAGGCAGGATCATACACAATATAATTCATTACAGCTTAACTTAATTCCTTTACTCCTGTTGCACAGTGAAGCTTCTGAGGGACAGCAGTGGATCTAAATCCTATCTTCCCTAGAAATGAAGGTGAAATTCAACCACCACTCGTGTTAGATACAACAATGGCATTGATGGCAAGAACCACAGGCTGTGGAAAAGGTTTTTGTAACCAACTCAATCTTTCATTGAGGAAGATACTGGATTTTGGATTGGGAGCAATTGCAAGCTTTGGAAGAGAAAGGATGAGTTGGTCCAAACATCATATCTCCAGGATAGTCCCCAGCCTCTGAACTTTATTTAGCTCTGCTTAAAATAACAGATAATTCTGTGACAGATCTTGAAACTCCTGAGATATGGACTCAAGGAGGAAGATTCACATCTTCAATGCAGAACTGGAGCCAGACATATTTTGTGGAGCACAGCCTTTTCCTGCACAGGAAGGTTTACATGCACTTCTTCCTGGATTACCTCTGATGCTGAGTCAGTAATAGTTGACTTTTGTTTTCAGGACTAAGCTCACTCCCTGCTAATGCTTCTGTAGAAGAAACACACAGGGACCTGTTCTGGGCCCTGCTTGCTTCTGTGTTTGGGGCAGAAAACAAGACACAGGGTGTCTGCTCTGTCCTCTCTGCCAAGACAGAATGTCCTCAGTCACTTGGTAAATGAGGAAGACTTTCCCCTCTGGCCTGTGTGTGTGTAGGTATCCCCAGTCTTAGCTCTAAACCCCTCCATAGTTTATTGGAAACACTCAATCTCCCTATCTTCAGGGCTAGCCACTTGGCTATATCTTCACTAACATCATAAAAGCAAAGTCCCACAGCCCTGTGAATGCTCTTAAGCTGGAGTTTTGTTTCCAGCATCTCAGCCATAGTCAGAAATGGTCCTAAGTACATCAGCATGGCACTGTAACAAATGATACAATTATTCCTGCATGCAGCACTGTTTCAAAGACACTTATTTTATCAGCCAGTGCATTTTGCTGGAATTTATTTCCCCTCTCCTGTTATTCATTTACTTCTCTCTTTACATTGCAATAAAACTGAACAGAGGGGTGAAAATCTGGATGTCAGTTCAAAATGTTGCAGTAAATAATTCAGAGTAATATAAGGAGAAATTGCTTTCTGTTGACTGCAGCTCATGCAGGGCATTGCATGCAGCTCAGCCCAGATAAACATGGTCAGCTCTGGAAACACAAATTTAAAGTCTGTCTGTCTTCTGTTTCAACCTTGTCTGATGTTATATAGGCTGTATGAAAACTACTGCCAGATATTGACCCAGAGTGGGGTAATGGATGCTACAGCTGGCTGAGGTAAACAGAGAATGGTTATTGTTTTTATCTCAGCCCCTTTCCTCCTTCACTGCTTTTGTCACCAAGAAAAGGCAAAGAAGTGAAATGTGAAACTTCCAGTTGCCTACATCTGTTAACCAATTTATTTTTTTAAGGTAGAGGAAATGGGAGGGTAGAAAAGGTGAAGGTAGGAGTATGTCTTAATCTATGGGAGAGCCAGGTCAGCAAATAAATGTAATCATTCTTAGAGTCAGTGAGATCTGTGTCAGTCACGTTAACCTGTGGAACCAGTGACCCGTGGCTCCCACCTGGAGTGTGGCTGGAAATTATAGTCCTAACAATGCCCAGGACTGCAGATGGAGCACAGACTTCCTGAGGCTGCAAACAGTGATTGAAAACTATCTGGATTAAGGAAACTAAAACCAACCAAACAAATGGGAAAACAGCAACCCCTGTCTCTGCAGCTGGATGACAGAACATTAATTCAGATACCATTCAAAACATTAATCTTTACTTAGTTTCCAAATCTGAGCTGAAGCAGACAGGCTACAGTTACTGGATTTAGTATCGTAACTTGTGCTTTTTAAAGTTGCTTTTAATCTTTTTGATCCGTGACAGGGTGAAATATCAGGGTGTGTCAGAGCTGGCAGCTCTGCAATGGATAATCTGGCTTGTAAATGCATTGCCCTGGATTACCAAACGGGAGAAAAAGGTGTTGGTTAAGAGGGGTTCAGGCCATTAATTACATTTAATATAATGGTCTGCTGGATACAGTGGTTGCCCAGTGATGGGAGGAGAAGGAGTTGGGAGGAATCTTTCTGCTTCTATTCCATATTCTTAAATGATAACACACAAATTTTCATGCCACACCAAGCACGCTCTGTGTTTATTAATGTTTAGATAGCTGGCCTTGCAAAGTATGGCTCATGAGTGTGGATGATTTGAAAATAATGATTCTGACATTATATGACCTTTAGGTACATTGACAGCCACTCCAGACTACGTGCTATTTTCTAAACAAAAGTATTTTTATTTTTTATGGGGAAGTCTGTTGATGGGAGAGCTTTAAATGTAATAAAGCCAGAGTTATAGTCAGAGCAACAGCCCTTGTTGTGGAACACGCTGTAGGGGACATGAGATGATTTCTGTGCATGATAATGCATTTGCTTTTAAATGCCATCACTGGATTGATAATTATAGAATTCTTCATATTGCGCCTGGCAGGGTGTCAAGGCTGAATCTCACCAGTCTGTGAGAGTGGGAGATAGAAAAGTGTGCTGTGAACAACAAGAGTTCAGTCACTTTATGCATGAAGCTGCTAAATGTATTTAAGATGCTACAGGAGAGAGACTTTAGTCTTTTCTTTTCAGAGTCAGCATAAACCTGATGCTTTATTGACACTGAGTGGTGGCAGGAAGGCTTTTAGGAGCTCTTTGGGGCCAACAATCCGTAAGTGGCCCCCACACAGATCCTGTCCTCCCAGTTTGGTTAGGTATGTGGCAATTGGTTTAATTCCTTGTATCCAGCTCCTCTTCTGCTGTCTTTAGAGGCACAGAGATGCTTGAAAATCCTTTCTTTTCACTTTCAAAATACAGAGAAATAACAGTGATGAGGACAGAGCATCTGGAGCATCATGAAGATATTCAGTATCTGTAGCAGGCAGAGGATGGGAAAGAGGAGGGACTCTGCTGGTCATGTTCAACTACCAACCTCCTTAATCAACTCATTCTGAATAAAATAATAGCTGGGATTTTTAAAAACATCATGACCCAGGGAGTGATAAATGAAACAAAAAAAAAAAAAAAGGGGGGGCACAAATTCATAATTGGATTTTTTGTATTGGGTACACTGAAAATCATGGTTGCAATTGCCCAGACACAATCAATGTCAATAGCACAGCTCCTTTTCCTGATTGCAAACCCTCAATGTGTTTGCTGCTGTTTGCCACAGGCAAATGTGGTTGAAGCCTTGTGAGTTCTGCTGGTGAAGAGTGGGATTTTTCAAGTGCCTTAGTGATTAAATATGGCAATGTTGACTCACAGTGAGATATCTGCTTTTAAGCAGGTAAAAAAGAAATTAATCAAAAATGAAAGCCCTTTTTGGGTGGACAATCCGTCTGTGAATGCTTGGATAAATATGATGAATGATTTCTGCAAGAAAAAAAAAGGGAATGCTATTAAAGATATAAATATGTTTTATCTGGCCTTTAAAATACAGTATTTTGATATTCTTTCATTTCAGGCCGTAATTCTTTTTTTTTCTTAAAAATTGTCCCTATTATTTAAAGGAGCTCTGAACACAAATCACAACTCAGCACTTCCTTATGCATCAAATAAAACATTTTCACATTTATCTAAAATTTTCATTCTCATTCCCCACCCACAGTGTCTCAGATTGGGAACTGAACCAAAAATGCATTATTCATCCAGACCTTTTCAAAATTCCATCTGTGGTCATCCAAAGACCCTGAAAAGGGCAGAGCACACTGTGAGGGTACACTGAGGATCTTCCTTGCCACTCTGGTGAGGAGATTGTGCTCACCATGTGAAAAGCCAGATGCCCACGTGTAAGTCACTGGCTGCAGGGACAATGAGTGCCAGAAGGAGAAGGTGGCAGCTTGCCTGAGCCTTCTCTAGAGCTGTTGGGAGTCAGCAATGAAAAAAAAAATTGTGTGCACCCCTCATTTCTCAGCAGCAAAACAAAACAAAACAAAACAACCATGAACAGCCCAAGAGGAATTGAAGCAGGAGAACTGGAAATTCAGCAGAAAAAGAATGAGAAGGATGATCAACAGAGAAAAAAGGCACATCCTCCACACTAGGCAGAAGTAAGAAAATAGAAAGCAGTCTGTTGGCACTGTGTACCAGTGCACAAGGCTGGGGACATGGATGGCAGGGAGCCTGGGAGTTGTATCTGCAGCAGGAGGTGTCACACGAGGGCAAAGCCAGACAAAGTCCAATCCCCTCCACGAGTGCTTTTGTTGTGGGATGAGCTCCTTCACAGCCTGTGAAGGCTGCAGAAAATGTTTTGAGGAGTTCTGAGCACAGAATGCAACAAACACAGAGGAGCAGTGCTGCTGTTTCTCTGTGCTCAGAAGGACGTTCCCTCCTTTGTGCCGCCGCATGAATGGAGCGTTCGCCGATAAAGAGAACGCCCTCGCCGTGCACTGCTTCTATTTCTAGTTATAAAGTCAAAAATTCTTCTCTTAGGAGGATCCCTCTGTGATGTGCAGGTGTGTGGGAAATTCTGAGCATTTTAATGATGTTACATCTAATTTTAGTTAGAGAAGTAGTAGGGAAAAATACTAAATTCAAACAGAGAACTTCAAAAATGACATGATTTTGAAGCGCTCTGAATTCTGGAGGTATGCAAATAACTTTTTTTCCAATTCCTTGGCAAGTGTAAAACATCATCTCCAGCTGATGATATTTTTAGCAAATACATTTTTTTGGGGGAGAAAATGAAACCAGCAATTTTGCAGTCAAAACCTGTTACAAAACTCTGATAAAAATATGCATTTCTTTCCAAATGAGAAGCTGCTTATAATATGAAAAGTAAAATGTTTTGGCTTAAAATATTAAAATGGACCTTGTTATGGAGTGCAATATTTTATTGAAACTGAAATGAATGAGAAAACATTTCAGTGTCCCAGAATCTGCATTTTTTTCATGGAAATGAAATTTCAAGTATTAGCTTTGCCAAGTTCCTTTCAGCTTCCATTGGATGAGACTGATAGATGTTTATTAAAGCAAGCTAATTATTTGTGTACATAAATATGGAATTTGCAATATAATATCAGTTTATGGTTTTGTAGTGGTTTCTAAACATGAGTTATAGAACACCACTGATGATTCTTATATAAGTTGCAAGAGCTCCAAAGGTCACCAGGTAAGGGAATACAGCAGAATGATTTTAATTATGGCAAGTTTGCTTACTGACATCATCAATTACATCAATAACTTATTGAAGTTGTTCAGTTTATGTGGCTCAGCTTTTCTCAAGTAAAACAGCTGTTGATGTGATGAAACACTGAACTGTTCAGTTTTTCTTGGTTCTCTTATTCTTATTGTTCACCTTCCTGTAATGCTTGGTTTTGCAAGCAATGTTATTTTCATACATCAGTCTCTTTCACATAGCAAAATGTAAAAAACCTGACACATTTTCCCTGGCACTTCTTCTCCTGCTCTCACTTTTCTTTTTTTAATTGATAGATGTCTTCTCCATTGCTAAATCAGGACACAGACTGCCATCTTTCTCTGCTGGTAGAGTATGTGGAGCTGAGCTGTCTACACCAAGGACACCACCAGATAAGATGGTCTGTGAGTGACCAAAACCTTGTTTCAAAGCCTCTTGTGGATGGTTGTGTCCCCAGGTATTTAATTTGTCTAAGATGTGACTGGAGTTTGTCCCTACAGCTGAAGGTTTCATACCATCTGCTCCTTCAACCCTTCTTCCTCCATTTCTCTCACTCTCTGACGTGTAACAATGTGCTCCAACATGTGCTGGTTTTAAACATTCCCACTCCCTCAGCAGCACTATGAGAATTTGACTCTTTACCAGCCCTCCTTTCTTCACAGTCCTGGAAGGAGATTTTTTTTTTTCTTCAAACTTTTATATCTATGTTAAATTTGGTTGAAATCATCCAATATTTAAAAACAAAAAATAGTTTGGCATAGGAAACAATCTGAGTGCCAGACACACATTCCTATAGGCATTCACATCCAAACATATGCAGCATGAAACAAGGATAACACATCTCAGAGGCACCACATTCTGCATAAGTCAACACTCCTGGAGATATCCAACATCTGTGTGAACAGTGACAAATCTGAGGTTTCTTGTGTCTTAGCAGTTTCCATATGATGAGCTCATTGTGATGCAAGCAAGTGTTAAAAGAAATGAAGTCAATGTCTCTGTGATGAACCCTTTAAGCACACTTGAAACTTTCTTCCCCAAAAATACGTGAAGATAATAAGTAGTGAGGTAGAAGGGTCAAGTTCATCTCATGAACTGATATCTGATTAAAAGACAGGAAACAAACCTGAGTATAAAAGCTCTGTTATCACAGCAGAGAAAATGCTGCAAGAGGTGACCACTGAGATCTGTGCTGGAGCTTGTGCTCTCCAGTGTATTAGTAAATGATCTGGAAAGAAGAACAAAGAGGAAAAGAGAAGCCTTTGCTGAGGAGTAATAAAAACTAAAATTGACTGTGAAGACTTGCAGGAGGATGGCTGAGTGATGGGCAATAAAACAGCAGGTGAAATTATCTTTCGATCAGCTGAAACCCTGGTACACATGGAGAAAAACAACCCCACCTATACACAAAGAGTGACAATTCCCATGAGATACTGTTATTTAAGAACTAGATATTCAGATCAGTATAAGCTGGTCTGTGAATATGGCTCACTGTTCCAGGGCATTTCTACAAAATGGCACAAGTTTTTAATAACGAAAAAGAAAAGAAGGAAAAAACAGGAAAAAACCCCAAACATGAAAGGAAAGGAAAGAAAAGCACATCTATAAGTCAGTGAGTAAATCAGAGATGCATCTAAATTTTACAGTTCCAGTCTTGTCTTCTGGTACCAAAAAGTAACCAACAAAATTACTGTTGTTATGGAATAGCTTCTGTACAATGAGAAACTAAATACACTAGTTATTTTCCGTAAAGAAAAAATATGACGTGAAGAGTGATTTCAAAAAATATAGGTGATGCTGAAAAGAGAAATTATTTCTTGTTCCTCAAATGGAATGTCTTTCAAATTAAACCATCAAACTAAGGTTTGAAAAGAAAGAAGAGGCAGAATTTTCCACACAGTGCATAATTAAACAGCAGAGCTTACTGCCACAGGGTGTTGTGGAAGCCAAGAGTATAAATTAACAAAGCAATTAGACAAGCTCACAGATGAAAACTCTATCCCTGGTTGCTAAACATTAAGATGCTAATCCACTTCAGGCCTAAAAAGTCCCTGTTTTGTATTTTCTTCTCTGGTATTTTGTTCTCAAGCTGCTGTTCCAGCTTGACACCAAACATGGAATTCAAGGATAGATGAACTTCTGGTTTGGCCTGAGAACCTCCCTCATGGTCTTAATTGCAGCCCAGAGAAACAGGAGGTGAGATAATCAGCCACTTTTGATATGGCCATGAGAAGTGGAATAAGAACCCCAAAATCTTATTTTCTTAACTTTTGATATGGCCATGAGAAGTGGAATAAGAACTCCAAAATCTTATTTTCTTAACCCACTGACATGAAGCTTCTTTTTTTTGTTTCTGTGTTTCACTATTCTGCAAGACCTGCTCTCATTCTTCGTAGGTTTGTGCACCACAGTTAAATACCTCCAGGATAGTCTGAGGGTATTTGGATGGGAGCCTGGCCTTTGAGAAACATGTATGAGTATAAACAGATCAAACAGAATTTACCATAGCCTTATGCATCACTCCTGAATTTTGGTAGACATCTCAGGAGGTAATCATCTGGTGCAACAGGGAAGGAATTGCTAATAGTGCTCTGAGGCCACTGAAAAATTTAAATTCCTCCTAATCCTCTAGAGAATTGATTGGAAAATATGCAGTATATTCCTGGAACTCTGGAAACAATTTTCTTTATACCAGGTTGCCTAAGAACTAGAATGGAGTTGAGTGTTTCAAGAGTTTTGCAGACAGAGATAATTGACATTTCTTCAGAAAATGATCATACCATTATCGTTGTGAGTGGTTTCAAACGGGAACATATCTGCAAGAGGTGGAGCAAAGAATCTTATTGAAAATATGCTACTTCCTAATAAAGGAAATGAAAGGCACAGGAGGCTCAGACCAAGGCTGCAAATCAATGAATCTGTGATCCAAGTGCAGATTTTAGTCAATGGGAGTGAACCTATGAAGAGGAAAGTGCTTGTGGACTCTGGAGTCCACCGAGGGTAAGCTTAAATTTAATTATAGCGTAAATACCATTTTTCATTGGGAAATAAAAAGGCTTTTAGAATGTCAAGCCTCATTGCTGGTGCTCTCACTAGTGCCAGGGGATATTGCGACAAAGGGGAAGAGAAGATAGCTACTGTATGCTAATTATTTCATATCAAATGACAACCAATATGGTGCATACAACGTAAATTAGGAAAGAATTCTAAAGGAAAAAAAAATATAGTCAAGCAAAAGATATTTGTAGAGGGGTTATTCTGTTAAAGGGCCAAACAGCTTAATGCAACATGCTATGAACTTAATCTGCTTTTTATTTCCATTTCATTTCCAGAGTGCTGCAACTGTCCTCCTCAGAAGCAGGAAAAGCAGTCAGAGACAGAAAACTGTTTCACACAATGGAGGGTCTGAGAGGCAGAAAGGGAGGAAGCAGGAGGTAGCTTTGTGGGAAAGACACTGGAGACTCCATGGCCACAGATTTCCTGTGTCACTTAGACATGATTGGGGATTGATTTTTAAATGCAATAGTAAGCAGCGTAAATGGGTACTGAGTAATTTGAGAAGTCAGGCACTGGAAATGCCCTTGTGCCTCAACCCTTACATTAAGTACCCCAGTTAGACTTTTCACTGTCAGTCATGCTGAGTTTGAAATCCCTGAAACGCTCAGGCAAAGGAGTCTGGGACAGAGCCACATCCATGAGAAAAGGAGTCACAGGACAACCCTGGCTTTGTGGGACTGAATTAGACCATTCTCCATTGAGCTAAATGATGCAGCTGGCCAAGCACAGACCATTCCTTAAAATATGTGTACAAAGAAGTGGGGCAATGTGTCTAAGGATTGTTTACCTTTTCAGGGTGAATTTTGTGATGTTATCAGTGCTTTTTTAAAAGAGTTGTTTATGTGTAGGATGGATATGCAGAGAAAGCCTTAGACAGTTGTCACTGCATTATACACAGATGAAATCATGCAGAGCATTCAAGGTGAATCACACAATTTTAAGGCAAGGTAGTCAGCTTGTGTGGATTAGGTTTGGTATCAAAGCAAGCCATGGACCTTCCCAGTGGTGGTGATCTCAACCTCTGTCCCAAGTTCTCATGAGGGCTCATTAGGGTTCTTTAGGATTAGGGTTGGGTTCAGAGCACCACACAGCCAACAGCTCCAGGAACACTGGGGCTGGGAAAGGTGTGTTAAGGGGGAGATGGGCCACGTGTGGTGTGGTGCTGGGGACCTCAGCATTAGCATTTTGTTGCATTTTAGTGAAAAAAACCAAGCTGTGTTAAGCCATGACAACAGAGTCAGAACACGTGTGGTTCATGTAATGGTGCAGGAATTCTCTGACATCATATTTTGCAAAGGTCATGTCTATGCAACAAAACATCTTTGGTCTGTGTGCTTTATTAACAGAGAATCTGTAGCTTCCCCCATATTAGGCAGATGTGGTGAGAGTGTGGTGCTATGTAGCCATTAAAGGGGACATATCCCAGGAGCTCAGACCTGATTTAGCCCTCTCAAACTCATTTTCTTCCTGCTGACTACTTTTGTTACATGAGTGAATGGAGGGGTCACGGCTGTGGCATTTGTGTCCCCTGGAGACTTCAGTCTCTGTCAGCAGCTGGCACAGGTTGCTCCAACTTCTGCCATGGGACTGGACCAGCCCACAGAGAGCTGAGGTCAGGCCTTTTTTGCCCTTTGGGGCTGGGCTGTGCTGCTGCTCAGGCACAGCTGGGAATCTGGGTCATGGTGTCTTGCTCTGGATGCAGCGCAGGACTGCGCTCATTGAGGAGAGGTTAATCTCTGTGTATGATTATGTCTGCAGATTGTGTCAAAAGTTCATGTCTAATAATAGCCTGCCTCCAACAGATGTTCCAGGAATTAATCAGCCCTCAAGTGTTTGGTTGAGACTTGATTTCTCTAAGTATAAATTAAATTACATGCAAGGTTTAGACCAGGATGTGGGTAGTCATGGAGCAGGTCCCTGTGTCTTCACCACACAACTCAGACATGGAAAACCCCTCATCAGATCATCTGTTCCCTCGTAGCTACCTTTGAGAAACTGTCTATTAAAAACATTATCTAGAGTCCTGCTCAGCCTGTGCTTTAATTTGCATTTGGTGTGATGTATTTTTTATCTAAATTAATTCCAATCACCCACCTTTACCACCAGTATCTTTGACAATGGATTAAAAGCATCATTAATCTTTAAAAAAGGAGCAGTCAGTGAGATCATCTAAGAAAAATACAAATGAATTTAGGTTTCTGACTGTCCTAAAAGTTCCCCCTCAGCAACATCTCCATTCTCTAAAAGTTTCCAGCAGTAATTGATTTTGCAATACACCTCAGAGCACATCAATTTCATGCTATTTGTTGTAAATGCCAAAGCTGATGCATTACCCACACTGGCAACCTCCCTCCTTTTAAACCAGCCGTGGGAGTTTCCACTGAATTTGGCTCTGTCAACATATTTGAGGAGTTCTTCCCATTCCCACCAGGGAAAGCACAGTGGCTCAGTGGTTCACAACTTCTTCTCCTCACCAGACCTCAGCCAGGCTCACACTCCATTGTTCAGTGGGACCAGTAGCTCAGGCAGCCCCTGGCTCTGGTGACCTGGACAAAGCTCATGGCAGCCCTGATTGTCCTTTGGCAGCCCCCCAGGGCTTCTGCACCTGCCCATGGCCCTGGAGTCCAGGCCAGCACCGGGTGATGCTGCAGCAGGGCTGGCGTCCAGCTCCCCCAGCCCTGCCCAGCTGAGCCGTGCCCACCCAGGAGCTCAAACCCAGCCTAGCCTTGGTCCTGCCCTCACCCAGGGAGGTGCCCAATGTCCCTGGCTGCTCCTGGCTGAGAATGGGATGGATCTGCTGTCCCTGTCACAGGGATCCATTCCCAGGGACCTGCCAGCCTGGCTGCACCCTCGTAGTGGCTGGAAATGTCAGAGTGTGCTGGTTTTGGATGGGGTAGAGTTAACTTTCTTCCCAGTGGCTGGTATGGGGCAGTGTTTCGGATTTGTGCTGAACACAGTGATGATAATACAGGGATGTTTTTGTTACTGCTGAGCAGGGCTTGCACAGAACCAAGGCCTTTTCTGCTTTCCTGCTGCCACACTGGTGAGGAGGCTGGTGTGCATGGGAGGCTGGGAGGGGACACAGCCAGGACAGGTGACCCAAGCTGACCAGAGGGATATTCCAGACCATATGGCATCATGGCTCAGTGTATAAATTTGGGGGGAAGGAGGGGGGAACATTTGGAGTGATGTTGTTTTTCTCCCCAAGTCACCACTAAGTGGGATGGGGCCCTGTTCTCCTGGAGATGGCTGAACACCTGCCTGCCCTTGGGAAGCAGTGAATGAGTTCCTTGTTTTGCTTTGCTTGTGTGCATGGCTTTTGCTTTGCCTATTTAACTGTCTTTATCTCAGCACACAAGTTTTCCACCTTTGACCCTTGTGCCTCAGGACTGAGTGGGGCTGCCTGGGCTTGGCTGGGGTGAAACCTCCCCACAGAGCCATGGCAGTCCCTGAGGTGGTGCCAGTCCTGTGTTCCCTGGGCAGCCCTGCCAGACCCTGCAATAAGAAGATTTATGCTTTGCCACACGCCAGGAACCCCAGGAGGGGCCTGCTGGCCTCCAAGTGTGTCTGTAATTCCTTTCCTGCCATGATCATTTTCTCATTAATCCTTGGCAGACGACTGTGAGCGTTGCCTTGATCCACATTGGCAAAGCAGGGCCTGGTGTGTCCCTGATGGGGCAGGGCCACCCTGGTACCCATCACAGGGCCTGGTACCATCCCAGGGCCTGGTACCCATCCCAGGTCCTGGTATCCATCCCAGGTCCTGGTACCATCCCAGTGTTCCCCTGGATCTCTGCACCCCTGATCCAGCACTGGGAAGGAAGGGCAGGGCTGGAGCAGGGAGATGCTGTGCTCAGGCAGGATTGATGGCAGCTCTGCTCCCTCCCAGTCCGACCTCAGATAAATCCTCATCAGCCATGCATGGCCAGGCTCCTCCTTTGCCAGGGTATAATACATTACATTCTTAACAGAGGAAAAAAAAGTTAATTACTTTCCAGATGCATTAGGGGAGTAGCTGTGAGTGCTTTCCTGTTCATCTTTTATTTATTATATATTACCTAACTGTTTAAAAATTTATTGTTGTGATGACTGTAATTGTTTGGGTTACAGGAGACCATGCTTACTGTATGTTTTATTTTCAGAGCCTCTATAATATACCTTGCAAGGCAGGAAACTGGGAGCTTAAATGTCTTTTTGTGAGCAAGAAAAATGCTTCCCTCTGCCTCATGAACATTTAGGGCCAGACTCATTCCTCGAACTTAATTTTTGTATTGCTGTGTTATGAGTTTCTGGCCAGAGCACATAAGGTCACTGATTTGCAAAGCCAAAGAGGAATCAATATTTTCCTCTTTACAGGCAAACTGTCACATAAAGAAATTACTAAATATCAGCATGTAGTGGTCCAGCCAGGTACTCTCTCCACAGGCATACTGGCATTTTCCTCTGCTGTTGAAAAATGCCTACCTTACATCCTATTCAATATTATAATAATTTCTAATAATTCCCTTAAATTTAAACCATCTGGGGTCAGGTTCCCTTTTTCTTACATCCATCAGCACCCTCTATTCCATAAGATAATTAATGTTGACATGCAAAGAAGAGGATTTATTTATATTTTGAGTAAAACTAGCCCTTAAAAAAGCCATAAAGAACCCCCAAAGAAGTGATCCATTAACATAAATCTCATTTGTTCTGTTTGTGAATTTTTTCTGTATCTCAGTTTAAGCCCATTTATAACTTGATATATTTTTAACTTTATTAATCTTCCTCTTCTTTGTTTTCATGCATTTTAGTAGCATAGTTCTTCTTAAAGCCTCAGAATATCCCCAAATAGAAAAAAAAATTCTTAAAATAAAATCTGCTTCATCACCATCTTGTCATCCAGCCTACGAGACAGTGTTTCCACTGACTTCTCTAAGGTGTGGATAAGGCCCCATATGTCTTAATTACAGAGCTTAGCATAAGCTCTTTTCACAGAGAGCAGCTTTGTCACTGTGCTGCTCTGTGCTCCATTATCTGTGGGAGGCTGGTGCCTGGAAAACAGTTTTGACAAGGACATCACTGGTCATGTGGCAACAGACAATCCTGGCCCAAAGACTCTGCAAGCTGTGCAGGGAAGATGGACAAAATGTGGTAGGGGAGGAGATCCCTGTGGAAGGAAAGGACCTTGTTCAGGGATGCACCACAGATTTGGAACAGAGCTGGTGTGAACCAGAAAACCAGCTCACAGACTGATGAAATCTCTCCATTTTGAGAGGAAGCTGAGCCTTTATTGAATTTCTGTGACCTCGTACACTCCTTTCCCAGTATCTTCTCTGAACACTGCCTTTGCAAACCATCTCAAAGCTTGACCCAGGTTGCTGACTCCTGTCTTTAACCATTTCTATTGGTGTTGGATCTTTTTGCAATCATTTGCTTGCTGGTGAGGACCAAAGACTGCCATTGCATCACATTTCCTCTCTGGGATGAGGTTGTGTTGGCCCTCTGTGTCACTCATGTGACACCATCTCTTTCAAGCCCTGAGGACAGCAGAGTCTTTTTGAACCTGGAGGTCTCAGCTGCTTTGGGTCAGCCTGCCGACATTCCAGGGATATCTTTGGTTGTTTCAATGCCAGTGTGCACTTGCTGGGCATTAACAGGAATTTGAATTCTTCCTGCCACCCCAGATAAGGCTGTATTACCCTCATGAGTCACAGTGACTGTGGAGCAACATCCCTTTGAAAAGCTAACATTTTATGAGTGTAGGGTGCTGCTTTGCCAGTTAGCTCACAACCCCCTGAATTATTTTCTCTCTTATCCTTATTTTTTGACCAGTCTTCACAACTGTTAGGATTTACCTTTCTCAGAGTAGACACATCTATTCCCCACGGCTTCAAAAAGCAATAACTCCATCAGGGGAATCAACCACTGCTGATTTCTCTTGATCCTTTCCTCAGGAGTCCATGGTATACAAAGTATTTCTCAGCACTAAGTCTCCTTTTCTCAGCAACCTATTCAGGAAGCCTGAGACAGATGGTGCACAATAATAATGTTGATGCTTTCAGTAAGCAACACTTTAATAGTGCATGTAACCTGAGGCTGCCTTGGGTATCAGCTCATTGGAGTCCCCAAGGCCTCCCAGACATGAGCACAGAGTGGGGGAAGTCATTGAGAGCAGCCTTGAGGAGAAGAACTTCAGGGTTCTCGTGGATAAGAAGTTGGACACATGAGGCAGCAGTGTGCATTCACAGCCCAGAATCCAAATATGTCCTGGGCTGCATCAACAGCACTGTAGGCAGCAGGGCAAGGGAGGGGATTCTGTCCCTCTGCTCTGTCCTCATGAGACCCCCCCTGCAGTGCTGCCTCCAGCTCTGGGGTCCCCAGCACAAGAGAACAGGGATCTGTTGGAGCCAGAGGAAGCCAGGAAGATGATCAGAGGTCTGGAGAACCTCTCCTATGAACACAGTCTGAGAGATCTGCTGTGCCACTCTGCTCTTAGAAATCCTCTTGTTCACCAGGCACTCAGCCTCTCTCCTGGCTGTGGGTCTTAGGACAGCACACGGCAAATGCCACATGCTGGATAACAGCTTGCAATCACTCTGGGTTTGTACAACTGAAATGGCTCTTTTGTAAGTAAGCATTTTACAAAGATGCAGGAACTGCAGACTGCCCAGTGAAAGCCTCTTCCACACCTCTCCTGTCTTCCCCCTTTCAGCTACAATTCTTGCAAAGAGAAAAGTTCTAAATAGAGTTCTGAGATGCTATGCTGTCCAGCAAAGCTCAGCTTTAGAGAAAACTGCCAAGACTATTACTTTTCTTTCTTTTTCTTTTTTCTCCTCCTAATTCTGAAATGTTAGCTATTAAAAAATGTTTATAAGGGTTTATTGCTTGTGGTGTTTCTTTCCTGGAATGCAAAGCAGTTAAAAAAGTAGTTTAGGATGCCTTCTGGAAATATCATATGTGTTTTCCAGGAAATGTTACGATAGCTTGTGGTGCCATAGTGCTGGGTTTCCATTAACTGATAGTAATGGCTCGATATTGTGATAACTCATGCTAAGAGAAAATGCAACATTTAACTAAAGCTACAATAACATCTCACTGTAGTGTTATAAAGAGCTAAATGCCAGCACAGTTTATGCAAATGAAGTCTTTTCTGGATATGTGAACCCTGAGCTTCAGCTCCCCCTTCCCTTGGAAAATCTGGCTCGTCTCCCACGGGAACTGACCCTGGCACTGTGCTCGTGGTTGTGCAATTCTCCTGTTGTATTAAGGTCACTAATGACAACACTGCATCATTCTCCAGCAAAATAGTGACTTTGGAATTCATGAGCCTGATAAATCTTCCTGGAACTCTGTAGGATCTCTCACAGATATTTTATTAGCCATGTGATGAAGATAGTTTAATTCCTTCTCACTTCCACAAATCTGAGGGGGATACCTGCCTTCCATAAATTCATTAGAAGTCACAGCATTGAAAACAGTGCTCAGCCTTATCTTTACTACAGTTCTGCTGGCTGTGTGACTTTGTCCCCATAGTTACATCACTGCAAACACTTACAGCTCTGACAAGCTCACTGTTACATAAGGAAAAAAAGCAGAAATCCTTTGCAGCAGTTACTGTTCCTTTCCCCAAGTGCAGTAACATTTTCTGATGTTATGGATCATGCCATTCATCTTTACAATTCACACATTTCAAGGAGCTAGCCCATAACTCCTGGCAACCAACATATTCTCCTGCTGGAATAGAAAATATCAGCTATTGACTGCTACATAGTTCAGTTATTTGCTGCTTTTGCATATGCAGAAAGATCAGTCTGGGAGAGCAGGATCAAGATGTATTGGAATATAGGAAATATTCTAAATGGAAGATATTTTTTTAAATTATTCTAAATAAGGTTTCGGTAAAATAATTCCAAACCATGTGAGAAATGTTACCCACAGAAAAAATACTTTAAAAAGAGCACGACACCTACCATTTGTCTGCCATGAGATGAATTCCTTGCCTTCCTTCACACACTTGAACACACGTATACACAGACACATTTACACAAGTTTCTTTGGTAAACTTGTGTCTCTGGCTTAAAAACCAAAGAGCTCTGTGTAACCACAGTTACATTAAGTGAAGCCATAATCAGTCACATATTGTTTGCTGATCTATTAAGCTGCATCCTCCAGCCTTAAGCTGCAGGTTTGTAATGGAAGGTGGTTGCATCTATTTGAAAAATTGACATTGCAACAGGTTGTGTTTGTGTTGAGAAGCCTTGGACTACTTAGCATGTGTGGTGTTTTTTCCACCTTTTGTACCTCTTAAAAGATACCTTAAAGTGTTTAAATTTTCATACAGAAGCAGCTGCCAGTTCCATAGAAGGGGTGCTCCTCTGACGCTGAGGGGATTTTAAGGGGCCTCATGCCTTCCTGTACCCAGCTGAGATTCCAGTCAGAAGGAGGAGGAAGTGGAGACAGCTCTGTATATCACTCCACACTGAGACACAGCTACCCTGGCTGATAGATTTACTTTAGAGTGAGGACACTCATTCCTCGGGGGGCTTTGGCTAAAAATGATTGAGAGAGAGAGAGTGGGTAAAAATTCAATTGAACTTCCACGTCAGCTTGTGAATCAGGGAGGTCTTCCCAGATGGTGATAAAGTAAAGCAAGGAGATGTTTTTCCAGGCAGTTCCTCTAGAGACAAGAGCTGCAGTCAGTCACTTGTTGCTTTTGGAAGGCTTGAAGCACTGGAAGGATAAGTCTGGGCTGTGCTGGCAGGTTTCTGCTGGGCCTTGGGGTGAATGTAATGGACCTGCCTCTCCCTGTGTGTCTGGGAGTGAGAGGAGGAACAATGCCAGGCTGAAAGGAGGAAATAAGGGGATTAAACAAAGAGCTCTAATTCTTGAATTAACACAGTGTGATGTGTCTGCCCTGAGAGCTGAATACAATAGCTTTCAGTTAAATACATTTTTCTGCTGAGCTGGTTTTTGGGATGGCTCATTGTAATGACTTCCTAAAACACTGAACTTGAATAAATAGAAGGGCTCTCAGGGACTTGCTCCAACAGAGCTTTGTTTCTTTCACTCTAACATTCATCATGTTCTTTCCCTCCAGGAATGGTTGCTACAGGAGCCAGTGGAAAGCAATCCCCACCATGTAACAAGGCCTGACTTTTGCAGTCCTTACAAACTGCCATGTATCTACAGCAGGAAATAAAGGCATGTGCCACAGGAGTGTGCAGTTACCTTACATCTCTCATGTCATGTCAGAACAAAACCAATCTTGGATCAGATCAGAGGAGACTGAGACACCTGGATAACTCATTCTGGAAGGGTTTTGAGGTCTGGATATTTGCAGGGGTTGTACTGGAGAGTAGTGAAAGAACTGGATGTACATAATAAAAAAAATGACTGCAACAAAGTAATGTGGGAGACTATAGAAGTATATTACTCCCCTTCTCAGTTTAAGCTGTTGCAATGCAAAGGTATTCAGACCAGATTTTGTGCAGGAAGTAATGTTTGTAGTAAAAGCAGCCATTCTGTAAAACTGATTGCTTCCAGGAAAATTTGCCAGGGAACATGAAAGTAAAATGCATCCTCAACATAAAGGGCAGAATTCTGAGGTTAGCAAAGAAGCACTGTTCTTTCCTGGATCCCCTAATACATTTTCAAGCTTAGGTATTATAGCTGACCAGCTAAGAACATGTAATCCACTTTAATTGAACATTTTACTGCATGTTTCCTGGAGCTATGGAACAGTAATGTCTTCACAGGCAAGATAATAGCTGTGTCTGTACTCTCAGGGGCAGCCCTGAGGCTTTGCTCAACACCAGGCTTGTCTTCCTTGCATACTGCAAACCTATTATTCTCATTAGGTATCAAAGGCAGAGTATGA
Organism: Cisticola juncidis; assembly: GCA_013400215.1. Taxonomy (NCBI): domain Eukaryota; kingdom Metazoa; phylum Chordata; class Aves; order Passeriformes; family Cisticolidae; genus Cisticola; species Cisticola juncidis. Next base: position 172,508 of record VXBR01006361.1, on the reverse strand, counting down.
CACAATGGGTTTAAACTGCTCCTGGAAAATGCAGGTTAAGTAACAGAAGGAGTGCTCCAAAGGGAAGGAAATCCAGGCAGCTGAACACAGTACAGCTGGATGATTAAGCAGGGTCTTCATGGGAGATATTTGAAGTTTAATCCTAGCAGAAGCGATTTTTAGCGAGCAGCATCTGAGGGGGTGTGTTTGTGTTTAATGCATTCTCTGGCACAGAATTAAATTCGCTTGGTTTACCTGACCTGGGTGAGGGATGGGGGAGGAGAAGGTGTTCAGTTTGCAAAATCATCCCTGGATTCTCTAGGTCCAGGTGTTCCCAGCTTTCACTGGTAAAATAGAAAAGCTATTCAACAAAAGCATTCAAAAACTCTTCCAGCAATATCTATCCTTTCTCCTTGGAAAAAGCCCTTCAAGTGTGTTACCTGCATAAAATTTACTAATTATTGTTCTCCAGAAGAGCATTGCAGCCGGTTGAAATTTTTTATTCTTCACCTCACTGAACTTAACACAAAAATAATAATTAGGAAAGGGTTTTTTTTTTTTTTGAACTGTTTGAATGGTTTGCATGCTGTATTATTTAGTGGTAGGAAGAAAACAGGCCCAGCTGGGTATTTATTTTGCCTTGAACCTGTTCCATTCATTCTCTACAAAGTTTTAAATTAGAGCTTTTTTAAATTTACTTAATGGAAATAAGGGCAAGGAAGAGAATGGCAGCAGGGAGGAAGACTGCTAAAAGAAAAGAATTGAAAATGACAGCAAATGTGAAGAGTATTTATTCAATTTTCTCCTTCTTTACAGGAACTCTCTGTCATACCAAGAGTGATGCATCTTTGGTGGTTTCAAGTTTGAAATCAACAGTATGAAAGCAATTAAAATACTCATCCCACTGATAATGCCTTTTACCAGGGGATCTCAGAGCACTCTATCTTTATCCTGTCCTGTTCTACAGTGCAGCTATTTGAGGAACTGGAATCATCATTGCCCGCCCATGCATTTCAGCAATCACACAGCATCTTTTTTCCTTTTTTATTTTTTTATTCTTAAATGCTGCCTTAAGGCAATACCAAATGACTGACATTTTTTCCTCTCATCTTAACCAAAATGGAATCTTGGATCCATTTCCAAGAAGTGCTGGCATGCCTTCACATTTCTGCACATATGAGGTGTTTTTATAATAGGTCTTTTTGCTATCCTAAGCAAGATCGTGGTGGGAAAGATTGATACTATCAAGCCTGTGAGTTAATTTAGGTGTTATTTGGAGTGAGGTTGGACAATTCAATAACTCCAGCTCTAGGGCTTCTGATGCAAAATAAAAACTGATGCAGGCATATAGTACAAAGCATTTGTCCAGATAAAATTCTTTCTCCTGGTTCACATTTCCTCATGGGTTCTATGGGTTAGTATTCCAGTGTCAGTTTTTATAAAAAAGTAGATATAATCTATATTTTCACAGCTTGTATAAAAGGAGCATACATGCATCAGGTCTTTTGCACTATAGTTAATGTGGCAGAGATTAAACTGTGTATTCAAGTCTGATCTGGATCCAATTTTTAATCCTGGAAAATTCAGAAGTGCATAGGCCCAGTATTAATGATAGTGGTAATTTACCACCTTGGCTTCAGAAAATACATGAGTGTTGCTTTATAATTATTATAATTAATCAGACCTTAATATCAATTAGAAACTTCTTGAATAAAAATGAACAGCAATTATTTAGTGTCCCTTGTAGAAAGATTCATGACAAGCAAAACTGACTGGTTTAGGTCAGATAAAATCTGTATTAGATTAATTATTTGCAATAGAAACTGATTTTCCCCCACAGAATTCTGAAAAAAAATAATGGAATAATAAAATATGTGAAATAAACATGTTTCTCTAGTCTAGTCAGCATGATGATCAGTCCATTTCTGGAAATTTTCATTATAAGAGGAGAAAATTGTATTTATGTTTCAAAATATTTCAGTGTTATATATTTCAAGATGTTTCAGATTTATGTAAAGTTGTCAGTAAGTAAGAATTCTCCTTCCTCACTCAAACAAAATGAACATTTATTTCCAGATGCTTTAAATAAATGAGGCATATTAATCCTTTCATTTACTTTAAGCACTATGTGACATAACAATAAATTACTTCTTTGGGTCTGAAACATGTATGGAAGTAATGGAGCTGGAGAACAACACAAAAGCAAAGCCATCTAAACAGAATTGGAAGTTGCACATTAGGGGTACTCCAGAGCCAGAACTAGAGCTCATTTCCTTCTCTTTGTTATTTGGGTGTGCAAGGGAGAAGAAGGCCCAAACTCATGGAACAGGGAGGAGGCAGCTCCCTGCAATTATTTATTTAGCAGGTCCATCACTAGCACTGCAGGCAGCTCCTGCTTGAGGCAGCTGATGCAGCAAGGATGGCGAACACACAGCAAAGGGGAAAAGGAAACATCACCTCGATTTTCCAAACAGGAAAGGGTGATGCAGAGAAAAGGTAGTGGGACTGGAGTGCTCTGAGTGTCCTGGGGCAGGATGGAGGCTCTTTCCAGAGCCACTGTTGCCCCTGGAGGTGATGCAGGTTCTCCTCAGGGCTGTGGTGAGAGACAAGCATTAGCAAGCAGAGAGCCACTGCACCTTTTCCTGCAATGACATAGGGCATGAGACACCAATGACTGGTAGGAAATTCCCTCACAGGGGTGAATCTGAGACTAAGCAGTACGAGAAATGCTAACTTTTGCCCTTCTGTGCTTTGTCCTTGTCTCCCCTGATTCCAAAGAGGCCTTAAAAAAGACGGGCATGTCCCAGATTTGAAGTGAAAGGAAACAAGAATCTGGCAGTGACTTTTTTTTTAGAAAAGCTGACGCTTGAGTAATGAAAACAACATTCACCCAGCTGAGAGACAGCAAAAGAACAGTATTTATTCTTGATTCCTTGCATGTGATCTGTGCCCAGCTTTCTGATTTCTCCATGCTTCCATCTCCCACCTTTCAAGTGAACAGGCAGCCTGCAAACTTCAGGTAAAATTTTTGTCTAGAAGGTATGATAATCTTCCACTCTGTGTATCGTTAACATACAGGAACAGGGTGTATCAGAAAGACCTTGCTTGGATCTAGATCTCCTCTGATTGAGTTCCAAGCTGTGACACTGGGCCACCAGATGACCTTATCTATTACTAATGTGGACTACACTGTGGAACTTGTTAATGGGGTTGCATGCACATTATAACCTAGAAATTCTGGGTTATCACTGATGCTTGCAGCTGCCATGGCAACAGAGTCAGTAGACATCTCTTAAAAAGTATTTTTTCTTTTTAAGGACTCCTTGAAAGCAGGAGGCATTTATCATCCAGCATGCACAAACAGGTTTAACTATGAAAACAGTTTGCCTATGAAATGATAGACACTGTCTCCTTGTAGTTTATCTTTAGCTCATATTTTTAGTTCTACGTTCGTGCTACTGCATTTAAAAAGATTTTCACTAGAGTCCTTAATTTTATGACCTATAACTAAGCTAGATTTTCAGGACTTTCCAGTGTTCAGGTTTTTGCTTTGCAATTCTCCTTGATGTTACTGGGAGTTACCCAAAGCCATTTTCCTTGAAGACTTTTGAAAGTGTAACCTTCACTGTCTTTGTCTAGTAACAGTGAAACAAACATTCAAGCTGAATCAGTGGAAAATAAAAGTTTCCTATTTTCAAATGACCACAGAACTGCTGGGTATTCATCCACAGAAAATAAAAGTTTTGATTCTGTATAGCTTTAATATTTTACTTTGAGGAACATTTGCTCTGTGTTCTCTCCTCACATTCCTGGAATAACCATTGTTTTCTGTCTTTGACAGTGGCACTTCTGAGGGTGTGTGTTCACCAAAGGAATTATTTAACCTTTGAGCACACCATCATAATGTGCAATACACAATCTCTATATGGCAGTCCTAAAGCCCTTCAAAAACCTGAAAACTTTAAGACAATACCAAAGAGATCTGAATTCTTGTTTGCCCTTTTGGAGAATGGAGACACTGACAAAGTTAAGCCATATTAACTGACTCAGTAAGCCAATCTCCAACTCTACCACTGGCCTGAGATCCCCCTTGAACCCATTTCTTGGGATTAATCACAGGATTATCTTTCTTTCCTTCTTAAATGTGCATTTAAAGAACTGGTTAGAGACACTGTGGAGTGTTCCCGTTGAAAATCTGGTCCAAATTTTTAGAAGATGGAATTATAAGTGCGTGGTTTAGGAAGAGTTTGGAAGGCTGCCATTTATTATCCTTTATTTGTGTTGTAGACCAGGCCACCATTCTGCTAAGTGATCACTTGCAAATCAATTGCAGATGCTCTTCTGGGAAAAAATTACACACATTCTGTAGAAAGGCAGGATTAATGGCACACCAGAGATGGAAGCTCTTGCTTTCTGCACAGTTCTGGAGGCTCCACCAATATTAAAGCCTTTGTGGCAAGTCAGCTGCAGGAGCCTGCTTTTTAAAACAGTTGGGGTATCCTCAGAAACTGAAGGGTGTGCTTAAGGAAATTTTGAATCTTTCATTAGAACAGCCTTTCCTCAAAAACACAGCTGGGTTGCCGAGTTGTAGAGCCCAACGCAGTCAGACCACGTAGTAAACTGATAACACCCATTTTATATATCTGAGTCTCTTTCTTTGCTCCTGCATTCCTCTGCTCCCCTTGCACCTCACCTGCCTGACCTTTGAGAGCCACTGGGATCACAGTCAAGCTGTAGGCCATTTTTGCCATAAATTCAAACAGATTGGAAGAATCAAGAAGTTCAAAGCTCGTTTATGTGTAAAACAATAAAGTTACACTGAATTGCTTACACAGTATTATCAGGATAGTACTTGGACGCCTCTATGATATAGGATAAATGCCTGAGACACATGTTAAGGTAGGAATTAACTTGTGACTCTGGTGATTTACCCTGAAATTTTTGAGTCAGATGCTCCACAGGCCTTATTCGGTGTTGCCTCTTGAGTTAATGGAGCATACAAGGTCTCTCCACTTGCAACTTTTGCAAAGTAACCTGTTCTTCCATTCTGTTAAAATTCATAACACTACATGAGGCAGTTGGAGAAAGAGTTTCTAAATACTTTTCTAATAGAGCAGAAGTCCTTCAAAGGGAGCAGCTTTGATACTGCTTTGCATGAAGCAATCTTCTTCTCAAGAGAGGAAAAGGAAGGTGAAACAGCACCTCAAAAGATGAATTACCTGATTTGGACAAAATTAAAATTGGAAAACTGCGGACAAAATGAACATTTACTGTCATCCATCCTCCATCCTTAGGTTCATGATACCTTCTTTGGACCCAGGTCTGATTTCCTGTAAAATCACTGCCAAGGAAAAAAGTGACTCCAGTGATGATCTGGCAATGGGGTGTGCCCAGCAGTGAGAGTGGCAGCCCCTCAGCCAGGCAGCATTTCCTGATGGATGCAGCACTGTGTGTGTGCCAAGGCTGGCTGCCTCTGGCCCTTGGCAGAGTTAGGTGAAAAATGTGACACTGCCTGCTGTGAGGACACTGTAACAAGAAATAATATAAAAATTCTGAGTGGAGCTGGGGACAATGTAGCAGAATGATGCACCTGAAAGCAGGCTCAGTTGTATTGCTGTTTATGGAGTGACACTTTTTACAAGGAGGAATTGCTGAGGAATTGCCTTTGTCTTACAAGTGAATGTCCTTGTTCATGTCTCCTACCTTAATCCAATTTTTAACCTTATCAATTTGTTGTATATAAGTATTCCATCTACCATTAGCCACCTCTGTAAGGTTTAACAGTCCTTTAAAACCAATGGAAAGAAAAAATATGCCCAAAAGCTAGTCTGGTTATAGATGAAGTAAATTACTCACTGGAAATGCTGCTATCTTCTGATTTGTGAATGATTTTACATGGCTGCAGCCCACAAATTCTTCTCTCTTTTCTTTGTCTGTGAGTGTTGGTGACATCCTGGTCCTCAGTGCTTCTTATTCCTCCACACATCCTGGCAACATTTACATAAATAGCTAATTGTATTGGGGTTGCATGGCAACATTTTGGTAGTGAGGGGGGCTAGAGGGGTGTCTTCTGTGAGAAGCTGCCAGAAGCTTCCCTCATCTCCACAGAGCCAATCCCAGCTGGCTGCAAAACAGATCCACTGCTGGCCAAGTCTGAACCCATCAGGGATGGTGGGAGCTCCTCTGGGATAATGTGTTTAAATAGAGGAAATTCTGCTGTGCAATGGCAGCCAGAGAGAGGAGTGAGGAGATGTGAGAGCAACAGCCCTGCAGACACCAAGGTCTGTGAAACTGGAGTAGGGAAGAGATGCCAAACCTGAGATTCCCCTCAGCCCATGGAAGTTTATGGTGAAGCAGAGATCCAGCCTGTGAAGGAACCCATGCCAGAGCAGGTGGATGCACCCAAGGAAGGCTGCAACCCCTTGGGCTTACTTTTGGTTTATTTTTGATTTCATCCCTAGATATCAATGACATTCTATAAATATCAAGGAGAATACTTTCTATGTCCTGGGAGCAACTCAGGAAATTTGAGACCAGCAAGTTTCCACTTTTCTGATTGTTCTCAGTGGTTTTATGTGGCCAGTGTTCTGAAGGCGAATGAGAAGCTTCAGGGTAAATATAAGATTTTGGATGCACACACCCTTTTCATCCAATAGGGGAAAATAGCTGTCAATACTCATAGAGCTGTGAAAAAGTACTAATCTTCAGAGCTCTTTTAATCTCCAGAAGCAAAGCTGGAAGGGGCATGCATGTGAGAAGCAGTGGGAGATATATGGAAATGAGAAGGTAAATTTGAAGCAGAGGGCTGACATTTTCTACCAGCAGTTCCCACCATGCATGCAGAGAGTTAAGGCAAAATAATTATTTCTCCCCACATTTGTCCTAGAGCAGTCTGTGACCTGGATTGTTGTGTCTGCCTGCTAGTGGAAAAAACAATAAAGCTGCAGTTTCATTGCAAATTGTACCAAGAGAAAAGACAGAGCACAAAGCAAAAGAGTTAAAATGCTGTCAGGTATGTGGTAAATCAGGCAATGACACCAGCTTACAGCCAGGTACATCTGGCCTAAAGGACCCATGGCTTGGATAGGGAGAGGATGTAAGTACTGATATGCAAAATTACCAACTCATCATCAGCATGATGGTGAAGCAGAGAGAGTCAAACTGCTTTTTCAGAGGCGCTGCCTTGCATGATGCATTCATGAGATGATGATGTGATCTGACAAACTGGTGGGTGCTTCACCCCTCCTCTGCCAGTGGAGACTTTCTTCCTGCTTCTCAGCAGACACAGCATTGATTTGCTGAGCTCAGAATAACTCTGTGGGTGAGAGCTGTTGTGCTCTCACACACTGCATTCGTCTGAAAGTTGTCTCTCTTGACAATATTTTGAGAGAGAAAACCCTTCTCACTCAGATTGGAATCTGGTATTGTCAGAGATGTCCTGGGCTGGAAAAGGAAAGAGAGAGGATCAGAGGAGGTCATGATCTGTAGAGAAAAGTAAAACTCTCATGGTAGGTGAAGCCAGTCCACAGCATTGCAGGGCAGAGCATCCCACCTTTCAGGTCAGCATCAGACAGCCCTGACTGGTGTCATGGGCAGCTGCCTGGCTCACAGGGAGCCAGAGTTGGTGAACTGGAACATCAAATAAACACCACACAATTCCCTTTGCACCCCAAATCACTCTTCTTTAGCACAAGGCTAGGTGGGCACAGTCAGAGGAGAGACCCTCTTCTCATCTGCCCAGACACTTTGGATATATGTGTCATAAAAACCCAGTTGGGTTAACTGGGTAACCTTTCTACAGTTCAAGCTCCATATGTTATCAAGGGTTTGATAAAAATGGGAAAAACTGGATTGAATAAAAATAATTTGGGTGGCAGGATATCACTTAATGGATTTGTCCCAAGGTATCAGAATTTGTTCACAAAGGAAGGTCTGCTATTTTTTCCTCTCTAGCACATCACCTTGCCAGCACAGAGCCCTGCAGATTCGTTCCTCTTTTAATTTGTACTGATTTATGTCAAATCACCACATTATTGGAATATAATGCAAACAACTGTTTGTCTGTAAAAGTATAATAGCCAACCCTTAAAGATAATCCTAGCTAAGCATCAAGCATCATCCAGCATGTGTGTCAGGTGAAACTAACATATGGTGAGGGCCCACCTAGATAAATCACTGTGCTCCGAGTTCTGCACTTCCCTGTGAAAAAACATCTTCCTTTCCTGAGGAGAGGCAGCACTCCCCAAGGGGAAAAGAAGCCTGGGCTCTACCATGTAGTTTGATTTCCCAGTTGTGGAAGGGGTAAAGAGCATTCTAACCAATCCTTTGTACATCTCTGAGGAGTTCTTAAAATGCTTTTTCATCCTGCAGAGGGTTAACAGGGATCTTGTGTAAGGAGAAGCAGGTGGAGTCTGAGTGTGTGTACACAAGCATATGCACATGGTGCTCATAGGTTGGGGCTTTGACAGCAGCGGGGTCTATTTATAAGGGACAAGGAAAATATGTTTGCTTTGCTCCCTTGAGGAGCAAGTGAGCAGTGAGTAGGTGGGAGACATGGGGAGTGCATCTGTCTCTAATCATCCCTGTGCTGGTGGCTGAGGGACTTGCTGAGAGCGCTGCTGCTGCCTCCCTGGCCCAGCCTGTGTGTGCTGTGCTGCACTTCCAAAGTGCCCCTGCTGCACCTCCAGACATGGCTTGTCCTTTTTTACTGGGAAAAGTGCATGGTCAGGCACCTCCATGATCACAAGCACTACAACAATACTAAGAACTATGACTCAGAAGTATGCAAGAAGCCAGTGATCTAATTTTTCTTGGGTTTTACTAAACTTGTCTTACCATTGTGCCCTTACTACTGATCCCCTATCCCACACTCCAAACTCCACAATATTAATTCCTCAATAAATACATTCTTTTAAAAAGGAGTATGGACATCAGCAGCACTGATGGGCAGTGTTCTGATAGCTAACTCAATGTTAGCTGTCCTGTATGGCTCTGTAATCCACAGGGGCAGCTGGAGTGAGGGATTGGAAAATGCTCCAGAGACTCATCACCTGCAGAGGCTGAATATTTGAGACATCAAAGGACCACTTGGAAAGAAGAGCATAGGCAAAGAAAGGAGCAGTACACTGGAATAGGCAGGGATAGATAGGAAAAATACAGCACGGGGGAACTCCTGCCTGTCTGAATGTGCAAAAAAAGGAAGATGAATTTTGTTCAGGCAGATGCAAACTCTTCAGCTAGAGTAATTCACATTGAAGGAAAAAGATCAAAGAAAAACAGTGAAATTAGTCAGCTGAATTTTAATGTACTACCAAGTAAAGACTAAGGAAAGTCTTACAAATGATGGTAGAAACACTTTATAGAGATCAAAGTTTAGCTAGAGATAAAAGAAAGGAAAACAAAATATCGTTTTGTAATTTCTTCCCCACCCTTGACAACATTTGTCATGTATTATTTATGACCAATAGGTCTTTTTTTGGGAAGAACATCTGAAATGTTTTTTACAGGGGTCCTTAAATTCCAGAAAGCATTTCAGCTGCAGTGGTCTCTGGCAAATTTGCTATCAATTTCAACAGTATCTGAATTGGGTACATGGTAAATTTAACAATGAAAATAAAGCAGACACTTTTAGTTCCTTATGGTGTGTCCCAAATAGCTTATAAAACACAAATGCTTCTTCAGTCATTAGGGATGAACAGGTCCCCTGGCATCCGAAATAGAATGCAAAGTGTGGATCAAACTGGGTAATAAATTGAATTAATGTGGCAAAGACATAGGCTGGTGTCAAACTGATGTTACAGCACTGACTTATATTGAACTGCTCCTTGGAGACAGCAACACAGAGAAATGGCTCGTGCTTCATCTCCAGCACAGCTACCAGGCACTCTGTTGCCATGCTACAGTATCTAGGTGCCATCTCACTGAAGGAAAATCCTGCTGGCCTTGCTTGGGGTGCCAGCCCTTGCTTGGGGTGCTGGCAGGAGGCTGAGTACACCAGCTGAGTGGGTTGTCTTCCTCCAGATGCTGCTTGGAGCTGAGGAAGGTGAGGACAAACCATGGAGCAATTCCTCTCCCTCACCATCCCACTCCTGCATGACTCCTTCACTCAGCATCCGCACCGGGGGAGAGAGCGTGGAGCTGAGCCACGTTCTGATGCCTTTCACATCCCTCTGTGCCTCAACTCTCATTTTCTGCAGAAGAACCGAGCCCATTTAGCATTTAAATGTGCCTCTGGGGAAGCGAAATGGAAGGTGGGATTCGCCAGATGAAACTTCTCAACAACAAATTTAAAGCGTGCTCGGAAATCTTTGGAAAGGGAGTGTGGAAGGTAGTAAACAGCTAAAGATGGAGCAAAACCAGAGAAGTAGAAAACAAAAATAAAGGTAGGAAACAAAAGGTAGGATGAACAAAGGTTCAGAAAATATTCCCATGACTTAGATGGAAGGAATGGCAGTGGTCAATGACTCACCTTCATCTGGTACACTTCCTTATTCTCTATAATCCCCAAAATCAGTAACAATATTTTAGAATTCCCAGTCTTGGAGAGATGCAGTGCTAGGGACAATGAGGACTGGACCCATACTCTCAAACTTAAAAAGACCAAAACCTGCACTACCCATTTTTGACTTAACTGAACGTGCATATTTATGGCTCTAGCAGTTACTCTTCACCCTGAAGCAGTTTTACAACATGCTGAAAATATGGAACAACCCAGAGGTTGGACTGCACTTGAGATGCCCACATATTTTCCAGCCCTCAGTGTTTTGGATGCAATGCACTGCAACACAGGCACTTGAATAAAAATGGCAATTGTGTCTTTCTGTGGCTTCATGAACTCTGATTGGAAGCACACTTTACTTGCAGCCCCCTTCCAGTGTTCTGTGGGTCAGCTTGGGCTCACCCTGACCAATGTAAACACCAAACCTCCCCTGGAGTTTCTCAAGTTAACTGTGGAGCACTATTAACTGCCTGACATGGAGAGAAAAACAGCTTAGCAAGGTAATTCATGAAGAAAAAAATCTCTCTTGGCCTGCCTCCTGATGCTCCCAAACACATTTCTCTCCCTGCTGTGGGCTGATCAATATTTGCAGTGTGAGACAGATGTGCTTTTTGGGATCTGTGAGAAGAACAGTGAGCCTGGCAGGGCAAAAGCCCTCATGGAGCTGCTGCCTTGTCCTGCCTGAGGAGGAGCCCAAATTCTGCTGCTTTAGGTCCTTTTGCAGGAGCTGAAAACCACTGACCCCATAAAACACCATCAACTTCAATTGACAGCTGCTGCTGCCTCTTCTCACCCTCTCTGTAATGCAAGGCCCTGGAGTGACAGGCTGACTAGACAGAAAATCCAGACAGGAGCTCTTTCTGAGCATTCAGAGAAGTCCGACGCCTCCCTGTTATCATCTCAATAAAATGCTGCAGGAAAAAAATGAACAAAAGGCCCTCAGAACCTCTTTTGCTGCCAGAGAAACTGCTGCCCTGAGCAGTGTGTCCTCGAGGCACAGAGGGTGCCAGAGCTGTGCACATGGCCCCCCTCTGAAATGGGTGAAACACTGATGGTTTCACTGGCCTGCTTCACACAAGTTTTATAAAATCCTCTGAGGGAAGGATGGTGAGGCCTGAGACCAGCACCAGTGTCCTTCTGGCAGGGATGGACCCAGGGTGAGGCCAAGGAGGTCTCCTGACTGCGGCGCTGCCATTCTGGATCCGGCCACAACAACAGCACAAATGATTTCTGTGGCACTCACAGGCAAAGCCTCAGACAAATCTTTAGGTGTCACTGCAGACAAAAGCCTTAAGCTACTTCCAGGAACCTGTTCTGGCTCAGAGATCTTGGACAGAAGAGTGCAGACCATCTGTCCAGCCATGTGGAGGCAAAGACAAGCTTTTAGGATGGAAACTCTGACTTGATCCCACAGGACTGGGGTGAGCAGAAGAGGTGGAGCAATGGGAGATAACTTAAAAGGACACAGCTTCCAATATATTAAAAAGTTACCCAATCTACATGAAATTTCTTGCTGCTATGGCAGCATTAAAACCCCCTTTATATTTACCTGGACACCTTTTAAAAATTGTTTGTCAGTAATAACTACCAGAGAAGGTCACAGTGTAGTTAAGAGGGAGTGAGCCTCCATTGCAGTTGGGAAAGAGCACTTGGGGAAGCCCAGGAGAAGGAAGTCATCCTGTTCTTGCCAACCTGCAGTAACCAAGTGCACATCCAGACAGGAAGACTGCAAAAAAAAGACCTTTACCCTACACTGGGCTGAGGACAGCTGACATGGATTGATTTAAGTAATATGCAATTAAAAGCTCTTCTGAGTGATTGCAACCTATTATGTGGCTTCAGACTTCAGCACATTTGAAATGCATATGGTTTAATTGACACAGCATTAGGGGTGCTTTACAGCCATTACTGTTGCTCACACTGTGACAATCTGAATGCAGAGTTGTCATTGTGCTGCTGCCTGTGCACACACACAAGAGGAGGAGCAGAGGGGCCACCATTCATGGCACAGAAATGGCATCTCAGCCTCAATGATACCGGTCAATTTGTGCTGCTGCCATGGATGTCACCTTAATCCATAGCTGAGTGACCAAAGGAATGTGCATTCCTAGCCTGGTGTTAATAGCAATTCCTACCAGCTGCAGAAATGCACTGGTTCTACACCACTGCATGCATCCAGGCAGTGACTGCAGTCTGCTGCTCCCCACCCATTTTCTCTCATCTTTCTGGCTGGGTCCCTGTGTCAGCTGTGAAGGCAGAGGACATCAGAGGACATACTACTGCTACTACATTATGACACACTGAGGAGAGGAAGACACGGCTATATTTAAATCAATGTTCCATAGAGAGTGCTCAGCGTTGGCAAATAAGTCCTTATACATTTACCTGTCATAAGATTGCTATATATTATCTCAGTAATAGTGATACATTTCGGCTTTTTTTTTTCTCCCTTTGCTGTTCATATGCTCCTAATTCCTTTTCATCTTGACTCCTCTTAATATGCAAATTGTAATTTGCAAGCTTAAAATACAAATTCTGTTTGTGAAGATAAGATTCTGTAAATATTATATCTCCCCTGGAAGAGAAAGAGATTATTTTATATCATCCTAAGCAAATTATTTAGATAATATCAAGTGTGCTTCAGGTTAAAATTTTTGAGATGTAAATATATTTTATTATGCCATGCTTATAGCAGTTATATTATAAGCATTTATGCTATTTTAGCTTTTTTAGAATACTTGTAGTAAGAGACATACTGAAGCTAGAAAAACAAAATTAGATTATAGACAGGGAAAAGTTAAAAAAATTTCAATGTATTAAAAACAGGTATTCAGGCTACAGCTGTCCTTAAAGGCCCATTCTCTGAGGTGACATCTGCTTGTCCCCAAGCTGCTCATTTCACAGGACCAGCTGGAATTTATCTGCCCATTCCATGGGATTTCTTCCAGTGGAAGACAAACAGGGCATAGCATGGATAAAGGGAATGATGTCCACACCTCCCAGCCTGTCTTGCTGTCAGGGTGTGGTGAGAGGATTCACCCAGGCAGAGCAGGCTGAGTGATGGGAAATGGTCTCAGGCTGAACTGTCCTGAATGTTAAACTTGCACCTTCCACTCCAGGCAGCTCGATGGTGTGCACTGAGAATACCAAGCACTGAAATACTGATTCAGCTGCCTGTCAGAGAGCAGGAGGAGGAGCAGGGAGAGGGAATGCCTCTGAAAGACAGGAAAATGGGTGGAAGCATTGCTCTGGTGTAGTCACGACAAGGTGGGGGAAGATGAGAAAGGTTTAGAGCAGAAACGCCTCCAATGAAGAGGATTAGGCAATTTCTAGAAGATAGTAAGTCTGAATCAATATCAGTGAATATTAAATCCTGAATAGACCGAAAATAAAAGGCAGGGATTGCAGTTTCAGACTCCCCAGGTTCCCACTGTGCTGCAAAGGAGCTGGGAGCCAAGAGCAGCTGCTTCTCACATGGACAAATGCCCACCACAGTAGGACGTGGGGGATCCTGGCTGCTCTGACCTGGGACCACAGCAGCAGGATCGCTGCAGCAGCATCTCCTGCAGGAGATTATCCTGCCATGATGAGGAGCAGTGGCTCTGCTAAGCTCCCAGCTAGCTGGAGCAGGAAAGCAGGGGCTGACTGGCTCTCAGAATGCTGCAACACTGCTTAGCACTGCTCTGCTTCTCTGAGAGCCAAAGGTTTTTGAATCCCAGATCCCAGTAAATTCCAAACAAGATATTCAGCACCAACATCACCAATCATGCTGTTTCTGCTGAGCCTTAATTCAAGAAGAACTTCCATCTAGGAAGTCCTTGTTTTTGCTGGAAAGATACCACTGGGTCCCAAGCAGCCTTGAAAATGTGGGAGTCTGCTGGACGTGCTGGATTTTTGGACTGTGTTTTATTGCCATGGAAGAGAACACTGCTTTAGCCAGTGCATCTGTCAGTGGCCATCAGCCTGATTCTTCTCTAGACCTGGCTGCAAGTGCTGCTGGTGCAAAGGAACAGAGCTGGGGACAGGTGGCAAAGGCACTGCAGGGATCAGTGAGATCAGCCCAGGCTGCAGTGCAGTCACACCTGCTGATGTGGGGAGGGCAGTTCTCTCCTCACATGGGGAGATGTCCCTATCCTTGAAGCTAAGCTACAGATATAGGTAAGAACAGCCTAAAGATTTTGCTAGAGCACTAGTCCTACTGCTGTTGGGAAATACAGGAAAACTGAAAATGTTGATATTTCTGGAGAAAAGATGTAGCTTGATCAGAAAATATTGGGATAAGCCATGATCTGTATTACAGGGGCATTGATAAAGGGGCATTGATTTTGAAGGCTATCAGATTATTTCCATTCTGTGCAATGGGGAAGTTTAGTGCTTTGGCCTGGCAGTCTGCAGTGCCTGCAGAAGCCTTTGTGGGAAATTTCTCATCCAATCAGAAAAATAAAACTTTCTGAGCATGGCTGCCTAGCAATGCCTTGGTCTAAGTGCCCATCTTTAAGCAACTTGCATTGGAAGCTCACTGTATGTTTGCTTTAAGTGGAAGCTGTAAAATAATAAAAGTAATTAGTGCATGTTATGAACTAATCACTTGCAGAAAGGCCTTGAATGAGGACTTTAATGCAGACTGAATTTTTATGATTATATTATACAAAGCTTGAAAACAGAAGCTTACACACTGGAACTGCTGAGTAGCCCTGAACTACAGTGCTCTGACCAGCTAATTGAATCCATATTCCTTGGCATTCAGGGAATCAATAACTATTAGAAGCAAAGGGCACTGCCTTAAAAGCCCAGTGAGTGCTTCATGCAAGGGGGAGTTTGTGTGATGAAAATACAGCTGTGAAATGGTAGGAATATGTGCCAGGCATCTGCAAGAGCATCATGTCCAAAACAGCACACTAAGGACAAGCACAGCCAAGCCCTAAGCAAACACCATCATTTATAATATTTTCCTGATTTAGGATGATGAACGGTCTGATGTGCCAGCCTCAAAAATTGCAGGGTTCAGAGATCTTAGGCTGAGCCAAGCAATAATGTTGGACACTTGTATCTTTAGCAGGGTGTGAACATGCCAGGGAGCAACTGGGAGAGGAGAACTTATCTATAGCAGCAGCAGGCTGTAAAGCACTGGCGTAGCAAGACTGACTAGTGACTTGTTCCTTACTCATGCATGAAAAAGCACCTTATGTTCCACAGGCTGCTGCTGAGGAATAACCCCAGGGGCAACAAAGAGGTGGAGAAAAACCCAGGAGTCTCCTTGTGGGAGCAATGTCCAGCACGGGGTGGTGATGGCTGCTCCCACCCCTGGGCAGGGATCTGGGTGCCCTGAGAGGAGGTGAACCAAAGCTGCACCATCAGAGAAGCTGCTGCCAGAGCTGTGTTAAACACAATTATTTGCCCTTCTGAGAGGAAGCTCTGTCAGTTCTTCACTAAAAGCCTGCTGCAGTTGTTTTCACATGGCTTTATAGGTTTTTTCATAGCTAAATGCTGTCCCATATTGCTTCTAGTGGTGGGGTCAGATCAGGACACTGAGATTCTCTACGTGTGCGAGTGTGTGAATTTTTCATGCTGGCAGAGGAAGAGGGAGAGAGAGGGAGAAGTAGGAATGAGAAATACATGCTTCAGGAATCCCAGGGAAGAGAATTTGTTCCTCCTGCCCGTTTCACTGGTTGCAGCTAGCTTATCTAATACACCAAGTCTTGTTCACATTTCCATAGTGGTCTGATGAAGTCGTTTAGCACATGCTAACTGCAGGCATATGAGAGCTTCCATTACAGCTGCTTCCTTTCACAAACACCAGAAGAAATTTATTAGATGTCAGTCTAGGAGAGGAAGGAGCTCTAAAAGCTCCTGCAGGTCAGATCCCCTTCTGGATTACCTGGTGTGTGCCACTGGGCCATTTTGGTGGCTTTAGTGCTATGTCTGTGGCTGTTCTCCTTGCTTGTGACAGTTCATGTGAGCTGCTGTACTGAATTGTTTTCTGCCTCTGGGTTGCTTGTAATCACTTTGCTTTGATTGTTCATTATTTGTTTGATGTCTGTGGCAAGCCAACACACTTTTTCTTTTTTTCTTTTTTTTTTTTAGTGCTCTCTGCCAGGTGGCTGAGTAGTGTAAAAAATGAAAAATACAAACACAGCATGTTCTGAGTATTTTTCAAAAACATTCAGAAATTTTTAGAAAACTCAGTCTAATCCTCTCTTCTTCCTGTCAGGCCAAAATAATCCAGACAAAAAAACAACCCTCTTGTGATAAAATAAGTGATGGTTTTAGGATCAGCAGATACACCTACTAGCATGCAGTAATCAGAAGAGTGTATGAGAATAAAATGCAAAGGGAATCCTTAAATATTCAGACTAGGGTAATTCATTTGGACAGCCAGCAGCTCAGACAAAGTAAACAGCTGCCCCCAGCAGCAGATTTTGGAGCATCCTCGGGTTTTGTCTGCCTGTGGCAGACATGCAGATTCAGGCTGCTGCTGCTGGGGGAGCAGGGGGTGCCCAGGGAGAGCAGCAGTGCTGGGCAGGCAAAGGGCAGCAGTGCTGGCCCCATGTCTCCCCTGGCAGTGGGAGCCTGACCCTGCAGGGCACTGTCTGCTCCCTGGGCTCAGCTCCATCCTCCCAGCTCCTCTCCCTCTGGCCTCACACCCCATGTCTCCTACAGTGACTTTGGCTTGTTTCCCTGGGAATCCCTGCAGCTAAAACACAGCATAATTTTTCTCTTTGGAAGTCATCCTGTCTCCATCCCAGGTTTTACCGAGTGCCAGACCCTTTGGATTTTGTAAGCACTTAGCCCTTGCAGGGCAGAGTGGGGAGATGACAAGGTTTGTTCTCTGCCTCCAGGATAATCAGACGTAAAATAAGAGAGAGGAGATGCAAACCTGCATTGGACCTGATTTTCTCCACTCTGTTTCTGAAGAAAGAGGAGAGCTAGAGGGGGAGGAGGGATAGGGCCCAAGGGGGAGGAGGGAGATAGAGGAAAGAAGTTTTGGCAGGTTGTCTTGCCAAAACGTGCAGTACAGATGGGAAGACACAGATGGAGCATTTCCACTGATACTTCAAGAAATCAAACATGCAGGGAGCTGCAGCAATTTCCTTGTATCACTGTATTGGAACATTCTGTAGCAGCAGTTCTTAAAGAAAACAGGCTGTCACTTCAGCACTGCTTTGAGAGCCTGCACATGAATACAAACAGTCACCCTAAAAATCTGCTGCAGCAACTCTTGCCTGGCACAATGAGCTGATATATTTTGTTTCAGCTCACATTATGTTTGCTGGACCATCTGCAAGCTCAGAGGATCTAAACCTTGCTCCTTAATGTAGCAGGCTGAACCTGCCCATGGCATGGGCACAAAGCAGCAGATGTGTGGGAGCAGGTCTGCCTTCCTTGTGCTCAGGTGCAGCACAAGTCTGAAAACCAGAATAAATGTTGCATGCAGTTGTGATGCTGACATGCAGGCAGGGAGAAAGGAAAGGGATCCAGGGAAATGCATGAAGAATTCTGCAGGTACTCTATGTCAAGTCCCCTTATTAGGAGCTCTGAAATGACTGAACAGCCCCAGCAGCACAATTCCTGCAAAGGCCTGCCAAGCATTTCCAGTCTAATTAGGCTTTAGGAGAGTCAGCAGGAGGCCTGGATATCCTCCCTGCTGAGAAGAAATCTGACTGCATTCTCCTTTGCCTCTGTGGGAAAGTGGATGCTTCCAGCCCCAGCCCCCTGGCTTCCAAGGGTGACTGCTGCAGCTGAAGGCAGGGCAGGGAGAGCTGGAGCAGTGCTCTGGAATTCCCCAGTGGATGCTTTAGAGGAGTCTGGTGTGGCTGGAACCTTCCTCTGACAGCAACTGAGCAGAGAGGTGTAGAAACCCCCTCAGTAGTTCCCTCCACATTCCTCAAGAGGAAGATTTGGGGGACATTTATTTAATTACATTTTTCTCTTCTCTTTCTCCTCTTTTATTGTGGGAGACCTGACTACCTAAGACTATGCAGATATATGTTTTGTTCTCCTCATTAAAAAAAAAAAAAAGAAGGTATTCCTCATCCAGCTCTCTGTCTTTCTCTGAGGGCAGCTGTCACCATCACATCTAAGAAGAAAAACTGCTTTTGAAAATAAACTTATTTTTCAGATTTTTTGAGTCCCAGCACAAGCATTTTCTTGCCTCTCACATTCTGATTTTTATCCTGCTGCAGTAAGCAAATGGGAGTTGGAGAAGCCATTAGTGCCCAATTTAGCCTGGCAATTAGGCAAAATCTAATGGGATGCTCTCAGGTTCAGAAGTTAGAATTGCTACTTGTAGGCTGTAACTCTGATGCTTTTTTTTTCCTCTGGCCAGGATGAGTTCCCTTCTCTTGTGTGAAAATTTACTATTCTTTATAAAGCTATATGTTGGGGTTCATTGCTTGGGATTTGTAAAATGCTTTGGACAGGAAAGGTAGGAAACATTAGCTTGACATTGTAATGTGTGTCTGAATAGCCTTGAATCCTCTAGTCTGGTTACTTCAAAATCTCCGTCTTGGATGGGAGAATTCCTGATCTTTGAAGACTCACAGCTATAAATTTAGTAATAGCATTGGCCCAAAAGACACTGCTCAATGGAACTGAATAATGTGCCAGCACCACACAGAAACAGCTCTGGCCAATTGGAGGGATTGCTGAGGCAAAAAATGTGGCAGAGGTCACCACATCTGTCAAATATCATTTCCTGTTGATTCTGTGGGCATTTAGAGTCCAACACAACAATGAGATATGGTATATTTTGATATGCAATGCCGCTGGTAGCCTTTTCTTCCTCTGCATCATATCAGCTTCAACAGTGCCATTAAACCAGAACCATATTAGATTAAAAAAGCTCCTTGAAAAATATTTTTTTAAGAGTTTTGGAGAACAAAATAAACCTCTCTCAAATAAATGAAAACCCATAAAGTAAGTTTTCACTTAAAAACCGAAGCTGGATTTTCACTTGAAAGCTGCATCTGAAGCTCCAGCCCTTTGGCTGAATCTCTCTTCATGAGAAATTCCTCTTCAAGAAAATCAGACAGGAGGAGTGATCCATGCTTTCCTCTCCATCTGGGTTGGGAAGAACTCTGTTCTCTGCTTTGAGATGGGGAGAAGATAAAAATATCAAAGTTACCGTCATTATTTAATGCCTGTGACATCAGCCCTGGAGAGATGTCACTCTGCAGTGCCACTTAACCATGGAATGTTTTGGTCACTGAGTCACCCCTGTGGCTTAACTAGCCTTGGTCCTCAGTGATTTTATTGTCAGGAAGAGAGATTGCCTTAGCTAAAAACAGGACCAGGTTGAGGATGGGAGCAGAGGCTCCAAGCATCAGACAGGAAGGTAAATGTTCACCTGTCCTGGTTGGTGATCCAGGGGGAAAACGAAGATGCTGTGCCACATGCAGAGATGGCAGATGAGGAATAATACTGTGGCTTTGCTGAAGTCTGTTCTTACAGAGGCAAATAGGAGCATTTAAGCCCTCCAGGCAAGGACTGTTAAATATCTGACTTAAGCCTAACGTGTCTTTTCAGAAAACAGAAGAGAAAACAGAAATCTTGGCATTATGTCCTTTTTCCAAAATTTAGTTGACTGCCTAGATCACTAAAGCTCACTTTCTTCAGAGACACCCAGTGGAAGGAGCAGCTGAAACATCTGGGCTGGTTCTCTGCAGCATGGACATGAGGAAACAGGGCCTGTGCAGAGGATCAGAGGATTTTATGCCACAGAACAGCAGCAAAAAAGTAGCTCAACAACAACCAGCAAGCCTACCAAGAGATTCCTGCACTGAGCCAGTGAGCCAGCCCTATTCACCTGAAATTTGATGGGAACTGGAAATAAAGACTAAGTTATTCATGTGAGGGTGATGCTGGGGAGAAACACTGCCTGAGATAATATGAGTTTCCATTTCACATCTCGGTTCAAAGCAGTGGTGGTGCAGAAAAATTTAGGTTGGAAAAGACCTTAAAAGGCATCAAATCCAACCATAATGGTAATAGGCATGATCTAAGGACTCAGAATCTTTTGTAACCTCTGATGTTCCACACTGAGAAATGTGGAGACTTTCATATGCAGCCAGATACTTGCATGTTTAAAGACATTTCTACAGTCATTGTTTGCAAGTCCTCCAGTCAAAGGAAATCTGAAATCTGGTGAGATTTCATTTCTGATGCCTGTTCTGAACAAGAGAGCACAGAGAAATCAAAACTGACAGATTATGGAGATTTTCAAGGCTTGTTTTCATTTGCTGGTATTGTGGGTTATTTTTTTTTTAATGCCATTGGGGAGTTATTTTATATGTAATGCCATAGAAGAGAATTACTTGTTTTGGCTAATTACGTAGTCCTGTGATCACTGGCCTGTTCAACATTTTAAATTCTCTGTTTCAAAGACTTCCTTCTACAGTGGTTTAATGCAGCTAAGCAGATATGTGACAGATATTTATAAGAAGCATGAAAGTGAATAAAATAGGAGAAGTCAGATAAATTAGGAGTCTAGGGATGTTTGCATCAGCTCTTCAAGAGGGCTCTGCTGTGTGAGGAATTTACTGCTTTGCAGTTTATTTCTAGTTTGTTTCCCCCACACTACTCACTGTTAACTGTGATTAACCTTTATTGTGATTAACTTTATTAGTATGTGGTGAAGATTTACTTTAAAGAGCACATCTTCCACATAAATTGAATAAATCATTCTTATACCTTTGGTGAGAGGAGGCATTTCAGACAACACATGAATATTCAAACACTTCTTAAAATTGAATGCTTCTGTGTTCCAGTATTGTTTTTTCACTCTTTCAAGGACAGGACTACAAATTCAAGAACATTTTTATCTTAGTCTTTCTAAAATAATCTGATGTTTGGATCAGTGGTTTCAGGAATAGACAATTAATTGTATTGCTTTAGGTTCTTCTAGGAGACAAGGATGGCAAGATAAGAACCAAAGTAGAAGAGAATCTGGTATCCGGGACAATCATACCAAATCAAATTTATAAGCTGTTAAACATAGGAAGTGAAAACTGGAAAAAATCTCAGGAAAATTCAATGGCCTAGGCCCCAAAGCTATTGGCTTTTGATCTTTGTTGGAACTTTGAAGGGAAAGTGTTTTCATGGTTGATATTCATGGATTGTTGTTTACAGTCCAACAAACCAAATACAGTGTTATGATGGAGGTTAACACATCTCAGATTTTATAAACATTAAAGATGTCACTTTTATCCCAGGAATCACACTCTGTTGTGCCACCATGGGACAAAATGCTCTGGCAGGTGATGTTATCTGGCCCTTGCTTTCTAGTAGCATAGTCACAGCTATTTATAAAGCACAATGGGATTTTGCCCTACATCCTTGATATAAATGTCGAGTGCCCTGCAGTATTGTGCACTGTTCCTGGAGAAATGATCCATTAAAACCATCCATATGAGAGGGAGTATTCAAAACACCCCAGAAAGAAATTATATTCTTGTAGGATAGTAGAGAAAATTGGCTGACTTGCATGGACTGTATTGACACACAGCAAAGCTCAGCTCTTCACTAACCATGTCCCCATGCCAGAACTGAGGATATTTTGCCTTCAAGAGGGACACACAGCCTTTATTTTGCCTTCTGCCTCAGACCCTGCATTACACATAAGCAAGGCTGTGCAGCTGGACAGAAAGAAAATGTGCAAAGTGCATCAATAATGAGGAATTGAGGCCAGCAGAGACGGGCATCAATTAATTAAAAAAAGCTTCCAGACACTAATGCAAAATGTGAAATAGAAGAAGCTGAATTCACAACACTCTGTGCATTTCAGAGGATTAGAAGTGCTGGTGTTTAAATTGTAGAATGAGTTTCCAACTTACCATGGTCTGAGTGTTCCATTGCTCGTATGCACACTGTATAATGAAGGATTTGTTTGAGAGGAGAGGCTTTGAGGAAAGGAAGGCTCTGTAAGTTTCTCAATTTAAAATAAAACAGAAAATATGGAAATTGTTTCTTATAATGAAAATATCTCACCAACCTGCACTTTCTGTTCTACCAGACTGCAATTCCAGCTGGAGAGAGCTCCCTCTTGCCTCTCAGCCTGGCCTGGAGGATGTTAGCATCCACCATTCAACAGGAGTTTTGCCCCTGGAAGTAGAAAGAATTTGGTTGTGCTTTCTGTCAGTGTGCTTTGGAAAGGGAATTAATTCCCTCACCATGAGGGGCCTGCCAGACCAGATATGGTAATTCCCTACACTGGGCTCAAAGACAGCTGAAAGCCAATCCAGCCTTCTGAATTTCTCATAGGCAAGACACACCCAGTGGCTGCTGCTGCTTTCACATCCTGCTTAATCTGTTTGGAGGCTGGCTGAGGTCATGCAGAGACACTTTCAGCTGCTTTGCACGCTCTGTGCAAAGGGACTGTGCTCAAAGGAAACCAACAGTGATTCTTGCCTCGGGAAGAATGGAAATGGTCTCTCCTTTTAAGTTCACCCTGCATTCAACAATTTAAAAACACAGCACTCTCACCCATCCTGGGAGGACATGATTTCTGCAGCTCTTTTCCCAGCTGTTTTCTGACTTTAAAAGGATTCTAACTCACAGCCCTCAGCCATGGTAATGATAATAACTGATCTGGTTAGAAATGGTGTCAGGCAAGCTTCTGGATTTAAGTAACTTTAAGTTATAAACCTATTCAGTGGTAAGGGATTGGCATGGCCCAGATTCAAAGAAGAGGACACTCCTGTCCTGGAGATAACCTCTGGGTGCTCACACTGACCTTACCCTGTGTTCCTGCCCTGGTGCCCTCTGTACTCTCTGTTGTACCCTCTTCTCTGCATTATTTTTCTTTAAAATAAAGTAGTGTGAAAATCAGGTTTATTTAGGCTCCTATTCTGTGCTCAAGCTTCTAGTGAAGCTGCAAGGGCCTAAGACCACTTAGAGGCTGTGGAGCAGATGTGCTTTGTGCACTCCCTACAGCCTTGGCCCCTCAATTATCCAGATCAGGGATTTGTCCAGAGTACCCATCAGCTCTCATTTGTTGTTGTGTAGTTCCTGTAACCTCAGGAGTGCAGGGACTTGGGGGAGGAATGGGGGCTGGCTGACCCCACTGACTCAGGAAGCAGTCAGTCATTCTCAGGGCAGGCAATCCAGGGCCAGATGCCTGTGGAAGTCACATCTCCTTGGCAAAATGATCTGTCAGAAGCTGCCCTCAGATATTTTCACCTTCAAGTAAATGTGACCTAGGACCTTCAAATCCCCTTGATACATGTTCATGAGTGTATTAGGAGACCAAAGGGCAGTTTCTAAGACCTATCCCACCTCTTAAAATATCCAGGCTTCTTCACCCCTAAGAAGCTTATAAATCACTGCACTCCAGTAAAAGATACAGATGCTTTTTATTTTTTAAAATTACAACCCCTTTTTGTCTTGCATTAAAGCCTCTTACATTTTCACAAACTTTCCACTTGCATTATGGAGCAGATCACAGGCCATCAGAAAATCTTTCCCAAAAGAAAAAGGCAACATAATGGAACACAAATTAAAATACATATTCAAGTACAAAGCACCAAGAGTGGTCTAGAACACAACACACACATCACTTCTAAAAATAACAAGTGAGTCCTAACACCCACATTTCAAAAATTGTAGAGCATTCCAATATCTCCCAGATGTGGACTTGATTTGGGCTGAAGTTAGGTGGGTTACAGCCTGCACTTTAAAAGCAGTTCTTTGCCACAGACTGAAAAGAGTGAAGATTTGCAGAAGTAAAGGGAAAGGAGGGACTTGAATCTTCCCCAGCAAATACTCCACTAATGAATATGTGCATGTTACTGGCAATCAAGAGAAGAGAGTGGTTCCCATTATGAATATTTTCTTTATTTCTTATTGAGGTTGGTAGAACATCTCATGGGAAGAATGAAGCAGAGAAGTTGGCCAAGTGCAATCTCCTATTTCTGCCTGGAACCAGCTGCTTTTTACAAGCAAATACTCCCTGGAAGCACAAAGGCATAAACACCTGCATAAAGCTCAGGTCTGGATTGAGGTCTGGCTTGTGTGCATTTGGCATCCCTAATAAAACCTTGAGCTTTTCCATCATTCCTGAATAACCTGAGCTTGTGCAGCTTCCTTGTGTGGAAACCTGAGTGTCACCTGGGGCAGGAACAGGAAGAAGTGTGTCACAGCACTCAAACAGCTTTCTTTGTCCTGGAGACACAAAAGTAACTCTTGACTTTCCAAGCAAGGATTCCCAGACGATATAACTGCCTTTCCATGGGAAAACCTCCAAGCTCCCAACCAAGATTAACCCTTTTGGAGTCAGTGGAAAGTACTTCCTAACAAGACTGTCAGTGGTGGTTGTGGCTTGTGTCCTCTGGGCATTCCCAACAGTTAAAACACCGATGCTGTCCCCAAGATCCTATCTGAGCACTGATCCTGACTTGCCATGATGCTTGAGTTCCTGCAGACTTGCTTAGCTTGTGCTGGGCTCACTGTAAGCCAGGGTTGAGTTCTTTGAGAGTTGAGCCTTCCTTGGCTCCTCCAGAGGCTGAGCATCAAGCTGGGACATCCTTGTGTCTTTCAATAGATTCAGGGAGAATTCCTCCTGCTGTCTGCCAAGGAGGAAGTTCTAAGAATCTTTGCTTTTCCTAGGGCAGAGGATGAGAGGAATCAGAGACCACTCTTCCTCATTTTATATAAGGTATCTTTGAATGTAAATGGGTCAGAAATCAATAAACAGAGCAAAAAATCACCACTTATTTCTGCCAAAGTCTCAGACCTCAGCAGCTGCACTGAGTTTGGTGTGGTAGTAGAAATTTTCTGAATAATTATTGGTGTCTCTAGAAAAGTACAGCATGCTCTGTACAGCACATCAAAAATGCCCCTGAGCAGAAAAAATGGCTGCATTACTATTAATGCTGGTCATATTCTGAATTAAATACTTAAATATCAGCATTTTAAAGGCAACACAGCACCTTCCTGAAAGAGTAGGTGTCTTTAATATGAATACAGTTTATTAAAAATATTTGTCACTGTAAAAGACTTGATGACATTATGAGGAAGTAGACAGTAAGAATAATCTGGCTTTCTTCTCCATGCATTACCAAAGGCATCCACATCTCAATTAAAATTTGATTTTTTCAGTAATTTTCTAGCATCAGAATGAACTATTGTGTGTGGTGGCTAATTGACCACCTTATGCAGGGCACATCAGATTTTTAGGAACTGTATCCATTTACATCATCTGTGAAAATCTGAGAGTATCTGTGAGCAAACAAAAAGCTGTTAGCCTTCGTGTCTCAGTTAGGAATTTAAGGTAGAAGTGGCTAAACATTCTGGCATCAGCTGTAGAACATCTGGCATGGGGATTGGTCAAAAGCTGGTGAAAGAAAAATGTTGCACCTTGACTTTTTGGGTACCTCTTGGGATTTTAGTTCTTTGGATAATAATTATTGGATAATTCAAGCTAATATGAGCCAGCTTCTTCTGGCACTGCAGACTGAAAAAAGGAAATGCAGGATGAACAGAGTGGCTTGGAGTCAGAAAAGTAAATTTGCAGTGTGGTACCTACTCTGCTCCTGTCCAGAGATGATGAGAGCTTGGTCTGATGAGCCCATTTAGCTCCCAGTGTCTCTTGTCAGACTGGTGATGTAAAGAACAGCAACAAAGATGAGAGATCTGAAAACTGCAGAAAGAGCAAAGAAAGAGAGATGGGACAGTTAATCTGAAGTTTCCCACTGTTGACTCACATGACTTAAGCTTACTTGGAAAATCCAGTGGACAGGAAGCAAAACTGTTTTCCTGGGTGCCAAAAGCCTTAAAATTCTAACATTTTTATAACTATTCCTACTATTGCATATCTCTTGTCATAAGTATATAACCTTGCAAGGAAAATCTGTTCATGCTGAAATGGGATATGAATAACTTAGAAAGGTCCAACAAATTTTAAAAGAAAAAAGGGGCTGCAGAGGGGAGGATAAAAAAAAGTGATCTGCAGAACGTAATGAAGAATGGAGCACAGAAGTCTTCTACACCTCCCCTGGCAAAATACAGAGATCAACAAGGAAATAATTGAAAATCATCAGCCTGGAGAAAGACGTGGGTAACAAAATAGGTTCAAGGAGAAGCTCACACCAGTTTGCAACTGTCCCAGCAGGAAAGTCTGTGCACAGCAGCAGAATGACTCCATTTATTACAGTTTAATTTATTGGCTGCTGACAATGTAGTCTGTTCAGAACAAACATAGTGCAGTCTCTGTCCTCACAAGTAGTCAGTTTAGCTAGGAAAAAAAATAATTAAGGTCTTTCAGATTTCTTTCAGTGTATTTTAAAACAAGGGTCATCAGTGCCTCACTTTTGCATTCACTGTTTTTTATTGGCTATGGCACAAAAGAAGGAAATTGGTTATTAATAAACTTGACCTCCTTGTTTGCCCATTTTCTTGCAATTCCTTCCTCCCCTTCCTTTCCAGGGGAAGTCCTTAGGCACATCCGAGGTTAGGATGGAGCTGCTCTGTCCGTGTCCCTTTCTGCTTCACAGGGGCTGGGGCATGGTGTGGAGAGGAGAGCAGAGCAGTCAGTGTAAGTACCATGAGCCCTGTGTAAGGACATTCCTCCTGCTCTGCTCATTGCAGTGCAATCCTGCAGCCATAAAGTTCACGGCTGTGGGTTTTGTATCGAATGTGGGACTCTCTGTGAATGCAAAATATTATAGAACATTCTGCACTGCCCAGACTACAGCAACACAGCATGGAGAAGAAGGCTAATTGCCCTTCAAAACCCATGTTTATTCATAAAGCCTAAATGGCAAGGGGAGGAGCTGCTTCAGATCTTTATCAACTGGAGCTGAAGGATGGCCCATAAAATAAACTTTCTGTTCATTTAAAGGAAGGTAAAATGAGTAGTATCCATCAGAGTTGATCTTGCAGCTCGTTGCTAAAGCTCCTCTACACAAAATGTGGTTTCACGTGGTGTGGGACACCTACTGCAAGCCCTGCAGGTGAGAATGGAGCACTTTAATGACATTTATTGTGCTGCAGCCCCTATGAGAGAGCACCATGGCCCCCCAGAAAGACAAGCCTGTCTAGAGGTGCAACTCTTTGCTACTCATTACCAAGTGGCTGAATTTCTGATGGAGAACATTACATAGTCATTCAAAAAGCAGTAACTCGGGTTGTAACAAAGAACCTGAGACACACTAATAAAAGGCCCATTTCTATTTTATAAGTCACATAATAGATGTCACATTCAGTGCTTCTTATGGTGAACAGGCTACTTATTAAGCATAGTCTATGACTTTATTTTATTTTAAAATTGCCATCTTTTCCAATTATTCTAACTTTTCAGAATCTTCTCCCTTTTAAATAAGGTTATTTTTAGCATAAACCACAAGTTACAAACAGCAGAAGTTGCTATAGAAACAGAAAAAGCACTTTGTAGAATGAAAATGAAGGAAGAAATGTTGTTCACTATTTATCTTCTGCAGTAAGATAGGATCAATACCTATAGGTGTGTGTGTGTATCCTTACATATACAGAGATACAGATGACTTTCTTTACTGTATCTCTGAACTCTTCAGTGCTTGTCTTTGCATCCCAACACTCAGCCAGTTTTGCACTTCTGCACGAGCAGTTTATTATCCCCAGCTTTATGCAGCTACCCTGTAAGTAGGTGTCCTGCATGAATCCCTGAATTCTGTTGGCCCAGCCACTGCAGGACAAACTGATGTGATGCTGCAGCACAGATAGAGGCAGGTGCTTTGCATGGGGTTGTGGGGAAAAAAAGCTGTTCAGCAGTCCTATAATTATCCCATGATCTGACCCTCATCACACACCACACTGGACATTGCTAAAAGAGGAACTCATCTGGTTCTTTTCCTCCCAATCTAATCAGTCCCTATTGCACAGATATTCAGATTATCCTTTAAAGCCTGTTTGCTTGTTGTTCCAGTTGTGAAACTTCATGCTCTAACAACTTCAAACTAAACAAAGGTAATTTCCAGTCACAAGGTTTGTGCTGTGTCTGAAGTCTGTTTTTAAATGCTGTGCAACCTTGAAGCCTCATCTATGGAGAGGATGATATGGAAGAAACTATAGAATTTTCAGCCATTGGGAATCAGCCTCAAAGTCTAGTGTAACAGCATGGATTACTGAACCAGATTCCATGGAAAGAATATTGCATAGACTACACTTCAATATATTACACTTCATTAGATTGAAAGAAAAAAAAATCTTCAGGTGTTTAAAAGTCAAGCTGTTTGGAAGACTGGGCCTCAAGTATTTCTCACTTCTTCTCTTAAACCTTTATTTAACTTCATTGTTCTTTGTAATGACTCAGCTTTGCAATCATTCTGTGTTAATAAATTGTCACAAAAATAGCTACCAGAGATAATTCAGGAATAGTTAATCCTTCCCTGAGGAAGAAGAGCCTGGAGGCAAGGGAATGAACTGGGTGGGAACCAAGGACCATTAAGGCCTAATTTGGATTTCTTCAAGGAATTTGACTTAGCAACCCATGATATTTTGGTTAAAAAGTTTGTACTTTATGGAATTAACAGAACACATATTAGATGGCTTAAGAATTAATCATGTCACATCTCATGTTTTGTGTGGTCTGTTATTGCCAGGATAGTTCAAGGCCTTTTCAAGCAACACGATTTTTCTTCTGCTTCAGAATTCGTATATAATTCTGGCAAACCCCTTAGGACCAGATTTCTGAGCACTTAGGGGTCCCAAAGAGGAGATTGCTGCTTACAGTGAATGCCAAGTGGATTTTGGAAATCACGCTCAGTGTTTCACTGCATAATTGTTGCCCAAATACCTTTAAGGGGTTTTTTGTTTGTTTTGTTTCTTCATTTGTTTGTTTGTTTTTTACAGATTATCATCAGCAGTGAGCTCCTGTTTCCCCAGCTGTCTGCCAAGCTGGTGTCCTGCTGTCTGTTTTGCAGGACAGATTTGGACTCACAGCTCCAACACAGACTGGTGGAATCCTCCTGGGATGCCTGGAGCCAGTTTTGAGTCATTCAGAAAGTACAAACCCCACACCACCATGGTTAACACTGTACTCCAGGTGTGCTGGGCATCCTGGCAGTGCCCTGGGTCAGAGCAGGACTTGGATGTTTCTCCTCAGGCAAGTTGTTTCCTCTGGAAAGAACCTGGTGGGATCTTCTGTGATCTCCAGGGGTTGCCCACTTGGGATGAATCCCTGTGACAGGCTTCAGTGTGGAACAAGCACACCCCACCTTTTAGACATAACTAACAGGGCAGCCAAAGGCAAAGTTTTTACTTTCAACCATTTTTGCCTCAGTTCCTGGTTTATAAATGGAGCATAGTGTGAGCAAGTTTTTGGACCTCTATGATGTAATCTGGAGCAAAATAGAAACCCTCATGAGAAAATTAAGGTTTTTAACTTCCAGACAGGACTAAAAAGTGTTTCTGTTTCATAGTCTGTCAATAGACATAGAATGGCAAAGGAGTAAAATACTGAATTGCTGCTTGTTAAATAATCAACATTGATCTCAGCTACTGAATAAGCAAAAGGTGTTAGAGGAAAATAGCAAATGTCCCTGCAATTAGAGAGTATATCCTAATACACACTCTCCTAGGGACAGAGGAAGCTCTCACAGACATCTTGAAGCCTGACATTTATGAATTTTGGATTTTTATTTTGCTCTGCTGGTCAGAATATAGGGAAAAGGTTAGTCTAAACCTGCCAATCTGTACACACTACTAGGCTTCCAAGTGGTTCAACCTTAATTACGGCATGTAGAAGCAAGTCTGAATTCAGAATTCAGATCAGCATCAACAGAGACACAATTTACATGTTCCTTGCTTGGCACATAGTCTTGAACAGGACTATTTTCAAATCTGGTAATATTCAAGCAGTGCTTTCCTTTTTAAAATGCGTGTCACTCTCTCTGACTCCAGCTACTCAATTCTTGAATGCATCCTTGTTAAAGAGAACAGATGGTTTCAGTTCCACAGGATGAACTCTCAACAGTGCCTTCAAATCTGGGTGAAGCCACTGTCTGTCTGAATTGTAATGCAGGGCTCCCTGTCTTTGTGACGTTGTTCCAGCCCTGCCTGGTTCTCTTATCCTCTCTGCCTTTCTTTGGTGCTGGGTTACCTTGCCACAAGAGAAAAAGGCCAGGAACCTTCTCCAGACCAGTCTTTTATCTTTAATATTCACAACAAGAGGTATACAGCTAATTCCAATTCAGTATTAACAGTTGGGGCATGAGAGGAAATGACAGGAAATTAAAGCCAAATGTGATGAGCTCAGAATTTCTCACCAGGATCAAGTGTTTGGATGTGCCTGTTCTATTTACAGCTTGCCCATGTGGTGCTCCCCTCTCTGTTGAATTGCACCTTTCAATCAGCTGCAGCACTGAGTGAAACTGGAGAGGGATCCTACCTTTGGAGACCATGTTCCTGTTAAAATGGGACTGTTTGGAGGGGAAAATGGCCAGAAAAATGAAAGACAGGCAGAAGATTAAATGGTGTTTTGATTTTCCAAATGAATGCCTTTTCAAAACTTCTTTAATGCGTAAGGTCAAAGCCAAGTGGACTTGTAGGACTACACAGCCCTTTGGTGATAACCTTACAGGAACCCTGCCCTTTGGGACATGGTTGCTTGGACCCTTCCTCCCAGCTCCCCATCACTAGGACAGCAACAACAGAAGCAGCATTATCATACCATTCTGCCTGAAAATGCCTCTGAATTTTTCTCTAATAATAACCCAGCTGGATTGTTATTTCCTATGAAAACTTTATTGATTCGCAGCAGGCCATTTGCAAATGATAGATTAACTCTAACCTCATTAATATACAAAGGATTGTTAAAAGGGAATTACAGTGCACAAGATCCATTTCCCAAACAGAAATACACACAGTGGGGGAAATCAGTGAGCAGTGAGCAGCCCAGCAGCCTGGGTAAGTAGTCTGTGCCCTTTGTATGATGTGAGAATAATACTGGTTTGTGAACAAATTTTCTGAACAAATTTTCTCCAGAAATTACTTGAGTGGGCAGAGGTGGATAAAGATTCTCAGAGATCAAAGGAAGTGCTTTAAATACGAGCAGCCAGATCAAAGAATTTTGGCTATCATGCTTTGGTTGAGATGGATGAAAGGGTTCCTTGGGGTAGGAAGGATGTTGCTGGCTCTTTCAAGGATGCAGCCCAATGTACATCAGGGTGCCCACGTTTCCCTGAGCTGTACATTAGATTATATTTTAGTAGATTTTTACAAGGCAGCCAGTTCTTCATCGCACTGTGCCAGCTTCCACTTTCTTGCACGGTTTGGGGAGGGAGCAGCAGGTGACCCAGAATTGGTCGAGGCAGCACGAGGGGAGAGGAGGGACTGTAGCTGGCTCTGGAGGGGCCATCTGAGGAGCTTTCAGGGGCAACCTGGCAAACCTGCAGAAACAAGGTCTGGCAAGTGCAGCCTGGGTGAAGGGAGGAAATGCAACAGTGCTTTAGGGTGTAGCAATGCATTTCCACACCCAAGCAGGTGTTTCTATATAAGGGAAAGAGTTTCAGCTCACCTTAGAACAGGTTAGGAAGTTAAACCAGATTTTTCTACAGTCTCCTCATTGCAACTGGCTCAGTGCCAGCACAGAGGCACTGATTGGGCTTTAGAAGTGCACCTCAAAGCCTGTTCTCAATGTCATTGGGCAAGGTGCCAAATAGCCCACCTAAACAATCAAGTACTAAAGGGACAGCACAGAGGTGCTCTGGGCTTTTTTGGACTGCCTTAGCCAGTGTAAGAGTGTTTTCTGCACTGCGTTCAGCTTGTATTTCTTTGTTCTATAATATTCATTATTTTTGTCATTATTAAAACCTTTTATTTTACAAAGCATGTCCAGAGAAGTTGTCTAGCTATTATTAAGCCATTTCTCTGCAAGGCTGGATCCTTGGAGGTGTTGGGAACCCCAATATTAGGGTGTCTGCTGGAGGCTCCTGCCATAACCTGTGTCCTGCTGCTGGGCTTACCCATCTTTTTAACCTCAGTGAGGTCTCTACAAATTCTTTGCAGCAGGAAGCAGATTCTGCATGAATCACTCCCCCTGTAGAAGGTGTTGCCATTTTCCCAGTCTCTGAGACTTGCTATAAAGAATTATCCTACAACTGGGATTGCCACTTGCAAATCACCCTTGGAAGAGTTGTGGCTGGGAGCCAGCACTGTAAGCAGGTGTTGGCTTATTTAACAATATGAACCATGAAGAACATGAGAAAGCAGTTTTATCTCTAACTTTTTGTCCTTCTAAAATGTGATAGTAAGTATGATCCTGAACACGATAGCAAATGCTTCAGGCAGACACACTGCAGTGTTTTCTGCATTCAGGAGTGTCAGCCATTCCATTCAGGAATTCATTTAGTCCTGTCAAACAAGAATTCTCCCTCCTTCTGCTCCTTCTGCTGCTCTGCAAACCCCTTTATGAAATCAAATACCAGTCAGCTCTTTCTACAGAGCACTGCTAATAAACCTATGTATCCTTTCCAGGACAGCCTTCTCTCTGAAGAAATCATTCCTGGTTCTCAGTTGCTGTTCCTTGCATGTGGCTGCATTAACATTCAATATTCTCTGGTGGTTCCTGTATTTAACCAAAGAAATTGGACCAGACTGTGCCAATAGTCTGCTTTCATTATTAAATATTACACCATGCTGGAGCTGCTCACAAGTGTTACAAGGAAAGATTTAGTGTTGTTCCAGTCAAAGGTCTTAAACCTGTCAATCCATGGGCTCCTTCCCAGGAGACAAAGGAAGATTAACTGAGGAAAGCAGTGCTAATGCCAGTCAGCTTTAGTTTGCTGTGGGAGTGGGGTGGTGCAGTGATATGAAGAAATAAAAATGTGCAGTGCTTCATGGTCTGAAAATATAAAAATAAAAAAAGATCAGCTAAGTGGCTGATGACAGTATTAAGTATTAAATATTAAATATTGTTTTCCTAGGACAGTGCAGGAAACAATCTTGCTGATACCTCAGCCTCAACAACTACCTTTTAAGACGTGACATGACTAATTCTTAAGCCATCTTATGATGGTGTTCTGTTAATTCCCTATAATACCAACTTCTTAACCAAAATGTCATCTGTTGCTAAGTCAAATGTCTTGAAGAAACCCAAACCTATCTTATCAACAGTCATCCTTATCAACCAAAACTATGATCATGCTTTCAAGAAGAGATGATGACTGTATTTCATAGAATTAAAGCAAAAAGCCTTTAAGATCACTCAGTCCAACCATTAGCCCTGCACTGCCATGTTCACCACTAAGCCATGTCCCCAAGTGCCACATTTAAGTGTCTTTTAGTATCTCCAGGAATGGTGATCCTAAATCTCACTTCCCTGGGCTGCCTGACAACCATTTTGGTGGAGAAATTTTTTCCCAATATCCAAATTCAACCTTCCCTGGCACAACCTGAGACCATTCCCTCTTGTCCTGTTGCTTCTTACTTTGGAAAAAAGACTGATCCCCACCTGGCCACAATCTCCTTTCAGGTATTCTGGGGAGCAATAAGGGCTCCCCTGAGGCTCCTTTACTCCAGAATAAATGACCCAAGTTCTACATTCTTAAAATTGCAAAACTTTTTATTGACCATTTGCTTCCATTTTTTCATCCTATTTCTCACTTATTAATCAGATGAATTATTGTTGTTTTCCTATATCCTTGTAGTTGGGACAAATTTTAGGTCAAATTTTCAGTCCTCTTTTTTTTGTGTCTGTGCTGTGGTGCCTTCTTGGCAGGATATTGGCTTGATTGTTAACAAATTATTCTTGGTGTTCACTGATGATTTTTATGTTCAATGTACATTCTCAGTTTGTTTGACTTGGAAGATACTTAAACTTGGGAAAATGGCATTTTTCAAGTTTCAGATAGACAAGGTAGAAGTGTCACATTCATTTGCATGAAGAAGCAGGTCCTGATGACTGATCATAACAGCATTTTTTCAGGTTTACAATTAATTATATTGCATCCTAATTAGATATGAAATAAAGATGCTTGACTCCAGCATGTAGAAGAACATCAGAAGGCTTTATTACAACTCCTTTCAGCCTTTTTATAGCCTGCTATGCTAAAAAGACATAAAATTGGTCCACAGGTTGGACACCTTTCTCCACTGGTTAAGTAACACAAACAACACTTGGGAGAGAGGTTGTTATGGGAAAGGAATACTGTTTGCCCAGGAATATTATGGGAAGAAAAGTTATTTACACAAAGGTGCCTGAGAAAGGAGAAACTGCCAAAAACTTTCTCATGGGAAAAGCCAGCAGTTCTCAGGTTTCAGAAAATCAGGCCCACAACATCGCATCCTCATTCAGTGAATTTCCTGGGCTCAGCCTGGGATGTTCAGGCCATCAGGTTTGGAGTTGCTCTCTGTCAGGGAAGCTCTCCAAATGTTTTTTACTGGTCATTAGAATTCAGCAGCAGGTGCCTTCCAGTTATTCTGGTGGCAGACTGTTCTTTTCTTGCTCCTGTCCAACCATTAAACAAAGTGCAGTGTGTCTAAATACGCATTTCTTGTTACGTGGCCTCACACAACTCTCATAAATTCATGCAGATGAATTCCACAGATAGCATGAACTTTGTTGATCTGTGCTGTTCAGAGCAGAGATCTCCTCTGCCAGGGAATGAGGACATCCAGAAAAATGGGTGTTTTGGATGTAGATTAAAGACTCCCTGCAAGAGCCAGACAGAGCTGGGAGGAAGTAAACAACTGTGGCTGGGGAACCTCAGGCAAACAGAGAGATCTTATTCTTCGTGTGTCATGACACAGCTTGTAGCATATTTGTATACATAATACATCTTCTGGAATTTTCACATTAAAGTGAAGATGTATTTATCTGACAGCTGAAAAAATAACTGATGTGCCTCTGCTGTGTCTTTCCTAGGAATTCAGTTGTCCAAGGGAGAGGAAAATAAGAAAAATTATTTTAATATAATAAATAAATTAAGGCCACAATCTTGCATGCTGCGTGACCCAAGAAAAATAACTGAGCCAAGTGGGCAGGAACTGCGGGTTTCTGTAGAGGATCTGCAAAGCCTTTGGAGTCACTGTGTATCAATAATTTCCATGCAAACTCTTTCAAAAATGTCAGTAAATTGGATTGGCATTATTACATCAGTGTGCAATTTTGCACTTTGTGCTGTGGAAATAATGATATATTGGTCTCAGCTTTTGTAGTGGGAGGCACATAAATAAGACTCAGATTCTGTGATGCAAAAACAAAAGTGGAGCAAAAGTATTAGGATGTAGTTGTCTACCTGAACATGCAAGCAGAGCAGTTCTTATCAGCTTTGGTAAAATCCCTGGTGCAGTTGTTTCCTCCCTCCAAAACAAAAAAGAGACATCAGTGTTAGAAAGTAGGTCCCAAGATCCTTCAAAATCCCAGAGCATGTCACTGAATTGTGCTGTGTAAATATCTTCCCTGTATTCCATACATTTCCTTTATCTTCCTTCCTCCCTTCCCTGAATTATCTTCATCCTAGATGCAATGAATTTGTTGCTGACAAATATCTGAAATAACCCTCAAAAGTCTAGCTTTCTTGTATTTCTAAAGGAAAGCCTATAATTTTTTTGTTTCATTTGTAAGAAAGTTTTATCTATTAGAATATGAATGAAAGGGGAGGGAGAAAGAGAGAGAGAGAGAGAGAGAGAGAGAAATAAAGGAAGAGGAAAAAAGGAAAGAAAAATAGAAAAATATTTAAGACTTTCCAGTCAACAGGAAACTGACTGAGAAAAAGCATGAGATTCTGTTTTGTCGATAAAACCTTAACAGAGACTAAGGAGGAGAAAGCACAAACCAACTTTCACAGAGGGAGGAAGAACACGTACTGTGTCCTACACCATGCAGGATTTCTGTGGAAATTAAGCTGAAGAAGCAGTGGTAGAGCTGATGCTCTTAGTGGAAAGGTAGAAACACAGTGCAGGAAGCTCTGACTCTACAAAAGAACAAGAATTCTATTCCAGAGAGTGCAGGTAACACTGAATACAGATGTTATAATCACTAAATACCCCATACTAAAACAATGAAAAGCATATTCAATCTGGCACAGAGTATCAGTAGCTAAAAGAGTTTCCTGGGAAACTCTAATAATAATGACAGCAATGATCATCACAGCCATCATCAAAATGTATATATTGCAAAGGATAATAGAGCTGGATGGTGTAAATATGGTGATTTTCCTCATTAATGTCAATACCCTGGGTACATTTTCTTCTCTGATTGTATATCGCTTTGGGGTTAATTTTTTCCCCTTTCCTTCTTTCTCTTTAGTTTTTAAAGAAAAGACACACATTTTTCTCATCATTCAGACATTAGGGAATCAATTAAAGGCCAAAGGGACATGCTTTTCTGATTTTGTAAGAGTGGTTGGTTTCTGGGTCCTGTGCTCCTGACTCCTCATCCTGCATAGACTCTGAGTGGTGTCTGAGAGAGGGGCTTTGATTCTGTTCTTTACACTCCTTGCAGGGTGCTGGGAGGAAGAAATTTAGGAGAAAGGAATTTAATTCCTTCTTCAGAAACAGTAGATTGGGATCTGGCACCTCATCCACTCGGGAACTTGTGAGCAGCTTTCCTCCTCAGCAGCCCCACTCTTTGCAGGGCTGCTCCTCAAAGAGCAAGAGCAGAGCTCACCCTGCAGCTTTTGGGGGGTTTCCTCTCCACTGTGACAGAATTTGTGGTGAATTTTACCCCAGGGTTTCTGCTTGTTGTAGTGTGAAAGCCCACAGGTAGAACCCTGTCTCTGCTGCCCCAGAAATGAGAATTTCCTCCTGCCATGCACTGCCCTGCTCCATGTAAGAATCAGCACCAGTGGCAGAAAGGAGTGGAATAAATTGCCTGACTGCCAGGCAAACTATGCCACTCTACAGCAAACTGCAGCAAGATCAGATCTCCTAGACAAGCAAACAAGAAATGTAACTTGAATAATTCAGAAATGATCATGGAATATGCTTAGTAAGCCTTTCCCACATCAATACTTGGCAGCATTCAAACATCATTAACATTATTTCCCCTCAACATTGAACGAGCTGTCAGCTTTTTAATGGCTATATTGTCTATCTGAAATAGAAAAAGGGACTGATTTGCAATTGTTTATTTCAGATCTTAGGTAGTTTGATACACAGTTTGATATTCTTCCAGTGATTAAATTATTTGTCTCTGTGTGTCACAGATCAATTCAAAATGGTGCAGAATCCAGAAATGACTGCTTTTAACCAGACTGATCTTGTATGAACCCACATAGAGCTGGAAGACTCCAGAGGGACAATTCTCTCTGGGCATCCCTTGAAACACAGATTGAATGCAGACCACATCTGCACTTGGTGAGTGCAGGACAACAGAGTTTTGGCACAGGTAAATTACGTGCACACACATCAAAGAGATCTTCCCCACACTTCCCCAGTTGAATATTGCTCCCATTTTTAGTATTGTTAACATTAATAACCTTTATCATTCTTGTTTGGTGCAAAACTCTCATGACTTTCATGACTTTATTTACACACACAGTGTGTAAATAAATTAAATACACACACAGTGATTTCAAACCCTTCTCTTCAGATGCTACTCTTCTAAAAAGTTTTAGATCTGTTACTGCTCAGGAGACAGGAAATTTTAAGCACAGCTGAGTCCAAGACTCTAGTCATTAAGGGTATTAACAATTAAAATATTATATTAATTGGGGTGAGCTTTCTCACCTTTCTCACAGAGCATACCTTAGCATCAGACAAAAAAGCCTCATTGTGAAGGACAATGATTTAGGGCCCAAGAGGGTATGAGAAGAGGTCAGGAGATACAATATAGGAGACCTCAGTTTATGAGGAGCTTCCTAATAAAACTGCTCTCAGAACACAAGAAAAGAAAAAGAAAAAGAAACAACAACAAACAAACAAACCAAAACAACACAACAACAACAACAACAAAACACCCCCCCAAACCCCCCCCAAAAAAAACCCCCAAAAAAACCCAGAGGGAGAAGGCAGGTAGTACCTCTGCTTTTTAATGAACCACATGCAGATGCCCCAATTAATCTAATCAACCTGCACACATGTGGAGGTTTCAGTCACATAATAGTACATTAGAATTACCTTAGCCAGTTTCTGTGCCTTCGTACTCAGAAATGAGAGTATGGCTGAAGTTGCTCTGCCTTTAATGCCTGAACTTCAAGCACGTTTCATCTGACAGGAGATGTGGATTTATCAGCCCCACTGAGCTAAGCTGTCTTGTACAGGATTTCAGATTGTAAAAGGTTAGTTTCACAGAGGTAGGGAACGGTAGAGCAAGAAAACCCAGCCATGAACAGCCTGTTAAAGTCAGAAAAAGGGAGAAAATGCAAAGCCCTGATATGCAGGCATGAAGTTCTGCCAGTTTAGTAGGACATGTCAGCATCTGAAAGATTTTTCTGAACAAATTTCACTTGAAGTTCACATGTTCCTTTATAAGCAAACACATCTGCCTGTCCTGTACTCTCTGTGCTAATTTTGAAGAGCACTAATAAAGCTTCAAACTATTAAGATCATCCAAACAATTAGCCTTAAGATAATCCAAAAAATAAGCCTAATAAATATCAAGAAACAACTAGTTCCACCATGGCAAATCCTTGAGCATAAGGATTAAATGTGCTAACTTTGTGTGGAGAACTGTAGTACATAGATATCTGTTGTAAGAACTGGAACTATTTGCTTGTCAGGCTGGGGAATCCTTGTCTGGTAGGGATGAAAGCACTTCATCTGTGTGAAAATAGCAGAAAACAGCCACAGACAGGTGATCAAGGCTTTATCATGTTCTGAAAACTACATTTTCTGGAATCAGCAAGTCAATTTAAATAGCAGCAATTGTATTTAACAGATTTTAGGTTGAGTTTCAAATGTGCAAAGGTTTCTGCCAATTTTTCATTTTCAATATATGACCTTAAGCAAATGAAATAAATGGGATTTTGAACACAATTGAAGAAAGACATTTTATTACTTAGAGGTGATGCTCCCACTATTCCCATTTTACTATTTTCATTTATGTTATTACAAATGAAGAAATGCAATCACATTGTTCAAGAACACTTGTGTGGATGTATTGTGGAATATGTTTGGCAATAAAAAAGCTACTGATAAAAAAAAATTCCAAGTGTAGCTGGACAAATCTTGATATACTTTCCAAGCAAAATCTTGATTGGATTTTATTATTTTGATTNATTATTTATTATTATTTTGATTAACTCCTTGATTCTTCCCAACACAATTTAATTTGATTCTCTATAAAGATTTTTAAAAACACAGAGGAAAGGAACTTTTAAGCTTCCTGTGATGCACATAAGAAATATAATTGCAAGTGAAAGTGTGAAGTTGTAGACATACCTGGTCAAACTAAGTAATCACATGCAGTGGTAACCTTGATTTAACACTCACTCTGCTGTAAGACTTTGCCAGGACTTGTCAAGATTTGCCCTTTATGTCCATAATTTATTAATCTATTCATCTATCTATCTATTAAAAATATTGTAGGATTTTTATCTTATACTCTCTATTACCATTCTCTTCTAGGGCCTGGTAGCAGAAAAAAAATAATTATTTAAAGTTCTCTAAGGAAAAAGAAAATATTTTGGGGACAAAAGGAGTGGGGCTCTCCATTTACCTCTTTTTATCATTTATTATAGGAGAAGGAAACCATTTTGATCCACATTATTTCTTCTCAGACAATTTAACACTCCTCACACTCCTTGTAGGTTTTTCCCTCCCTTATTCTATGTCTCTGTGACCTTTCCCACACTTATTATATAGATGGCTAAGTGGAAGCAAAGAGCTTCAGAGGCAATTGCATCTCCATGGTGACAAAACCACAATGTCTCATTTATGCTCCAGGATTCCCAGGTAAATGTTTTCAGCTCTTTTTATGGCATGGGTTTCAGCTATATGTGAGGTGGGGGTGAGTTTTCTCCTACCCAGCTCTGACTGCTTAATGACATAATATTAAATACAACAGCTTTAAACTGCATCACACACAAACATGGAATATGTATAAGTATACAGAAAAAAGAAAAAAGATCTCAAGGTCACTGCAGCTTCTGCAAGGATTTTCAAGGACAATAATCTTCAGCTGTTTTGTGCACAAAAGCACAGAAGACTGAAATATTTCATTTCCTCAGAGGGAGACCTGAGGTAGCAGGATACACAAGTTCTCCCCAATATTTTTCCCATAAGACAGTTTGACCTGGAATGAAAAAAAAAAAACAAGAAGAGGAAAGTTTCATTTTCTCTGTTTGTGTTTTGGCTTCTTTGTCAGCTCTGAGAAAAAGCTCCCCAGTCTCTTTAATCTGAAAGATTGCTGGGATTTTTTTCTTGATTTTTATTAATGAGATTCTGTCCATTTGGGAATAGGTGACAGATTCAAACCAGAGAGCAAATAACAAAATATGGGGGCAGGGTAGATGGATACTGACCTAACATGGACTCTGCAGGCTGGCAGCAAAAAACAAATTTTAAATTTTAAATTTTAGATTATAAATTTTAAATCCTAAATTTTAGATTTCAAGTTTTAAATTTTAGTTTTTAGATTTTAAATTTTAAATTTTAAATTTTAAATTTTAAATTTTAAATTTTAAATTTTAAATTTTAAATTTTAAATTTTAAAAAACAAAACCATCTTGGTGGAGTCTGGTATTAGGAAATAATTAAAGGTTATATCAAATCTAATTGTGTTTGCTGCCATGTTTTCCCTGTTCTTTACAGACAATATCACATCTACATCAGAAAAAAGGGATTGAGAGGACAGAATTTAATTGTGTAAAACACATGGCAGAGGTGGCCAGTCTACTTAGTCCAGAAAATTACAACTGAACTATGATTAGGGAACCAGTTATGACACTTTATAGAGACCTGAGGCTCAAACATAAGATTGTGGTTAACACACTAAACCTAAAACTAAATCTTGTCCTTTCCTGAGGAAACCTGAGTGCTGCACCCCTCATCTGCAATGCAGCCCACAGGTGAGGAGTCCTGTCACACACTTCTTCATCACTGTCACTCCACTCAATTCACATTTGCATCTCAAACCTGACATGGTGTTTTAAGGTTTGCAAGAAGCGTGGGCAGAGGTCAAAGAGATATATTGTTCAAATTCTTACAAGGTTATCACTTGATCAGGTTTCCTAATGATTTTTTAAGTTGACCTTTGAATAAAGTTTTACAGACTTCAGGAATAAAAGGCTAAAGCTTGTATTCCATGCGAGCAGGAGGCGAATTAAAAAAGTGTGTGAATATATATTTTTATATAATTTGTTGTCTATGTCTAATAAATCCAGAAAGGTTATGATTCAAACTTCATTGACAAGTCTAGATTATTTAAAAAATATTTTAGAAACACTTTTAAATGCTCACACTAAAACTTAAATTGTTAAATAGTAATTCATATAGTCTCTATGCCACTTTGTTTTATCTGCTTCTTAGGATTTAATTTCCATTTTAGCCAAATGAAAGACCATCCAATTTTCAGTTATAAAAATGTGAGTGAATTTGTGGTGTGAAAGGGAATGAATTGCTGAGTGCACAAATACAGGACCTACAAGAATGAAGGCAGAAATACAACACCTGGCAAAAATTCTTGAAACATGCAGATTGAGACTTGAACACCCAAATTCTCCTTCTAGAAACAAATATGTGTGGGAGCTTGTCTTAGGTTGTAATGCAAGATGTAATCAGAAGAATGTATTCTATTACCATCTGTTAAACCAGCTGGGGCAGGGTTCTTTATCCCTTCCAGGACCCATCCTCCCTGCAGGGGATCTCTGCTGTCCATGGGCCATCGAGGCTCCTGCAGGGCTGATCCAATTCCATCATCCATGGGAGATGCTGCACCCAGGGGAGGAGCCCAGCATTCCCACCTGGATAAAAGCTGAGATTCAGAGCCCAGCACAGCCTGTGTGCTCTGCATTCCCACCTGGATAAACCCTGGGATTCAGAACACCAGGACAGCCTGTGTGCTCTGCATTCCCAGAGGAAGGCTGGACCCATCTCACCACTGGACCTTCAGAGGAAACTGCACCTTCCTACAGGATCATCTCTGCTCCAACAGAACCACATCTGTCACTCCTGGAGGACTTTATTGGACTGCTGCCAACACCCTGACCAACAGGGTGTCAGGTTGTATTCTGACTCTGTCAATACCCCATTTTTGTCTTGATTTTCCTAGTTAAAGAATGGTTATTCCTTTTCCCATATCTTTGCCTGAGAGCCCCTTAATTTCAAAATCATAATAATTTGGGGGGAGGGCGTTTACACTCTCCATTTCAAGGAAGACTGCTGTGTTCCTTAGCAGAACCAAACAGAACCTTTCCAAACCAAGACAGAGTGGCCAGTGCAGGTTCTGACAGTGACACCAAATCACAGGAAGCTTAGAAGAGGTTAGAGGACAGGTTTTGGTAGTTAAGAAAGTGAGTAGGTAATATATAGGATAGATTTAAATCAACAGAAAATTCATTTCAAGAACAGGAATACCAAGTTTCACAGTGTAGAGTTTTTCAGATAAGTGGACAATGTACTTAAAGGGAGCCTTAAGAATCACAGAATCAGGGAATGGTTTGGCTTGGAAGGGATCTTACAATAATCTAGATCCAGCCCTCTGTCATGCGCTCTCTCTCTAGGCAGTGTTGTCTCTCTCCAGGTCTACTCTCACATATGGTCTCGAAGAGTTTTTGAAAGTTGAAACTGAGAAAGCTCTCAAGTTCTCAGGAGAGAAGACCTTTAAATGTGTGTGCTGCCTTTCAATCCCCAAGCCAGTTCAATAGGAAAACCTGTTTCCTGGAATGGCTTGTGGCTATCCATAGATTTTCAGCTCTAGGATATAAAGTCAGCTAAGATAGAAGTGAAAAATTTGAGGTGTTCAGAGAGGCAGTTTCAAAGCCAGTTAAGATAGACATGAGAAAGGGAATGTGTATAAAAAGGCAGCCTTCTGCATGTCCAGGATCTGTGATTATCAAAGAGGCATTTATGTGCTCACAGTCTACTTAGATATTCCAGGGATTTCTGACACCCTCACTGCACTCAGAGCAGCTGCACAGCCACGTGTGTAGTGCCAGAGCATCCCCTATCAGCTCCCACAGTCATAATTTGGGACAGAGCAGCCCTAAATTCCAGACCTGGATCCACTGGATGGAAAGGAG
The DNA here is from genome assembly GCA_013400215.1 of Cisticola juncidis. Taxonomy (NCBI): domain Eukaryota; kingdom Metazoa; phylum Chordata; class Aves; order Passeriformes; family Cisticolidae; genus Cisticola; species Cisticola juncidis. The sequence continues at coordinate 128,936 of VXBR01006361.1, read as the reverse complement.
CAGCACAAGAGCAGAGGGCTGGATGCTGATGCCAAACCTGTAGTTGACTCTCCTGCCTGACTCATCTATTCAGAGTATGCATTACAATTACCTCACCTAAAAATCCCCCTTGCATTCATACCACCAGAAAACCCCATCCACCCTCCCTTGTACTCCCCCAGGGATGGGGCATCCACAGCTTCTCTGGGCAGTCTGTGCCACTGCCTCACCATCCTCACAGGAAAAACCTTTTCCTAATATTTAATCTAAACCTACTCTCAGTTTAAAATGATTCCTGTTATCGTATCACTCCATGCCTTTGTAAACAGACTTCCTCCAGCTTTCTGGTACAAGGCTGCAATTAGACAAGGGGAGAGAAGAATATCCATGGAAGTGCTGCTTAGCTCTTTTGAGTGAAGATAGGTACAGGTTTTTGGCTGCAGGGTGAGCTTTCTCTAACAACACATCATTTTTTCCATGCATGGACAGGAATATGGAAATTTCACATGCATGATCCAATTCACCTTCCTTGAAAGCCTGCATCATACACTTTTGCTTGGAAATAAGCACACAAACAGGTCAAGATCTGTGGTGCTACCTGTCACAAAGCCAAACCTGGAAAGTTTATCCATCCTCTGTCCCATAACATCAAGCTTCCACTGACACAGTAACACTGATTCCTGTATACTTGTTCATGATTTACATAAGGTTACACAGAAATCAGGTGCTTCTACCATGTTATACCAACACCCAGCCTCAACCTTTGACTGAAACTGTTGGGTGTCTTTACTAAAGCTGATATAAATAATTTCACTTTAAATACAGGTTTTCACCATCTTCTAAAGCTGTCTTCTGCTAAGTAAGCATTCTGCTTTGCTGAGTAGAGACTATCAGGTGTTGCAGAAAGCTATGGCATTTATGGTTTCACTCTCATTACAAAACATTGTTTACTTCCAAATTTTCTTTCTTCCTTCCCTCTCCTCTCCAGAATACACATAGCAATGAGCTAAATGGTCTCTGGTTTTTTGTGTGTATGGCATCAATCAGCACTTGCAAAGGATAGTGTATCCTTGGCTCTGCTTGATTGAGATCTGCAGTTTTGCATTTACATAATTAATACACACATCCATATTTAATCTGTGCAGATGAAGACAAAGTCATGACTGCTTAAATACCACAGAGAGCTTGGCAAGCTTCCAGCACTGGCAAAAAGCTGTTCTCTTGTGCTTTTTCCTGGGTGGGATTGCAAGTTTCTGGCCAGTTCTGTGACTCGTGTACCAAACCTCCCTGCCTTTCAGGCTGGAGGGAGATGGGGCGGTGGAGCTGTCCACAGATGCTCCCTTACAAACTCCTGCAATGTCTTAATCACATGAATGAACATTTGTTCTGTTTTCTTCCTTCCCTCACCTCCACTTAAACACAGACTGGTTGTTTTGGTCATGCCAGCTGGAGCTGGTATCATAAAAGCATCTTTAATCTGTGTAGCTTCCACGGTAGGAGCTGCAGAGGTGAAGTGGAGGCAACAGGTTCATCACTGATATTTCTGTGCCACTGCCACAGGGACCCAGGAGGAGCTGGATCCTGGCTGTGTAGGGACTTGGATTACACAGTGCTTGTTCTTGGCAACTCCAAATAGAGAAGCTTGGATTCCCCCTTTCCTTAACTTTGTGCATCTGACAGAGGTGCCTCCCTTCAGCTCAGTGTGTCCCCAGATCCCCTGTATGAATCAGAGAAATGTCATTGAGTGAAGTGAGGTGAATTCAAGCCTAAGTCAGGAATTGGGCTGCTCAGAAAGGAATAATTCTCTTTTCTGAAATAAAAGGAAGTCTTGACCTATATTTCTGCTTCTGTCTGAAAGATGAATAAGTTCTGACATTTTAAAATTAGAAATAGACAAGTGCCTGCCAAATGCAGGATGGTCTGGTGTGACTGGGGAGCTTGAGCAACAGGATATCTTGGTGTCCTGCCTTTTCCCAAATGCCAGTGGAGATATGGATCACCAGAAGCAGCTCTAAGTGATCACTTTGTTAATTTGTGCCATATGTGGTCCCCAAAAAACCCTGTGCTTGCCAACAGCCACGAACCCAAAAGAAAGCAAGTATAATCAATATACAATACATACTATTGTACAATATTTAATAAGGAACACTTTCAAATGGGCTATAATCAAGGCTAATAGGCTGAATAGGAATGGATAAGGTCTATTGAAATGAATATCATAGATATAGGTACTCCAAAAAGCTGATTACCGAGTCAAAGGGCATTTACATAGTTCATACACCACATGGCTGGCTAGGGAAGAATGAACCCCTTAATGCCATAACAGCTGGAAAAGTGCCACAGAGATGCATCCCAACAAACCTCAGAGAAAAGGGAGAGAGTATTTCTGCAAAACTTCAACCACCCTTGATCTCTGAAATCTAGCAAGGTTCCTTAGGCACAGACACCAATCAGCAAAAAGGACTTCTAGTTTATAGTTACAGGGATCACATTTCTTGTCCATTTCTCCTGTTATTTTACCTATTTCCCCCAACCTTCTCTTTAGAAGTTTGACATCAGTTCCAGCTTAATTTTTTTTCTTTGATTTACCATTAAGCTTTTCTACTGTCTGGGTCCCTGAGAAGCAGCAAATTTATCACACACTACAATCACAAATTTGCATATCTCCAGAAAACAGTGTTTGACAGCAGTGAAAAAGACCAGTCCTTCAGGATATGTTTTGGGAACACTAGGATATTGAAATTTTGTCACTTGACTCTCAAGGACTATTGAGGAAAGTGGAATTACTCAGTATCTTGTTTTGTGAAGACATTGCATTCAACAGATAAAACTCACCAGCAGGAGAATTGCTGGCTGCATTCTGTGACAAGTCCAAACTGGGACAACAGCTTTTGTTTATTGTTACGTTAATGACAACAATTAAGGACGCCCTCTTAAGGTTTGATATTCTTTCTTTAGGTAGGCTAAGAATAACACTTTCATTTCCACTCTAACTCCTTCAATTTGTACTTTTAGTGGATGCACACAGGAACACAATTAGCAATTCCAGCAATCTAGAATCATTCAGAAACAACATTATTTTCTTTCCTGAAGGGAATATCTGAGCTAGTATCAGAACTGACTTTTGCACCCCAGAGGAAAATACTCCTTGTAGGGGTTTGATGTCCTCTGTAGGGGATATGACACCAGGGGCTGGGACAGAATCCCTGCCCTGCTACTTAGAAGAGATGAACTGTGTTTTGTTCCCCTGGATAACAAGACAGAAGAGTCAGGAAGAAGCTGCTCCCTGCTTTCTGGCATCATTAAAACCACAAACATCTTATTTTTAGAGCACCAATGGTTTGAGTGTATTTCCTAATGTTTGTACTTCATTCACAATAATAAACATGAAAGATGTACTTGGATGCCTGACAGTAAGTATGTTTCTTAATCCAGCAATCCATATAGAAATTATTTCAGTATGTATGTGATATGGATAGGAAATAGTATTAAACACTCAATACCTGCAATTTTTTAATTCAGCACTAAATATTCAGTGCATGAGATTAGGTGATACAACCCTGTTATTAAAGTAGCTGAGGGTCTGCTGTGCAATGGGAGATATTCAATAGATTAAGTGCTGGTTGTAATTTAACTTCATTATTCAGATTCTGAGGTCTTTAGGGCAGAGAATATGTCTATCTGTACTCTCTGGAGCAGTAGGTATATTTATGGTGCCATCTAAATGCCTCAATACAATGATAATGTCAAGCTGTAATTCTGTTAAACTCAACTTGGTTTAGGATCAGGCCACCCGGGCACACAAGGTCCCAAAATGCAGCTCTACCATGACCTCTCCAGGCTGAGGGATGCAGTTCCTTCCATCCACACCTCCTCACCAACACAGAGTTTAAAATGAAGAGGCATTGACAAGTGAATTTGCTCTGACACATGGATTTGCACAAGTGGCTTATTGAGATCTGATGTCAGTGCTCCCTCAGTGGCTTCCCCTTCAGATTGCTCCATACATAACTGAGAAAAAAAGCTGTTGAGCTGTGTGACATTCCTGGTAACTTACCTCTGATTCTGAGGACCAGTTTTGTCATCTTCCATTCTAGATATATGTCACCATCAGCCACTGAAATCAAAATAAAGATTTTTTTATTTTGAGGGAAAACTAAGGGTGGTGCAAATGCAGAGATGGCCTTAGGTGGAGAGTTTTCCTGACATGCAGTGGAAGTGGAAAAGTATTCCCACAGGCATCTGAGTGGCTGAGAAGTCGAGGACCTTTGGAAGTCCACAGTGACAGCATCCAAGGCAGGAACCCAACTCCATCCACGGCCAGGAAATCTGCTCATAGCAGCAGGGCCACTGAGTAAAAAGATCACTTTTATCAGGATTGCTGTTGTACCATATTCAAGGATTGTGTTTGGAACATTTAGGACACCAGACACAAGGCAGCTGAGTCCGTTCAGAGGGTGTGTACACAGGGCCAGTCCTCTCCTGGCCAAACCCACACATGAATCAATGCTCTTTTCAGAAATGCTCACATGGAGAGGAGACAGCTTTCCCCACTTTGGACACTAAGGAGCAGGGAATGAGCTTCTACCTGATAACTTCAACTCACAACCACACCATCTGAGCACTGTCCCATCAGGGAAGCCAGATTTGGACACCAGTGGAGTTCAGTTGTTTCCAGTGATCCATAGAAACTCTGTACACATAAAGATTTCTTTTGAGAAGGATACAGAAAAGAAAGAAACCACAGCACATTGTTGATGGATTTATGAATGCTATAGAGGGACCTGGACAGGTCTAGGGAATGTTTTAGGGTACAGTAAAAGAAATATTAAGTGTTGGAATCCACTGTCCCAGCAAATTGGATACAAATAAACTGGACAAGAACTGTTCTGCCAGTGCTTTTACTGCAAATAAACTTTAGTAAAACTTTCAAGAATGTGGCCACTGGATGATTCAGAAAAGGTTGTTTCAAAACCGGGGAAGTGGGGAATACATCAAGTGTCGAAGAGCACAAAGAAACCTGCATTTCCAGAACTTGGTGGCAAATATTTCTTGGCTGATGTCTCTTGTATGAGGCATTAATCTGAAGAGGGACAGGAAGAAACAGTGACTTTGTGGGACAACTGAAGTATGATACAGCAAGGAGCTGATTTTAGTGACCTAGTTTTTTTTCTGCAGTGCCAGCCTGTGAAGTGGAGGTGTTTTTCCACATCCTGATGCTAATAACCCAGATAATTTCCTCCATAGTCTGTTTTATGGGCACTCTATGTCCTTATCTTCCTGGAGTGATAAGACGCCACCTGTTCCCCACAGTGAATTCCGGTGGAAAATGTTCTGTGCCTGTAAAAAAAAAAACAAACAAAAGTGCATTTCCTGCAGGAAAAATGTGACTTATATTTGAGGACAGTATCTTGAAAAACAGAATTTATTATATAACTGCATAGGTTTCTTGCTGCCTCCTTCAAGACTTAATTATTCCCAGATGAAACAATGGCTTCACAAAAATTAATGGCTGCTTCTGCTTCTGTACAGTGACAATTCATTTCTAGTGTTTCTCTCTTTTTGTTTCTACCACAGGTGAAACTTCCTTTGCTTGGTGTAATGATGAGTCTGGCTTCTTGTGAGACACTTTCATCACAGCAACAGCACAAAAAATGTGAATTGTATCCAGATAGGTGCAATACCTCTCCTGGCACCTTGGATCTCTCTGATAACTTTCAGAACTGAGAGGAAACATAAAGCATTCTCCTACACTGTGAATTGCTGTATTTTCCATGTTCTCCATGAGCACACTTCAGCAACCTCCACTCTGTCCATCAGACGGGTCTGTGGTGCAAAAGCTGATTGACCCCTCCCACCCCTTACTGATCCCCCTCATCCCCTCCTACACCACAAACTCACTTTTAACAGCCTTCCCTCATATTTTGAGTCCTGCTCTGGGCTGCTAAAACATCTTTCTCATGAGGGCATCCCTTAACAGGATTAAGCAGCTATATTAAATCCAAATTGAATTGTGGACTCGTTGTGCTCACATTTGATTCTATTACAGATTGTATTTGTTTTATTTCATTATTTACTGCCAGCAAATGAATAACTCCCTTTTAGCAGCAGGCATCAGACTTATGGAGCTGAGGCCCAACCTGCCTCATCAGAGTCAGCCAAACTACAGACTCCAGAGACAATAATATGTCTCTAAACAACCACTTAGATGAGAAACCAATAGATCATTTTTATACACTTGTGTTTGAAGTGCAGGTCAGGGGACAAAATTGATGGTAGTTAGAAAACCAGTGCACTCTAAAAAATTATATAGATATATTTGTAGAGTCAAAGATTTGGATTATATTTTAATTTGGTAAAATCAATACCTCCGTCATATTTCTGGAAGGAGAAGGCAAAGACTAATGAAACTGACACAATACATTTTCTGTAATGTTATTGAGGTGTGAGTTAGAAAGAAAAATGATGGAAGTGTCTATAACTCATACATAACATATATGAATTCCTTCATCAGCTTTTACTGACTTGTTTATTGCTGAAATCAATACAAATAAAATATGTTGTAAACAAACAAATATTTTCAGTATTCTTCTGGCCGTTCCTAACATTGTCGAAAAGTACTGTGTAACAAACCCTCCAAAATGTTGCAATGTTGTAAAAAATAATACATATTTAACCTTGGAAAAGCACATCAGCTGCTTTTTAAAATACAATATTGCTATGAAGTGAACACTAAGAATAGTGATAAATTGACCCAACACTAACTGAAGTCTAAAATCAATCTTTGTTGGTTTTAAAATAAGTTTCTATCAAGTTCTAGCTTCATATGAGTGATTTTACTCGAAAGTTTTACCTGCAGCTATTGATAAGGGCCTGATGCATCCCAGGAAATGAACCAGGAGTCTGCAGGTTTGCAGTACCTGATGGGACCTGCAGAACAAGCTTTGTCCAAAGCAGTGTGAGGTTTTGGTTGGAAACAAATTTCCAAGCTGAGTCTCCCAGACGTTAATAATCCACATTGTTGCAGGGTTCAAATTTGCTGAGCTCTGGTTGCCATGCCAAATGCCTTCCCTTGCAACACTGGTATATTGCATTTGCTTTTTCCTGAAGGAAACAATGAGTTTGATACTAAGGATGAAGGGATGTAGCATAGATAAACTGTTTCCATTGTATTGGATAGTGCTTTCTACTCCCCTGCTGCAGCAAGGTTTCAGACAGCCAGTGGAAAAATGGAGAAGACACTGAAGTGAATGACTGTCTTGGTTTGAGAAGACAGGTATCTGCCAGGGAAAACTGGAGTTTCCCTTGGAATGGAGAATGTAAACTCCCCTCCCTCCAAATTACTATAATTTTGCAGTTAAGGGCTTTCAGGCAAAGTTTTGGGAAATGGAATAACAGTTCTTTACTAGGAATATTAAAAATACAAATGTAGTAGTACAAAAACAAACAAACAAACAAACCCTAGAATCCTGACAGAGTCAGGAATATGACCTGACACCCTGTTCAGGGTGTTGGAAGCAGTCCAAATAAATCCTCCTGGAGTAACAGATGTGGTTCTGTTGGAATAGAGATGATCCTGTAGAAAGGGTCCAGTGGTGGTGAGATGGGTCTGGTCTTCCTCTGCGAATCCAGTGGAAAAGAGAATGTCTGGGGTCCCTGTGTCCCCATTTTTATCTGGATAGGGAATGGTTGGCTCCTCCCCACTGGGTGGAGCATCTCCCAATGGGATGATGGAATGTGTGATGTCACTGGTGAGCCTTAATGGCCCATTAACAGAAGATATCCCTCAGAGGGTGGACAGTGGTGACAGAGCTAAGAAACACTGCCCCACCTGGTTTAACAGCTGGGCTGTTATCAGAAGGCATCCACCCTCCTCCCCCCTGGAGTTACAAGAGATAAAAAAAAACCATCTCCCCAGCTGCTTTCAACAGATGAAATAGAATACACTTTTTATTTGGTTACATAACCCAAGACAATGACCAGAGCTACTCCTGCTACTCCAGAGTTAACTCCAGCACAGAGCATCCACCTGGCTGGTGGAACAATGGGTGGAGGAGTTACCAACTCATCTGTCACAAGGCTAAGAGGAGGGACTACTTTGCTTCACAGCATGTGCTAAAGCCAAAGGAGCACCTTATTCCATAAATACAGATTTGCAGGTGCCAGAAAGTCACACAAAATCTGTTTGAAAGACTTCACTGTAAGGGTTTGTCATTCACATTGGGGTTGGGAAGTGCGAGGCAATAAAAGCAAAGATTATCTCAGATCCAGGGTTTTCCTGCCCGAGAAATGTGGCCAAGCACTCACTGCATGAGCAGGGTTGAGGCAACTCTGCCTTAGAGCCTCAGGGGAGGCAGAATCCAGAGCCCAGCATGTGCCAGGGGGAACAGCCATAATTCCTGTGAGCACAGCTGTCTCACAGGCAGGGGCAGACCTGCTCCATGCCAATAAACCACCTCAGGCTCAGGGAAAGGGAGAGCTCCTTGCAAAATTCCAGTCTGGGAGCAGCTCTTGACCTGAAGAAGGGGAAAGAAGGCTGAGGGAAAAGCCTCCACCCACAGCCCAGTGCAAAAATCCTTCTTTGGGTATGCTGGAGAAAAAATATTTACTGTTGTTCTCTGTGCAATGCCTTGTAAAATTTTAAAAGGATGTGGGCAGTTTAAAAGCCCATTTTGATTTATGAAAGCTGTCTAAAATATAATAATGATGTAAACTGTGCAGTGCTCCTTACAGCTCAGTTTATGGATGTGGGGTGTTGGCAAACACTGATAAGGGAGCTGGGAGCAGGAAAGCTCTGAAGTTGCTCCCATTTGGATTTTATCCCGCTGTGTTATCCTGAAGAATAATGCCTATTCCCCACACATTTACATGGGGAGAATAAGAAAATCCTTAGTCTGCTGATCTCCCTTGACCTCCCTCCTTGCCCCTGGGGCCTGTGACAGTCAGCTTCAGAGCTGTCTGCTGCCACTGCTGTCCTGTGTGCTCAGTCCCAACCCTGACTTATATTACTGGGATCTTTCCCTTTCAGTCCTGTTCCTAAAACATGAATTTAGTTGTCTGAAAGACAAATTTTGGAGCTTGGCTATGATTCCTGAAAGGTTCATGCAGTTGTAATCTTGACAATAAAACATTCATGGGATGGATGGAAAGAACATTGTGCAAAGCATTAACATCCCTGCAACTACATCTGTGCAGAGGACTTTCTATTTGTTCATGTAAAATGTGTGATAAAAGCTGGTGAAAATCCATCCACACACATTTATGTCAATCAAAGCTCTGGGTTTCGGTCAATGCCCCTTTTAAGTCACTTCTCAGAATCCACAGGAGAGAATTGCTTGAAAAACTTTAGGAACGAGAATAATGTCAAGAATCTTTACCTTTCTGCAATGTGTGTCTTTCTAGAAGGATTCAGCTTTAAATGTCTCAGTAGATTTGGGATTCATCCCATCAGGAAAGGGGAATAAGAGAGTGACCTGTGTCTACTGTTCCTGTAGAAAAGTGCAGCATTTACAACTTCAACCACTATCTCTGCTAATCATCTATGAATAAATCAATAATTGAGTCCTTTGAGGAAACAAGCCCTGCATAATGGTATCTCTGCATATTTTTGCTACTGATAACAAACCCATGAAATGCATAGGTGTGACCCAGGTTTCAAGCTCTTTCAAACAATCAGCACATGAATAAATATCAAACTTTGAAATTCACAAAGAGTGAAATTTCATCCCTGAGCAGAAGGGCTGGCACGGTGACATTTCACTTCCCTGAGCTCTCAGAAACCTTCAAAACAGTGCTTTAAAGGCAATTCTGCATTGCACAGCCTTTGGGTAGGCCTGCTCAGCAGTGAATTTCATCCATTGTGAATTATATGTGAGAGGACTTTGATTTTTCACCTAAGAAGAGAAAAGGACTAAATGAGCAGACCACATGATTCATTTCATGTAGATATCTTCCTTGCAATCAGCACTTATTGTCTCTGGGGCTTGTAAAGGACAAAGCAGGGATTGGTATCCTGAAAGGAACTGTAGAGATTTGTACATAAAAAGTGAAAAACATGAGGAAGAAGAGATTGGGGGAAGGAGTATTCAGAGAATCACTTTTTTTCCCCAATGCAATGGCAAGGAGAAGTTCTACTGAAACAAGAAGTGACAAAATGGCACCTGTGTGTTCTTTTACAGGAGTCACAGAGCCACAGCTGTGGAGGAAACAGCCCAAACTTCCATAAAAGGGGTATTATACACCATAAATAAGTAAAGGTTATTTTTCTGTACTGAAACCTGAAAAATATAAATATTATGTGCTATTCTGGGTACTAGTAAAATTGCTTAGAGGTTTGAAATTGAAAAGGTGTTAGGGAGGAAAATCTTAAATGCTCTGGAGTTTTGGACTTTGGGTTATGAGGAGGGATTAGCCTGTGCTGGCCTCTGCAGACTGAGGAAGAAATGAGGTAAAATGGGAGATTGTCAGGGAGGTAAACAAAATCCTGAAATGAACAGATTGAAGGCAGTAAGCTGTTTAAGATAGCAACTTGAAAACAATTTGAAAACAAGATGCCTTGGATTAAATTGGGATGGGATGGGTGGGTGCACAGGCAATTCAGACAAAATTACCTTACAGAAAAGAGCCTTCAATTTGGCATGGATGGGAAAAGTCAGCAACTGAAGCATGTTTGTTGGGGAGGTGGTAGAGTGCAAACACACTGTGAAAAGGAACAAGATGTATTTTTGGACAAGGATAAGACTCAAGGTTACAGCCACTAATTGGATTTTGGAGGATATGCTGATATTAGCTACTTGTAAATTGGTTGATATTTTCTGGGTTTGCGAGGACAGGCTTTAACAGAGTGATGTTTTCTTCCAGCAGTTAATGTTGTTGAGTCCTTAAGTCCTTTGCAGAGTCAGCCAGAGCCCGTGAAGTCTGGTGGGACTCCTTTCTGAACAACAGCAACAACAGGCTTGGGATGAGGCTCCTCTGGTAGAAACCACAAGAGCTTTACTATTTCCACACTTCTGTGGATAGTATTGCTTTTTGATTACCAATAAACCTTTCAGGTGGAAGAGGGCTGTGGCAGAATGCTGCTTCTATGAGCCTTTTCTTGTCCAAGTTCTGAGTGCCCTTGTTGCCTCCCTTCCTCCATGATTTTCTCAGGAGTCCCTGATGGTGATGCCTTAAGTTTGAGCTTTCATGTTTTCAGATTCTGTGCTGCTTAGGGGTGTAGTTCTGAGCTTCATATTAAGTGTCAGTCAGTTTTCTTCACAGAGTAGGGAGACAAAACAAATCCTTTTCCAGATGGAGACCAAGGACAATGAGTACAGCTTTCAGGACCAAACACTGGTGGACTGAAGAAAGAAAACAAGAAGCATGAGACTTCACAACCTGAAACTATAATTGGACAATTAACCCCATTTATGCAAATAGACCAAAACTCATAAAAGTGTAAGATCTTGTGACTGGTTGTCCATTTTGTGACCATTTTGGGTCCACCTTGAGTGTAGCCCTGGCCAGGATATTGTGCTGCCCAAGGTGTACCCCAAAGGCTTTTCAATAAATATTTACTTTGCTATCTAAATATCTCTAAATATTCTCTCAAGATCTCTTTATTCTATGCAGTCTCTGTTCCAGGTCAGCCTCCCCCAAGACATCAATGGCCTTAACTCATTCTGCTCATGCTCGTGCTGCTGCTATCAAGATTTCTAGACATTGGCATAAAGTTAACCTTCAGATCCTGAAGAGTCCTAGACTAGATTTCTATGACATTTGAAATCAGTGTAAGTGGCAGTGATATTTGCTTCAGAGCACTGCACAGGAGGTAATTTTAAACACAAAGGTTTGGAGGGCCTTGCAGTGCCAATGGTCAGTGCTGTGGTGCTGCAGGAACACTTTCAGGGAAACAAAATCCCCAAAACCCCGACTCCTTCTTCATAAATTAATGAAACAATTTCATTAGCTCCCCTACCACAGGGAATGGTGTTTTATGTGAGCAAGCCTAATACATTACATGCAGAAAAGCGCTGTGGTACACATATACCCAAGCCAGCATGTCACAAGGTGATACCTTGATTTTATTTCCCAGCTTACAAATACAGTGGAAAATAATGCTGTGGCTGCAGTCCTCAAAGGCAACAGGTGAATTGAATGTGAGCAGTGACCACTCAGTCCTTCTGTAAAGACATCTAGAAGTAGGAACATGGATGCTTCTACTTATTTTGCCCCGTGGTGAAGAAAAGCTGCTCTAGATTCACATAAATCATCTAGTTTGGCTTGGTTTATAGTGAATTCTAGTAGAATCTTTTCCTTAAGGAATGGATGGATGAAAAACATCCTACTAGATAGAATCTACTATCCCAATATGCTTAAGACCAGCATAACTTAAAAGTTTACCTTTTCCTGTATGGCCATTTAATATAGTGCAGAGTAGGGATGAAGCTGCCAGAATGCATAACCTGGGCATTTCCATCCTTTGAATATTTCAGCTTTTTAAAGTCATCTTGACTTTGCATCATATATTTTATTTTGAAAGTCAGAAAATCTTCCTAACTTAGCTTAGCCTGCCACCGCTAAATTTTATTCCCTGTTTAACTCACTTTACATGCATTTTTGTCCAGAAATAATTTTTTTTTTACTCATATTGAGTGGCATTTGCCAGTCTGTTGATGAAATCAGAATTGTTGCCATAATTAAGTGCTACCTACTAAGAATCAAGATCAAATTGACATTCTGTGAAATGCATTATAAAAAATGGAAATGAAGAAACTCACTGTCCCAATTTATACTAAGTAACAATTCAAAGTGTTACAGTCTTGCCCAAGAGGAATGTAATTAAGTGACACCTCCTTTATAAAACTATTTTAAACTTTCTAACAGAATATATTTTAAGGTAGAATAGCTAAACAGATTGGCAAGTTGACTGAAGCAAAGATATGCAAATATTATAACTCAGTTTTGCTACAAGGAAGACCAATCAACCACATTTTATTAACAAGATCCACAGCACGCCAGAATGGTCTTTACTTCTTTTTTTTTTTTTTTTTTTTTT